>RPFO01000213.1:8800780-8815780 GCA_009746045.1 Mesostigma viride
CGCAACCCACTGACCAGGTGCGCACCCACAACGCGGCAGTGCTGGGCATGACAGGGGAGAAAGAGCACGTGCTGCGCTCGCTGCAGACGTACCGACTGACCGAGGAGCAGCTCAGGGACAAGTCGCTCGACCTCATCACGGGCTTCCAGGTAAAGAGCACGAACCACTGCAAGTAGTTGTCTGTATTCATTCTGAAATCTTAAGATATTTTTGCTGCAAATCGCGAGTGCGAGTCGCTGAACCTCATCACTGGCTTCCAGGTAAAGAGCACGAACCACTGCAAGTAGTTGTCTGTATTCATTCTGAAATCTTAAGATATTTTTGCTGCAAATCGCGAGTGCGAGTCGCTGAACCTCATCACTGGCTTCCAGGTAAAGAGCACGAACCACTGCAAGTAGTTGTCTGTATTCATTCTGAAATCTTAAGATATTTTTGCTGCAAATCGCGAGTGCGAGTCGCTGAACCTCATCACTGGCTTCCAGGTACTGTATCCTAACTGAACTGTTTAACGGGAAGAGATCTCATGAAGGGTGTACTTCCTGTCTATAGTTCAGCACGATTGGCGGACACGACAACGGGGAATGGTTAAGGTACATAGGTATTTTCCAACCGTCAGTGACCATGGATACAACCGAGACGATTACATGCCAAGCCTTTCAGAAGAAATGCTACGTCCAAAGTACACGTATACGGAGCACACTACGCTGACCCTAGCACGAGGCGCCCCTTCACACAACGTCTTTGAAGTCTGCATAGCTACACAGTCCGCCCGGGTGAAAGTGAACATACCATTACAAAGACGAAAGAAATGGCCCGAGTCATCGCCAGAGACAGCCGGGGCGGCCAGTGGGAGGACCAGATATTTTCGCTGCGCGAGGCCAGACAAGCCCTTTTCTGAAAATTGGTTGGGCTCCAGTGTTATTTTCCGCTTCCCCACCGCCACCACCACCACGCCCCTACCCTTCCTGCCACCGGTCTTTCCCTCCCCCCCAATATTGTCATGCCCCTCTCACCCCCCATTTACTCTCCCCACCCATTCACCCATCCACTTCTCATCATCAGCTCAACGTCTGTCGTTGTCCCACCATCGTTGGCACGCACACGCAAACACATGCACACACATGGCTACACACTCACACACACACACACACACACACACACACACACACACACACACACCGCCACCACCACCACCACGACAACCGCCGCCGCCGCTGCTACCCCCATCACCTCCCAAAATTTACACAAAATCCAAAAAACACTGCCACTCTCCTTCCCCCAGTTGATCGACAAGCGGGGCCTGCGCATGTTTGTGCTCGAGGGCCTGGCGGAGGGCGGCATGAAGCGGATCCAGCAACTGTACGACGCCAGCGTGGGCGACAAGACCTTCAACCGCCGCCTGCTGCACCACAAGGGACTGCGCTTCTGCGAGCGGCTGTACGGCGTGTGCGGCGCCGACGTGCTGGTGGGTGGGCGGGCTGGTGGGGGTAGATGCAGGGGTGGTAGGGGCCAGTAACGTGGGCTGGTCGTGTATGGCTATGTTTGCCAGAGGCGTGCGCGACGCCGACGTGCTGGTGGGTGTTTGTGAGAGAGAGAGGAATGCCATGCATTGTGCAGGTATATGTGGCCTGAGAGAAAACGAGGACGCATGCGGTGCTGAAATGCTGGTGGGTGGGGGTAGGACAGAGGCAGGGGTGGTAGGAGGATGTAGGGTATGGGTGGTCAAGGCAGTACATGCCGTGCGCCTGATATTCACGGGTGCTGCAGCCCCTCATCATTCATATTACTATACTACTAGTGTATTTCTATTTGTCATTTGTTGTTTGGAATGTTTTTTGATGCAGATGGTCAAGCTTTGTGACACCCTTAACAACGTCGTTGCCAAGAGGACGGGCCCGCTCAAGCCGGACTGCGATGAGGGCCTGCGCCGACTTAGCGCGGTGGGTGGAGGATATCCTTGAAGAGTTAAGCTGTCTTAACAATGTCGATACTACTTAGCGCGGTGGGTGGAGGACATCCTTGAAGAGTTAAGCTGTCTTAACAATGTCTATACTACTTAGCGCGGTGGGTGGGGGACATCCTTGAAGATTTAGCTGACCTAACAATTCACATGCTACTTTATTGAGAGTAATGAATTTCGAAGCGAGAGCGGCAACATAAGCGCAGCGCGCAACTGGGAGAATCCTAGCCAGGACAGACAGCAGGCAGCACAACTATACTACTACTACTATTTGTGAGCTAATGCTCGTATTATCTTGTGCTACATGGTGCATTAGGGTCAGGGTACTCGCCGCTAGCTTCTAGAAAGAATTTGTAAAAATATATATATATATACTACTACTACTACTACTACTACTACTACTACTACTACTACTACTACTACTACTACTACTACTACTACTACTACTACTACTACTACTACTACTACTACTACTCTACTCTACTACTACTACTACTTCTACTACTACTACTACCACCACCACTACTGGCACTACTACTACTGCTAGTACTGCTACTACTACTACTACTACTACTACCACTACTACTATTACTATTACTACTACTGCTACCACCACCACCACCACCACCACCACCACCACCACCACCACCACCACCACCACCACCACCACTACTACTACTACTACTGCTACTACTACTACTACTACTACTACTACTACTACTACTACTACTACTACTACTACTACTACTACTACTACTACTACTACTACTACTACTACTACTACTACTACTACTACTGCGACTACTGCTGCTACAATACTACACCTATACTACGTCACCTGTTCTACAACTATACTTCTAATACCGTTTGATGCGATGATACTTTCTGGTCGGATTCATAAGTCTTATGAGGGCACAGTACCTGACCTATGAGACTGGATGCCGTTTTAGAACTGTGCTGCAAGGCACTGCCTTCAAACTGATAGTCTGGGGTTGGGTAGGTGAAGGACAACTCAGGTGAGTGGTAGACCTCCTAGCATCAAGTGATTAGAGCTCCTATTATGGATAGGATGATGCCGAAAGACGACGAGGAAGGTGTGGAGACCTGCAGGGGGGGCACGTACGTTCCTGCCAGGAGGAGACCTGCAAGGGACAATGGGCTTAGCTGGTGGGTTTATGCTGGACGAGTACCTGTGTGCCAGGGAAACCAGAGAGAGCCTAACTGACCTCCTTTTCTGGGGGGGTAGGTCGCGTCGTTGCTAACAAGGAATGCTGACAGGAAAACGTGCCACAGAGATTCGGTACGTCCTCCCCAGTGTCCCTGCTGCTGGCATGAAGGAGGTGCCACCGCGGTTGAGTATGTCCTCCCCGTTCACTCTCCGTGTCAGGCTACACAGACACAGAGGAGAACCGGGTCAGCCCTGCTGGTGTATCTGCGCACCTGTTGAAACGAGCATTCGTGTTGAAACGAGCATAGTTATGAAGGATGATTGTCTTGTCCTGTCGACTGAGCCCGCACTTACTCTCTGCTCTTTCCCAAGCCCCCGTTCCCTATCAGTCCGCCAATCTTATCTCATCATATCCAATTAACTGCTTGTGCCCACCCCCATCGGTCTCTGCTAATCCGCCCCGGGGTTTGAAACTCGGGTTCCTCTCGGCCGCTCGGCGGTCGATCACCATCATCGCTGTCATCGTTCCAATCTCATCTCATCGTGCCGGTCGGTCCTGTCATCGTGGCGCTCGCCAGCTGTCCAACGTGATATGGCAGCGCGAGGCCAAGCGCATGTCGCTCTTCCCCAGCGCAGCCATGTTGACCTCCCTATACCGCAAGTTTGGGGGCGAGCTCACGCTGGATGACGTGCGCGGGGTAAAGGAGGTCGACCCCAACACAAAGTGGGTGCTTGTGAGAGTACTAGAAGATGCTTCTCTTACTACTAAGATATAGTGGTGCTGGTGATTGCGTTCCTGAATAATTAGCGGGGCTGTCATAATAAAAGATGCTTCTCTTACTACTAAGATATAGTGGTGCTGGTGATTGCGTTCCTGAATAATTAGCGGGGCTGTCATAATAAAAGATGCTTCTCTTACTACTAAGATATAGTGGTGCTGGTGATTGCATTCCTGAATAATTAGCGGGGCTGTCATAATAAAAGATTCTTCTCTTACTACTAAGATATAGTGGTGCTGGTGATTGCGTTCCTGAATAATTAGCGGGGCTGTCATAATAAAAGATGCTTCTCTTACTACTAAGATATAGTGGTGCTGGTGATTGCGCTCCTGAATAATTAGCGGGGCTGTCATAATATATTAAATTCGTGAAGCTTGTATGTACAAAAGGAATGGGTTTCGCACCCATTTGGTGCTTAACTGTTTACCTCGTCGCTTGAGTGATTAATTAATGCAATCACCGAGTTCATCACAGACTTGCCTTGCTGGCAAGGATGCGCACGAAAATGGTCCTGGCGCGGGAGCGCAGCATCGGTGACAGTAGCTGGCATCATAATAATAGGTCCTTGATAAGTAGGTTCCACTTTGAGGGGTTGGCCAACATGCTCAAGCTCACTGCCGATGTCTTCTGTTCTGTCACATATTTATCGCGTTCCGGTATCTGCTAAACCAATATATATGAGCTGGTGGACACTCCCGTGCTCACGACTTCTTCCTTTTCGCTCCTCTTCTTCCTTCCTCTTTTCCGCGCCTCTTTGATCGTTTTATTCGTTTCCGACCTCATCTTAATGTCTTTCCTTTTCATGTCCACAACGAGGAGGTGGCAGACACACCAATGCTTATAACTGTCTTTTGTTCTACTTGTCGTAACTACACCAACAGCGAGGAGGTGGCGGACACCCCCGAGGAGCTGAGTGTGTACGAGTACCAGCGCAAGTACGCGCGGCTCAAGGCGGCGACGGTGTGCCAGAACGAGGAGTATCTGCGTGCCAAGGCCGAGCTGGAAGCGCTGCGGGCCACGCGCAACCACCACCACGAGAACCTGGTGCGGTTCAGATGTATAACTTATAACTTCGATGTATGGTTCAGAGTAGTCAAAGTTAAGTTGTAAGGTGTTCTAGAGAACCTGGTGTCATGCTGTAGAAAATTTGCCTATTTTCCCACCTCCCAATCGAGACAAGGTGTTGGTTAACCCGCTGAACATTTCGTGCCTTTTTCGTTCAGCGCAGCGCATGCTGGCCGGCTTGGTGCTCACCCACATGCATGCTGGCCGGCTTGGTGCTCACCCACATGCATGCTGGTCGGCTTGGTGCTCACCCACATGCATGCTGGCCGGCTTGGTGCTCGCCCACATGCATGCTGGCCGTCTTGGTGCTCACCCACATGCATGCTGGCCGGCTTGGTGCTGACCCACGTGCATGCTGGGTGGCCGCGACCAGGTAGTTCAGAGGCAGTATCACAGGGTAGTTCAGAGGCATCAACAGGTCTGGTCCAAGCAGGAGGAAATACCCTCGTGACTCGTGACCTAACAACAGAGTCATCCATTTAGAAAGGATTAAGCAAGTTTGATCATGAAGCATCATAGCAACCAGCAGCAATAAACTAAAAGGGGGCTATGAAAAGTGCCGCCTGCCGCATGTGCCATATGTAGTATGACTTGTCCATAATATCATCTAATTTGATAGAATAGTTTGCTACTAGATGGTCAGCAGGAGCGGCTCGGGTACCTGGAGACCAAGATGGATGCATCAGGCTAATATTACTGTTATAAAGTAACTAAAAATTAATACTACTGGCATATCAGTATTTGACTACTACTAATAAATACTTACTAACATCTAACTAATACTACTATCAGTTGTATGCCTCAATAACCGTCCCCATGTGGCGTGATCATCAGGAGCTGCTCAAGCATCAGGTGACGGCGACTATAGAAGGAATATTATGCTGATAAATGATACTGTCCACTAGCGTGCTGCCGGGTCCCAACTACCTACTAACAGGAGCGACTCAAGCACAGTGACTGCAACTGGAGGATCACGATGGATTCCTAACCACCCACAATGCTGCATGTGCCATGACCAACAGGAGCGGCTCAAGCTCTTGGAGAGCACGATGGCGACCATGCGGCTCGCCCACACCGCCACAGTGCGGGCATACGAGGGTGGTGGGGAAGCGGGCGAGGGAGAAGAGCCCACCAGCCCAAGCAAAGAAGAGGCCAAGGATTCAGGCATCATCCACCACGAGAGTAAGCACTTGCCAAGTCCCTGCGTACTAGTTGTTTATAGCACTGCATAGTCTGCCAAGGACATGGCATTCTCCACGACGGGAGTATGCATGTATCAAGTCCCTACTTACTAGTTTGTTTGTAGCAGTACATACATAGTCTGCCAAGGACATTGGCATTCTCCACCACGAGAGTAGGTAGCTGTTACCTGCCTAGTACGGTGAGCCAAGTACACCGGCATCGTGGGAGATGGATATATCAAGCCCCTGCGCTTTACTTTCCTTATAGAGTTTGCCAAATGGGCGGGGCCCCATCCTCCATGAAAGAGTGTGCCTTGGCTGCTCTGATCCTACTAATTGGAACTGGTATGCTTTCTAGAGCGGTCAGGATTGCTCAGAGGGTTTTGCCATCTACCGTGATAGTACGCTTTTACTGTCAAGTCCTTACCAGTAACTCGTTCTAGATTTTTTCGGCCACGCTGTACCTGTACCTGCCGGGTAGCCAGGGTATTCTATTGTCGAGGCTGTGCCATTTATTATTGACTATTACCTCGTCAATGTGTTACTCTGTGACTGTGCTGCCACTTGGTACCTACAAGACTATACAAGTCGTTGTGTTCATAGGACCTGGATCCTGCTGCTGATGTGGCATTCGAAGTAATTAGAATGTCTAAATAAAAATCAGAAACCACAGCAAAAATTAGAGAACACTTCTGTTTGTGTATTTTACAAGGAGATTGTTATATGGGATTAAAGCTTCTAATACAAGCTACTGCAAAAAGATTTGATGTAGGCGAGATGTTAGAGCCTAAAATTTACCTTGGTAACCATAAAATAAAGGAGGCGTTCGAGGCTTACACTCTAATAAAAATTGCTGAAATATTACAAACTTGCAAAGTTCTATTTGGGCAATGAAAGTGACTTACAAAACAGGAATTTTTTTCTGCTGAATACTTTTGGACCTGGCGTGCAACCGCTTAAAGCATCTTATAGCGACAAAGTTGCTTAGTAACTGGTTTAAAGAAAAGCATCTTTAAAGAATAGCGTTTGCACACGATTGGGAGCTCTCTGCATATGCTTGTCGGCTTGTTCTCTCCACGCCTCAGTGACCTCACCTTGGTGCGGTCTCGTGGAATTTCCTAATTTGTGCCTATTCAGTGCATAGGCTCTGCGCAAGTTGGTCATTTCTGTGCTCCTGTCGTGCGTGTGCTGTGCTCCTGCCGTGCGTGTCCTGTGCTCCTATCGTGCGTGTCCTGCGCTCCTGTCGTGCGTGTCCTGTGCTCCTATCGTGCGTGTCCTGCGCTCCTATCGTGCGTGTCCTGCGCTCCTGTCGTGCGTGTCCTGTGCTCCTATCGTGCGTGTCCTGTGCTCCTGCCGTGCGTGTCCTGTGCTCCTGCCGTGCGTGTCCTGCGCTCCTGTCGTGCATGTATACTGTTACCGTCATCCCTACCCTGGTATCCGCCGCCCGACCGCAGAGCCGTTCCAATGGCCGGCGAAGCGGGACCCCGCTGAGTACATCGCGATCAAGAACAAACCGACGGACGCACGGATCACAGGTGCGTAAACGAGGGACTACATAGTTGATGAAGGCATGGATAACAGATGGGTTAATGAGAGACGACATTATTGGCCCCTTGAAGGATGCTGGTTTTGATGCCCATGCCGGTTTGGATGACTGCATTGTGATCAAGGCTAAGTTGATGGAGGCACAGATTACAGGTGGTGGATGAGGCACTAATAAGAGGTGAATGATGCGGGCTTAAGAGGTCAGAAAGACACGTGGGCTGATGCTCACTTGGAGGTCAAGATGACAGGTGGGTTGATGCTGGCTTGGAGGTCACAATGACAGGTGGGTGTTGCTGGCTTGGAGGTCAGAATTACAGGCGGGTGATGCTGGCTTAGAGGCCTGAATAAGAGGTGGGCCAAGTAGATCCTACCTAGCCTTTCCTTTGGAGAATGCAGGCTCGAAGGCCAGAGCAGCAGGCTATTACAATTACTTAAATGTCCCTGATATTGCTTGGCTGGCTTTGCGTCCCTTAGTGCGCTCAGCCATGTCTCTTGTGCCGCCTGGCTATCCCCCGCCCACCCATGACGCTCATCCAACCCACGGCTTGTTCATGACGCTCACGCGACCCACCCACAGTCCACCCATGACCCATGGCCCGTCATCCATCACCCATTACCCAAAACTTTGTTTTTCACGTGACAAAACCATGGCCCACACATTACCATTTATTCATTACCCAGTACCCAGTACCCAGTACCCAGTACCCAGTACCCAGTACCCAGTACCCAGTACCCAGTACCCAGTACCCAGTACCCAGTACCCAGTACCCAGTACCCAGTACCCAGTACCCAGTACCCAGTATCCAGTATCCAGTACCCAGTACCCAGTACCCATTATTCATGACGCCTAATTCACTACCAAGTACCCATTATTCATCACACCTTCATTACCCATTACACGCAACCTTGTTTCTCACGCGCAAAACCATGGCCCACCGCCCCACCCATTACCCATTATTCATTACCCATCACCCATCACCAAGTACCCCCATGATCATTAGATTGTGTATATAACTATATTATCATTATATTGTTTTTCCATGCGTCCAAACCAGAGTTGCGCGAGCCGTGGGAGGAGAATGCGCTGGCCAAGGCGTCGGAGATCGGCCCCCACAGCAACCCAGGGGGCGGGCCTCTCTTCAAGACGATTGTTACGCCTGCGGGGGGCGAGTGCTTCAACAAGGACCCAGAGTACTTCAAGTGAGTGGCTGGGACGTGGCTATATCGTATACTGTACTTGCACAAGAGGACCGGGAGCACTCCAAGCGCGTTGCTTGATGACCACGGTGGTACTCGGATGTGATTGCATGAGGACCGGGAGCACCTCAAGCAGCGCGTCGGGATATGTGGATGCTTATCCCTTGGGATGTGCCAAGAAAAGAGTCCCGAAGTGCTTCGAGAGGTTTGCTTAAGTATGTCAATTTATGTTTAATATCATGATGATTGGTACTAGTATGTGATCGAGTCGCTTGGGTGTTCCCGTAAAAGAGGATTCAAAGTGTCCCAGGGAGTATTCTTAAGAAGTATGCGAGCGGGTCACCGGGGCAGGTGGTCAGAGCGCTTGGATGGGGCACATTGACAACACCCCCTCGACTGTCCAAACATGGGATCCTTGTGTCTTTCTTTTTCCACATGCCTGCTATTCTGGTCATGTGCCTGCTATGCAGGTGGACTTTTCATGATCAGGCTTGGTACTTTGCCAGGTCCGACCATCGTGCATAGCCACTAGCTTCAAACGGTTGCAATATGCTTGCATGAGCAAGCTTGTCATCATCACGGCAACGGAAGGAGTCGGCGGCCATAGTCCCCCGGAGATATGCCCACCCATCTGCATGGATGATAAATATACTAGTACATTCAGTGAAAACTGAGATTCTCAAGTTATGGCAACTAGATCGGCCACCCAATGATAGCGTGAAACAGGAACAACCACACAGGAACCGCATGTATTTCTAGTAGAATACTTCTGTGTGTGTGTGTGTGCTCGCATGGGTGGTGGCCAGCTCATCTCACCTGGCTGCTCTGTGAACCTGTCAACTGCGCTTGCTCCCCTTGTCCTGTCATCCGTAACCTTCCCTTGCTCCCCTTGTCCATGTCCATGTCCATGTCCATGTCTGCAACGCCCGCTTTTGACCGTTCGTCTGCAAGTCCCCATTGCTGCCTTTTGACCTCTTACCTGCCACTGCCACCGACTCCTCACTCCAACTTCCAACTTGCTTCTGGCTCCTCCCCCTGGCTCCTCCCCCTGGCTCCTCCCCCTGGCTCCTCCCCCTGGCTCGTCCCCCTGGCTCCTCCCTGCCCCACCACAGAACGGTACACCTCTCGGGAGATGGGCTCGCCAAGGAGATTGAGGTGCGTGCTCCGACTCATTCTGCGGCCTCGCACGTCAACCTTTTGTGTCAACATGCTGGACAACACTCCACCGCTCTGCATGGCAAGCCCTATTAAAGGCGGGTAGGAAACCGGTGTTTAAATAGAGCTTTCAGCCCAGATGTCTCGGTGTCGTATGCCCCATATTTACTTGCCTTGGCCGTCTGGCGATATCTATCAGTCCCAGGCTTTTCAACCCATGCTTTCATGCCCCGGGCCCATGGGACATGACAACAACAATAATCATGAAATCACCTCTCGGGTAGCTCCTGATACCCATCTCCATGAGAATGCTGTCCAACCGCTTTACCTTTTCATAAACCCTACCCCTTCTGTTTGTACATGGCAGCCCCTCTTTATCCGTGGAACTTATTCATCGCTCATTTGCTTCGTAGCTACCGTATAAATATACCCCTGTATGTGTGTGTGGGGGGGGGGGGGGCAGTTGAGACCAGTGGTTGATGACACCGCCCAATTCCAGTGGTATACTCGCCGCCGCCCTGCGTGTGTGCCCCGGTTTGTGTGGCCCTGCGTGTGTGGCCCTGTGTGTGTGGCCCTCCGTGTGTGGCCTTGCGTGTGTGGTCCTGCCCCCCCCCCCTCAGGAGAACAAGCGAAAGGAGAAGGAGGAGTGGGAGTCAAAGGTGGTCGTTGACAACGTCAACTTCAACGCGGTGGTGGTTAGCCGCAGCACGGCGGCGCCGCTGGACAAGAGGGAAACGATCTTGCACGACTCGCCGACAAAGAAGGGCCTCGTCCCCAGGTGAGTACCAGGGCCCTGTACCCTGCGTGCTAGTGTACAGGCGTCTGGTGGTAGGACCCGTAGCGATTGTGCTTGCGCGCATGCCCTGGTGATAACCCACGTACAAGTAATGGCAGCGTCGATACCATGTGTGCCACACCTAACACCATTTGTGCTAGGATCTGTCCTGTTTGTGCTTGCTAGCCCCCGCACCGTTTGTGGTAAACCTGTACTAATTGTGGTAGTCCCGTTGCCGTTAGTGCTTCCCCTTGTCTATCCTCCCTTGCCAAAAACTGTCATCAGATCGCTCGGCCATCTCAAGTTGCTCTTATGATATTGACATGCTTTGTAGCTCCTTTACCAGATGCGCCGTGGATTGCTTTGTGCTGTGGATGCAGCATTTCTTCACTGGGTTCTCAGAGCATTGAAGAAAGGGAGGGAGGGAGGGAGGGAGGGAGGGAGGGAGGGAGGGAGGGAGGGAGGGAGGGAGGGAGGGAGGGAGGGAGGGAGGGAGGGAGGGAGGGAGGGAGGGAGGGAGGGAGGGAGGGAGGGAGGGAGGGAGGGAGGGAGGGAGGGAGGGAGGGAGGGAGGGAGGGAGGGAGGGAGGGAGGGAGGGAAGGAGGGGGCGAGGGATCAACATACTACTTTTATGAGGTTTACTACCACCAGGTAGTATATTACTGACCAGGTTGTGATTTTTTTTTAACCGTAGATGTTTCACTGCCACGTTTTGGTTTCTTCAACCGTAGATGTTTCACATCCCATCATCGTCATCTGTGGCCAACCATCATCGTCATCCGTGGCCAACCAATCATTCACACGTGTGGCCATCCCCCCCAACCCCAGGCATGCGCCCCTCGTGGACAAGCTGGGTATGACGATTCAAGCTTCGGAGCCGTTTGAGCCGCCCGCGCTGGGCCTGACGGAGACGATGAAGCCGAGCCGCATCAAGGACACGACGCTCAACATCGACCCCGACAAGGACTTTGTGTACGTTTGAATACCTAGAGGGAACAAGGACCATGACGAGGGATTTTTGTACTTTTTAGTATAGTGAATAAGGGGGAAGTTTAGGATAGAGTATGTTTGAATACATAGTAGGATGTACGTTCTGATACATAGAAAGAGCAACCCCACGTGCTTTGTATGCCCAAGAATGGATAGGTAGAATGGCCCATGTGATTTGTTTTTCAAGTCTCGTAATAGTAGTAGAACAGAACGGCCCAGGTGATTTTTTTGTGTGAGTGACTCGATTGACCATAGAAAGAACAGCCCCAGGTGATGCGTGTAAGCATTGCTCTGGCTGCATGCGCTCACAGACAGCATCGCTAATGCCGTCTTTCACAGCCATCATGAGGCATAGTGGTCGCGGTTCCTCGTAACTCGCCGAATATGGGTGCCATGTTTCTCACCATATAGACCATGGCACCCATATTCATTTGGTTACAAATCAAAAGAGATTTGCGGGACTGTAGACGTACGCCCCCATGACAATATGCTAACGAATGCTTTGACAATATTTCCAATTCACAATGTCATGGGTGTTGATCCCAGCAACCTTGCCAGCTTCTACTGCAGCAAGGCATGGCACGATCACATCAATCCATCAGTTGTGAACAGTGGAAGCTGTTGACGATGCTCATTCCACGATGCTCAGGTGGACATACCTTTGTCAAGCTGCAGCATCCATGTATTGTTGTGGGTGAAATCTGGGCTGTTTCCAATCTGGCAGATGGCTTATCCGACTGGGGCAGTAGCCAGCACATGCTCCTTCGGCTCGATTCGTGCTTTCCATGCGTTACTAGCCTAACCACCTGTGGTTCCAATTGTGGCAAATGCCTTTTTGCACATCGCAGGAGGTTTCCTGGTGTGGAGAAGGCCACAACCATCAAGCGCCACATCGCTCCCCTTTCGGAGGGTGAAAAGACGGGAGCCCTTTTCGCTGATAACAGGAGCAAACCGATCGTGCCCCCACATATTCCCATGGACAAGTCGTTCATCGCGCGCCACCCGGAATAATAACGTTCGGCGGCTCCTCCTGAAACAAATTTACGGAGGATTGCAGGCTGTATGTACACTGTGCAGGCATGCGCTCATGAAGCCTATTAATCCGTTGCTACGGTGATGGTGCGCCTACTCAACCATTAAGTGGCTGGAAGAGATTGCCATGCACTATTCTGCATGGGCGCAAATGACTTAAAGCACTCCATGCATCGAAAATAATAAATTAGTACAGGTCTTTTATAAACCACAATTTTTTTGGAATGTGATGATGCCCCTGCAATTTGGCTGACCCCCGGTAGTTTGCGGCCGCGAGCTAAATCGAGCAAGTTTGGGGTCCCACTTCAATACCAATGATCCGCCATGCATGCATATGTGCATGCACATCATATACCATGTACCTAGCTATGCCCCTATTTTAATTATAAGGATTCGATCTGCGACTTCAATTGGCTTGCATGTACATGCATGATTGAGATATTGAGCATTGCCGTGATCGACTGCCCTCCCATGGTAATATATACGGAGAGAATGGTGCGCCTGATCCGTAGCTAGCAAGTGACCATTCAACGTCACGTGCCCTGGTTGCGAGCTTGGCAGGCCTTGGCGTCCGCGCGATGCACTGGGCCGCCTCTACGTCCTGAGCATGTGCGTAGGCCTCCACAAGGGCCGGCGGCCTTGATCGAGCACCGGTTTCAGCAGCGGGTCCCCGGGTTACGCTTGCCCCTGCATGGATGCTGGATTATGACCGGCCCCGGTCGATTAGCAGCATCCCAGCTCGCGACGCGCAGCAGCAGCAGCAGCAGCAGCAGCAGCAGCAGCAACCTCCTAACTGCAACCTCCTAACAACCTCCTGCTGCTGCTGCTGCTGCTGCTGCTGCTGCTGCTGCTGCTGCTGCTGCTGCTGCTGCTGCTGCTGCTGCTGCTGCTGCTGCTGCTGCTGCTGCTGCTGCTGCTGCTGCTGCTGCTGCTGCTGCTGCTGCTGCTGCTGCTGCTGCTGCTGCTGCTGCTGCTGCTGCTGCTGCTGCTGCTGCTGCTGCTGCTGCTGCTGCTGCTGCTGCTGCTGCTGCTGCTGCTGCTGCTGCTGCTGCTGCTGCTGCTGCTGCTGCTGCTGCTGCTGCTGCTGCTGCTGCTGCTGCTGCTGCTGCTGCTGCTGCTGCTGCTGCTGCTGCTGCTGCTGCTGCTGCTGCTGCTGCTGCTGCTGCTGCTGCTGCTGCTGCTGCTGCTGCTGCTGCTGCTGCTGCTGCTGCTGCTGCTGCTGCTGCTGCTGCTGCTGCTGCTGCTGCTGCTGCTGCTGCTGCTGCTGCTGCTGCTGCTGCTGCTGCTGCTGCTGCTGCTGCTGCTGCTGCTGCTGCTGCTGCTGCTGCTGCTGCTGCTGCTGCTGCTGCTGCTGCTGCTGCTGCTGCTGCTGCTGCTGCTGCTGCTGCTGCTGCTGCTGCTGCTGCTGCTGCTGCTGCTGCTGCTGCTGCTGCTGCTGCTGCTGCTGCTGCTGCTGCTGCTGCTGCTGCTCGGGAGGTCGTCGTCCATGACCATGGGCCGGGTGGAGTGCTGAGTCTTGCGCTGCCGAAGCACACCTTATCCTCTGGGGAGTCAAAGGTGAGCAGCACTGGCGTAAAGTCGTGTCCCGGCAATGTGCACCTAGCTGTGGCATGCCTGCCAGTGGCATGAGGGAATGGGGGGTCTCTGCCCCCTTCCTGCTGTGCACACACAGCCTGGATCAAAAGCACTTTGATGCTAGCCGCGACTCCCAAACGGGAGCTCGAGTTGTTTATTTACTTAATTAATCAATAATATGGCACACATGGTACCCACGTGACGCAGTAACGTCTTTCATCAACTACTACTATGTAAATAGCACGCGATTTGGGTTTCCATCAATCTGGCCGGCCCAGGCCGGATGCACGGCATATGTGGTTTGCCTATAGCTGTGCCAACATATACCTAGTCACGTACACCGCTAACGCACGGCGGGTACACAACCATAGCCTTAGCTTAGTCCTTGTACAGCTAGCCATGCTACGTCCTGGCTACGATCAGATTACTCGCCCACGCTCCTTGTTATGCCATGCTCACATGGGTCTTATTGCACCCACAGATTGCCGGATCGTTAGCGTGTCCGTTTAGCTAGCGTGCCCGAATGCAGCTGTGGCATGCCTTAGGCATGAAGGGGACTGGGGGTCTCTGCCCTTTCT
>RPFO01000213.1:8820780-8933280 GCA_009746045.1 Mesostigma viride
AACAACAACAACAACAACAACAACAACAAGAATGCTCATCTCTCCCACCCATTTACTCTCCCAACGTTTTACGACCGTCAGATGGGTGAATCTGACGGACGGACGGACAGGTACACCCGAGAACCGCACAGATGTAGCCGAAATCACACAACAACAACAACAACAACAACAACAACAACAACAACAACAACAACAACAACAACACCAGGCGTCCCTCGCCTCAATAAAAAGCTGCTGGCTGACGATGCCCCGCCTTTCGGCGCTCCCTAGTCCGAGAACAATGGCGGGACTGGAAAACCAAGCAAGTAGAATACCCAAGCACTACTCTCTGGATGCAAGCATGCCTCTCGCACATCCTTGACTCCTCTAAGGCCTACGATCTAGAACAACGCCGCATAAAAGGCAAAGACTACAATTACTACAAACGCGTTATTACTATGTTGCAATCCAAACCCCGCCTAGCCCCGCACGAGTTAACACGACTGCAACTGTGCCAGACTGAGATGGATAAGCTACGCCTTGAACGCCACGCAGAAGCCCTAGATGTGGAAAATACATGGTGGCATGTCAAGGGTGAACGAATGAATAAGGAATTCTTTGCATTTATCCCACCCCCGCGCTCACAAACCACCATCACAGAAATTACAGACGAGACTGGCACCCATACCACCCCCAAGACATCCTACAATCTGGACATGCTTTTTTCTCCACCCTGTTCCGGACAGAACCCGACCCCTCTGCAAATACAGCCACACAAAAAATCCTCGATGCAATTCCCCACCGCCTCTCTCCGTCACAACAAGCTCTACTAGACGCCAGCCCCACTATGGAAGAAACATCTCTAGCACTCCAACATCTCAAAACCGGTAGCGCACCTGGTGCAGATGGCCTTCCAGTAGAGTTTTTTAAAACGTTCTGGCCCCTCATAGGCAGGGATCTATACCAATGCATCCTGGAAATCTGGAACACCGAAACTGTTGTGGGCCAGTGGTCGGAAACAATCCTCATCCTCTTACACAAAAAAGGGGATAAAACAAGTTGGAAAAATTATAGACCCATTCGCATGCTCACAGTCCCTTACAAACTAGCCAGCAAACTCTTGCAACGCCGTTTCTACAGTGTACTAGATAATCTGATCGGCCCGGAACAAGTTGGATTCAGGTCCAACCTACACATCAGCGACAGCATCACCATGATCATGGACATTGTTGATGACGCATGGCGCAACAATATTATAGGTCTTATTTTATTTTGGGATTTTGAAAAGGCATTCGACCGCATATGTTGGAAATACCTCGAGGCTATACTACACGGGCTTGGATTTGGACCTAAACTTATTAAGGTCAGTCTAGGCATGATCAAATCCCTCACTTGGCACCTACTAATTAATGGACATAAATCCCAAATAGGCCATAGCACACGCTCTCTCCCACAAGGCGACTGTCTCTCTCCCCTTCTCTTTCTGCTCGCTCACGCTGGCCTCTTCTTTCTTCATCAACAGGACAGCCGTATTCAAGGCTACCCCCTCCCTCACCACACACGTGGTCTGTTTCAAACTGCTTACGCCGATGACACTACTAACATTTGCACCTCCCTGCGTGATGTTGATGCTGTGCTTGACAACATATCTACATACTGTACCGCCTCCCAACAACGCTGCAACGTGCAAAAGTCCACGGGCTTGCATATTGGCAGAACAACCAACCCGACTCTCCAACCTACTAACCTGGCGGTGACATGGGTCCCGCCAGGAGGATACCACCTTTTGCATAACTGCCCTATCGGTCGGACAGCCGAAGGGAGGTTATTGGAAGTCAAAACCTTTTTATACGACGAATCACAACAACTGGGCAAACTTACTGGTGTACAACAGGTGGCCAACCGCTGGGCTGGCGTACACCGCCTCAGCCTCCGGGGCAAGGTCCTCGTTACGAACCAGCTGCTGTTCTCCAAGCTGCTGTACTTCGGTCAGGCCCACCCACCGGATGAACACACCGTGTCTCTTATTCAACGACTGGGGCATAACTTTGTTTGGAAAAAATCGAGCGATCTCAGCCGCCAGGTACACGGATGGATCAGAGAGTCAATGTCTTTTATGCCGTGGCCTCTTGGAGGACTAGGCTTACACAATATGCAATGGCGTTTATGGTCTGTGTATGCCAAACAAGTTATCTCTGCCCACATTGGTGTCAACACCACCCTGGATGTCTTCTGGCACGTGTAACCCTCTCACGTCTTACTCATCACTCCAATGGTATTTCCTGGCACTCTGGAGCCGCACTGCTTACTGCTCGCCTCCCCTCCCCGAAGCTCACCAGAGGTCTTCCTTGGTACTGGGCTCGTATATGGCAAGGCTTTATGGCACTTAAACCCGACCGCCTACTATTCCCCACACTACGTGAGGAAGTTGCACGCCAACCCCTATTCTTTAATGATATATACCTCAACCCCCTTAATCGCCCCTTTGGATGCTTAAGTGGCCCTAACCCCTATGAAGGCTTCATAACATCCCCCCACCCTGTAACCACTATTCTCCACCTGTATATTCTCCACGGTGACTGCTACCGCCTCTTAACATATAACGAACTGGCTGCCTGGGTCCCCAATATGCCTACTTATGCTGCCTGGGCCGCGCTAGTACAAGCCATACCCCCCGCTGGCACACACTCATGACTTCTCCCCGTGCCCCCTATAAAGCTGGTGAATGGTGCTGCTTTTGTCCATACAGCACGACCGCAACATGCTCGGGGAAGGTGATCGCAGAACTCCCCCTTGGAACCCTGCACGTTCAACTACTGGCGCCGCTGAGCGGCCACAATGGCTGTCTGGCTCAACTTACAACTGCAGTGGTGTTCCTCCCCACCCAGCTATGCCACCGGATTCGGGTTGTACCTTGGTCCCTTGAACAATCATGTGTATACCAACCCAACCCCAACCTTCCAGACGCTGCTATTATTTGGCTACATGTGGGATCAACCCGCCTGGACATGTTGTCATTGGATCCAGTGGAATTTGGCTGGGTGCTAAATCAGGGTGACAGCAGAATTGTAAAAGGCCTTTACGAGTACACGGCAGAGTGGGGCTACACAATGCTCTTGCATAAAAACCATCAATTCCACCCCGGACGGACACGCTGGGGCGCTACTGAGTGGCCTGGCCACACCTGGGTCCGCAACATCACCCTCGCCGCTGACCACCCGCTGATTGATCGCCGCGCGACCGACGTACAACACCTCTTGATGCACCGGTCCATCGGGGTCGGGGAGATCCTCCACCGGCGATTTCAACACCCTGCTACATGTTTATGTACCAACCCCACTGAAACTGTGGAACACCGATTTTTATGGTGTAACCTCCAGGGAGTTTGGACCTGGTTGATTGGTTTATGGGCAGCCTGGACGTCTGAGCCTATCATACCGGTGTCTACCCGCTCAATTATCTTTGGCATCACTGGCACCCCTGGCCTTGAGCTCACCTTTTCACAACAAGCGTGGATATGGCTCCGCACATGCATGTTATATACAATCTGGACGGTGCGAAACGATGTGGTGTTCAATAGGCGCACAGTTTTCGACAAAGCTGGGGTTCTCTCACGCTTCATTTACCTATGGAACTCCGGCATGCGACGCTACTGGATGGTTGCAAATGAACAAAACAAAATCTGGGACCCTGGCGCGGACCAGGATAAGCCCAGCCCACTTGAGATCTTTCATGACCTCATGGGCAAAAACAGGATCTTTACCCACATGCCCAATGACAACCCATTAGAAGTCCAGTGGCTTCCGTGGTCTAGTAAGGCTCCGTTTTAGCCACTGACATCTTGATACCCTAGGCTTAGCAGGGATTACCTATTGGCTATATTTGGAATAAACGTACACCTATTTACCTGGAAACAACAACAACAACAACAACAACAACAACAACAACAACAACAACAACAACAACAACAACAACAACAACAACAACTTGAACTAGTCTATTCTATTCATGCGCTGACTTTACCGCGCGGCCATGACCGGCGTTGAATCCCACTGAAATGTCGATACGTGGTACCTAATGATATTCCTATTGGTTAATAAAAATACCCATTTACCCGGAAATCCCACTGAAATGAACTGAACACCGTGCGGCAAGTCATCAATCGTCAACGGCGTCAACTCTTGCAAGTACATATCTGACTAGTCCTTTTTAGATACCGTAGTGGCTGAAATCACATAGCGAATAAATCTTTTCGAATGACCCCCCGAAAAGTGCTAAAATAATACTTCAATTTACCCCGTAAAGTATTAAACCGGGAGGCGCTACACCTGTTTCTGGCTGCAGGCCGCGGCGCAGCTAGATGAAGTGGAGCGCCGCGCTTGCCGCGCCGCGCCGCGTTGCGCCAGATTGAGAACCCGTTCAAGTAGCACTGATTAGGGGCCCTATTAGCACTGATTAGGGCCTTATGTCATACTGACCATATCACTTAATTGTCAGATAGGAACTGCGCTTGGTGGGTAATTAATGTACTTGATAGGTTAGAATCCAAGTCAGACACTGAACTAGGTGCCCTAATATAAACAAGCTCCCGGGCTCGAAGTTTACCTAACCCGGGCTGAACTTTCCCCGCAAAGTGTCAAAACCATGCAGAAAAACCCTCGAAAAATTATTTATTCGCAATGTGATTTCAGCCACTACGGTAAGGATCATGTAATAAGTGGATATATCTATTTTTTTTTTTAATTGCTTAAATGTACAGTATTTATTGAATTTAATTCAGGCTTCTTGCTGCGATACCTGTACTTACTGATTTCAGTGAATTTCACTTTTTCCGTTTCACCGGAATTTCACTTTTTTTTTTTTTTTTTTCGGGGAAATGGGTATATTTTTATTAGCCAATTATGGACCAAAGAGGTGAGAGGGGAAATGAGTATCAGCGAATCCTAATTAAGGTGGGCACCAGTGTGAGATCATACGCCGTATAATACGGTATAATACGGTGTAATACGTAATACGCTGGCTTTTAGCGTATGATTTTTCATACGTAATACGTTTTAGCGCATAATGACGTATAATACCGTATAATACCGTATAATGCCGTGTTTTCCGCGTTTTTTTTACGTTTTGCGCGGCTAGGATGCCAGAACGACAGGGCAACGATTTGAAGCCACAGATTTCGTATCTCTACTATAAGTACCAGAGTGAGATCATACGCCGTATAATACGGTATAATACGGTATAATACGTAATACGCTGGCTTTTAGCGTATGATTTTTCATACGTAATACGAATTAGCGCATAATGACGTATAATACCGTATAATACCGTATAATGCCGTGTTTTCCGCGTTTTTTTTACGTTTTGCGTGGCTAGGATGCCAGAACGACAGGGCAACGATTTGAAGCCACAGATTTCGTATCTCTACTATAAGTACTGACCCGTCTGAACTTTCACAATTCGACGCGATCTTATTTTGACATTGTGGTGCACAGTGCGCGCACCGTGCGGAGGTGGCCATGGCGACGTGCGTTCCGTTAAAATATGGCTAATCCGGCGGGCGACAGGCGAAAAAATTAAGCCGATGGTTAAAAGTGATGTTCTATTATGATGTTTCATAGCAAGATCTGCACTATTTGCAAATTCGCTGCCTTTGTTGGTACAGATTTGGACGGGGGTCTCATCCAACGTCAATTTGGCCGCGATGAATAATCTAGCATGTGTGCCTGCGACGGTAGAACTCGACATTCGTGGGTTAGTTTGATGCAGCAAGAGCCGTTTAGTAACGGACACCATGAAAATAACCTAAGCATCTTCGATCTGCGGCCATTTCCTGTCATTTCTAAAATGATCTCGTTCAGGCCTGCGCGATCCGCGGTTAATCCATCCATGGCTGGCTGGCTTTTCTTGCGCGCCTGGGTAGGAAATAATGCCGGCCGTGGTACGTTGATTTGCCGCATGTCACCGCCCAGTCTGTTTGCGCTCTTAATGAACCTGGCATGAAACTTTTTGCGCCGTTTCTGGGTTTTTCTTGCTATTTTGTTCTCCACTTGTTGCAGTTGTGCTATCAGATTTTCCGCAGCTTTCAATGGTTTTCCTTACGCTGCGTATGCCATGCTTCCTAAAGCTACCCAGAATTGATCGGGCAGTTATCTGGCTTTGCTACGCTTCCTGTATGGAGGTTTTCACACGGTAGACATTCTATATTGCGTAGTCAAGGACCCTAGCTGCCTGGGAGCGGCATCACCGTTGCAAGGAGCTGGCGAGCTCATAGACGCCTGTCATGCTCTTCAGCCTGCTGGAAAACAAGGTTGTTGTATGGAAGGTGAGAATATGTGAGTTACTTATCACATCCCCACCTGTTTAGCCTCCGTGGTTCCCCAACGGGGACACGAGATTAATTAATATTAATTAATTAATTCAGTTAATTAATTAATTAATGCACACCACGAGTCACACACCTGTAGTCACATGCAGCTCAGTATATTCACATAGCATCGCACCATGCAAACATACTACATGCATTAATTGTATACTACTGTAGTATTTGCGTGCATGCACAGCCACATATATATATTAAAATATATAATTACTTGCATCAAAGTGAAGGCACCCAAGTAAACATAACCAATATAAAGCCACATATATACACATACACACAATTATGCATGCGCACGTTTACATTCTCAGTATTACATGCAATACATCGATCGTGTCCACAATATCCACCGTATAGAGTATAGCCGAGGGTAGGGCAACCTTGGATTATGTCCAAAACAGTGTTAAAAACATGTATGTGGATTGATGGTGGGTGTCTTAAAATGTGTAAAATCAGAGTATTCTGAGTGTGTCCGTACGAAAACGTATAATACCGTATTATACCGTATTATACCGTATTATACATTATACTCCACCGTGACCGTATAACGCGTATAACGTACGATCTCACTCTTATAAGTACTGACCCGTCTGAACTTTCACAATTCGACGCGATCTTATTTTGACATTGTGGTGCACAGTGCGCGCACCGTGCGGAGGTGGCCATGGCGACGTGCGTTCCGTTAAAATATGGCTAATCCGGCGGGCGACAGGCGAAAAAATTAAGCCGATGGTTAAAAGTGATGTTCTATTATGATGTTTCATAGCAAGATCTGCACTATTTGCAAATTCGCTGCCTTTGTTGGTACAGATTTGCACGGGGGTCTCATCCAACGTCAATTTGGCCGCGATGAATAATCTAGCATGTGTGCCTGCGACGGTAGAACTCGACATTCGTGGGTTATTTTGATGCAGCAAGAGCCGTTTAGTAACGGACACCATGAAAATAACCTAAGCATCTTCGATCTGCGGCCATTTCCTGTCATTTCTAAAATGATTTCGTTCAGGCCTTCGCGATCCGCGGTTAATCCATCCATGGCTGGCTGGCTTTTCTTGCGCGCCTGGGTAGGAAATAATGCCGGCCGTAGTACGTTGATTTGCCGCATGTCACCGCCCAGTCTGTTTGCGCTCTTAATGAACCTGGCATGAAACTTTTTGCGCCGTTTCTGGGTTTTTCTTGCTATTTTGTTCTCCACTTGTTGCAGTTGTGCTATCAGATTTTCCGCAGCTTTCAATGGTTTTCCTTACGCTGCGTATGCCATGCTTCCTAAAGCTACCCAGAATTGATCGGGCAGTTATCTGGCTTTGCTACGCTTCCTGTATGGAGGTTTTCACATGGTAGACATTCTATATTGCGTAGTCAAGGACCCTAGCTGCCTGGGAGCGGCATCACCGTTGCAAGGAGCTGGCGAGCTCATAGACGCCTGTCATGCTCTTCAGCCTGCTGGAAAACAAGGTTGTTGTATGGAAGGTGAGAATATGTGAGTTACTTATCACATCCCCACCTGTTTAGCCTCCGTGGTTCCCCAACGGGGACACGAGATTAATTAATATTAATTAATTAATTCAGTTAATTAATTAATTAATGCACACCACGAGTCACACACCTGTAGTCACATGCAGCTCAGTATATTCACATAGCATCGCACCATGCAAACATACTACATGCATTAATTGTATACTACTGTAGTATTTGCGTGCATGCACAGCCACATATATATATTAAAATATATAATTACTTGCATCAAAGTGAAGGCACCCAAGTAAACATAACCAATATAAAGCCACATATATTCATTGAGAATGATAGATTACGGAGGTGAGATAGGCATGCAACATAAGGAAAAACCCGATAACTGGGAGAATAACCCTGAAGAAATTAATAGTAATCTGACACAGACATCCAAGGATCACGCCAGCGGCACAAGGTACAACTAACTAGACATCACAAAACTACACGCAGCAACAGCGCTGCCGGCCCACCATGCAGGCCTGGAAGGGATCTAGACCGCATGGGTCGCGACAAAGTCGGCCCGGGTGCGGCGGAATAACACATCAGCCACGGTGCGAGTGAGGGCGAGTGACAGGCGCTGCCGCCAATACGAGGACCACGTGCGGGCCGACCACGGGGCGGTCTGACCCTCGAGGTCGAGGCGGTCTTCACGGCGCTGGCAGCACTCGTGGAAAAACTCCGCTGTCTTGGGGCCCATGGCCCCGAACTCCTCAAGGACAAAGGGGATGACCCGGTGGGGCCCCACATTGCCGTAGGAGGCAAACTTGTCGCGCTCAGCCACAGTGGCAGCAGCGCCGGCATCCACAGCCGCCCGGAGGATGTGGCGACCGGAAAGCGGCCGAGCCACGGAGACATCGATGAGCAGGTGGCAACCCTGCCCGTCGTAGTCAAGCACGGTAATGTCGGGGCGGTGGTTGGGTGAGTAGAGGGCGGCCCCATCCGCGTCCTCGCACTTGATGGTGGAGTGGGGAAAGACCGACCGAACCATGGCACACACCACCCGGAGGAGAGCGGTATGGAGATAGAGGAACCAGTTCTGGTTCTGCTGGCCACCCATGCACGCGATGTAGTGCGTCCCAGTATAGCCACATATATACACATACACACAATTATGCATGCGCACGTTTACATTCTCAGTATTACATGCAATACATCGATCGTGTCCACAATATCCACCGTATAGAGTATAGCCGAGGGTAGGGCAACCTTGGATTATGTCCAAAACAGTGTTAAAAACATGTGGATTGATGGTGGGTGTCTTAAAATGTGTAAAATCAGAGTATTCTGAGTGTGTCCGTACGAAAACGTATAATACCGTATTATACCGTATTATACCGTATTATACATTATACTCCACCGTGACCGTATAACGCGTATAACGTACGATCTCACTCTGGTGGGCACACACACGTGTGGAGGTGACAGGTGAAAGGCTAATAGGGCGCGTTATTAGACCAGGGAAGCCAGTGGACCTGAGTCATGTCGCCGTGAGGCATAATGGTGAATACCTGGTTACGGCCCAGTAGATCATGAAAAAGCTGGAGCGGGGTGGGCTTGTCGTTATTGGGCCCTGGGTCCCACACCCGGCCTGTGTTGTTCCTGAGCCAACAGCCAGTATCGGCGCATAGCCGCATTCCATAGGTATATAAAGCGCCGGACTACGCCGCGGGTATACTCCTCGCGGGCATTAAAGACTGTCTCGTTGCGTATGGTCCAGATCGCGTATAGCATAGTAGTGCGCAGCCGTATCCATTCTGCTTGGGAAGCTGAAAGCTCGGTCCCTGGTGTGCCATGGCCATACCGAAAATGATGGTTCGCACGCTAATTGGGAGATTGGGTGGCGATGCCGTCCATGCGGCCCAAAGCCACTTCCAAACCCCTGGGAGATTACAGAAAAGGAACCGGTGCTCAATGGTTTCCGTCACTAGGGTGCGTGCACAGGCATGATGCATCATGACCAAAACGCTCGTGGAGCGTAGCGCAGACCCCTATCGCCCTATGCATCAGAAGATGTTGTACATCAGTGGCCCTGCGGTCCACGAGAGGGTGGTTTACCGCCAGGGTAATCAGCTTAACCCAGGTGTAGCCCGGCCATTGTATTCCCCAGCGGGCTCGGCCCGGATGGGGCTGATGGTACGTATGCAACAAGATATCATAACCCCAATCTGCGGTGTACTCAAAGATACATTTGCTGGTTCTGATGTCCCCCTTGGTTAAGACCCATCCAAATTCAACCGGGTCTAGATGTAGTAAATCGAGCCGTGTGTTGCCCACGTGTAGCCATGTAATGCTCCCAACCGGGGATAATGGGTCCGGCCGGATCACGCAAGATCTTGGCACAGACCATCAATGGGACTACGCGTATGCGGTGACACTGGGAAGATGGCGTGTACGCATATAAGGTGGATAGTTGATACAGACACCCATTGTGGCCAGGAATAGCTTCCAGCAGTTGTAGTTGGAGCCCATCATGTGGCAGAACCGTCACGACTAAACCTTTGCACGCAGGCGTGACTCCGTCGGCGTAGAAGCTAACCCAGTCGCCGGTTATAATAGGCTTGCGTGGGGCAGTCATCAATGTGCACATGCCACACCGCTGGTATCGCACTTATAAGGGTTTGCCACGCTTGCAGGGAGGGCATGTGGGAGACCCAAGTGCTGACCTCGTCGTAGCTGAGCCGTCGATACGTAGCGCCGTGCCCCAGGTAGAGGTCCAGCACCCTGACAATCGGCGGTGATGCGCGCAGAAAGCCATCATACGGGTTGTGTCCGTGGAGAGTTCCGATGAATTTCGGGGAAATGGGTATATTTTATTAGCCAATTATGGACCAAAGAGGTGAGAGGGGAAATGAGTATCAGCGAATCCTAATTAAGGTGGGCACACACACGTGTGGCGGTGACAGGTGAAAGGCTAATAGGGCGCATTATTAGACCAGGGAAGCCATTGGACCTGAGTAATGTCGCCATGAGGCATACTGGTGAATACCTGATTACGGCCCAGTAGATCATGAAAAAGCTGGAGCGGGCTGGGCTTGTCGTTATTGGGCCCTCACTGGGTCCCACACCCTGTGTTGTTCCTGAGCTAACAGCCAGTAGCGGCGCATAGCCGCATTCCATAGGTATATAAACAGGTAACACAAGCTCTACAAACAGGTCGTGGACCGGCTGGATCGCATAGTATCTCCGCACATCTGAACCCTGTGATGCCAGATCTCCTTTGCGGCCGTTCCGAGCTTGGCACTGGATTCGTTGTCCACATCGTCGCGTCGCTGCCGCAACACGATGTTTTCTGGCATCCGCGGGCTTTTGGTTCCCGCCGCACATTTGAAAGTGCTGTCCTCCGGCTTTTTGCCTTTGCACCGTGTGCAGTTCTTGGACGTTTGGAATCATGGCATGGCTAACGTGATGACTGACTAGCTAGACCTTTTCAGTGGTTTTCCATTTGCGGGTATTTCCTCGTAAATGGTGGGAGAGCGATCGCAGCAATGGTGCTCACCACTAGACACTCCCGACCAGTTAGGCTCGAAACACACGCCCTGATCAAGCATGCTGTTTCCGGCCCCACCGTCTAGGTCATCTAGTCGCTCCACACGTAAGCCAGCCATAATTTCAATGCACAAGGATACACATTTCCATCACCATTCATCTTCATCATCCTGAACGACTCGAAAACGCGGAAAAGATAACGGCAGGCTCGAGCTACCATGGTCCGGATTCTCCCGATTTCTGGCCTGCGCTGGTTGTCTCTTTGATAAAGCGCCGGACTACGCCGCCGCGGGTATACTACTCGCGGACATTAAAGACTGTCTCGTTGCGTATGGTCCAGGTCGCGTATAGCATAGTAGTGCGTAGCCATATCCATTCTGCTTGGGAAACTGAAAGCTCCGATGAATTTCACTTTGAATGTGAAAGTTCCGATGAATTTTTTTTCCGGTGAAATGGGTGTTAGTTTATTTCCATATAACAGTTAAGGTGACCCAGGTATGCCAAAAATAGCCTGAAATGCCTAGTTGTGCCTAAATTGGGGTGCCCGCATTAATAAGGCGCGCCCTAGCTGCGACCAAGGTAGCCAGTGTACTGTAGATATATCGTCATCCGGCATAAGTGTAAAGACCTGGTTCATGCCCATGAGTGCATGGAAGACTTCCAGTGGGCTGGGGGTGTCATTGTTAGGGCCCGGGTCCCATACTTTGTGTTGTTCCGTCGCCAGGAGCCAGTAACGACGCATAGCCAGGTTCCAAGAGGAGATAAACCGGCGGACCACGGCACCTCTCGTGTACGCGGCACGTAATGTGAATACGGTCTCGTTGCGAACTTGCCATATGGTGTGAAGCATCGTCGTGCGTAGCCATATCCATGCCATCTGGTTGGCTGTGAGGCTCGCGTCCCGTAATCCCGTGATGCCGAATATAACCGTAGATAGTGTGACGGTGGTGGGGGGAGCTGTAATAGCCATCCACTTGGCCCATATACCCAGCAGCCATTGCCAAACCCCTGCGAGTTGGCAGTCCAGAAATCTGTGCTCAATTGTTTCATCTGGAAAGTTGCATAAGCACGCCGCCGCGTGGGAGTACCGGTGGTGCAGTTGGGAATTGACCCCGATGGCCCGATGCATAAGCAGGTGCTGGACGTCGGTGGCCCGTTGTCAACCAATGGGTGATCAACTGCCAAGGTAATGTTCTTGATCCAGGTGTAGCCCGGCCACTCGGGGTGCCAGCGCAGGCGACCCGGGTGCATCCTATGATTTTTATGTAGAAGTAGCCGGTATCCCCAGTCTGCCGTGTACTCGAAAAGGCACTTCGTCGTGGGGTGCCGCCAGATGTGAGGACCCACCCAAATTCTAGCGGGTCTAGAGCAAGCGTGTCCAGCGCCCCTTGCCAACATGTAGCCATGTGGTGTCGCGTATCACTGTGGTGGGGTCCAGGGTAACATGCACGCCTGTGACAGTGACCACGGGACCACTCGAATGCGGTGACATTGAATGCTGGAATGTAGGCGTACGATGTAATCAATTTGCCGAGAAGTCCTTGACCGTCTGGTGTCTCCTGGAGCAATTGTATGGTAACGCCGTCGACGCGACCGCAACGATGCAGCCCTTATGTACGGACGTGTCGCGATCCGGGTAATAGCTCACCCATTCCCCGATTTGTAGGGGTTTGCGCGGGTTGTCATGAGGGTATGCCATCCTGCGGGAATTGCTTGTAGAAGGTTGTCCCAAGCTGGTCGGCTGGGCATGTTTGCGATCCACGCGCTGATTTCCGTGTATGTCAGAGGCGATATCGGTCACCGTCAGCCGCGTATAAATCGATGATTCGCGTAACCGGCGGGTGGCCGTCAAAAAGCCCTCATATGGGTTGCGGCCGCTTAAAACACCAAACACATTATGCTCACTATCGCGCAGCAAATCATTGAAATATAATGGTTGGCGTGCCACCTCTTCCCTCGTGGTAGGGTGAGCAATTCTGTCCGGTTTTAGGTTCTTATAACCTTTCCACATACGTGCCCAGTACCATGTAAGCCTTTGTACGAAGTGAGCGCACATGTAAGTATTGCTGCCCCCAAGTGCCATGATGTACCATTGTGTGGGTATAGGTTGTGGCGAAAGCTTCTTGTGCCAACATACAACCAGGGTGTGCGTTTACGCCTATGAAAGCGGTTAGATCTGTTTGGTGTACACTGACCATAAACGCCACTCCATATTATGTAAGCCCAAGCCTCCTTGAACCCATGGCATATAGGACATGTCCCGATCGATCCATCCCGGCACCGTGTGTGTTATGATACCCTGCTGTTTCCAAACAAAATTGCTGCCGATTCGTTGGATGATCTTGGTGGTGTACTCGTTAGGTGGGTGACCTTGGCAGTAGTAGAGCACTTTGGAGAATAACATTTGGTTGGTGAGGAGGACCCTGCCCCGTAGGCTGAGACGGGGAACCGCTGCCCATCTTGATGCCGCTTGGAGCATGCCTGTGAGTTTGCCACTGTGTGTTGTGTTGTCATACAAAAAGGTGGGGTGTTCAGCAAGACGTCCATCCATAGTGCAGCCGATAGGGCAGTTGTGTAATAGGTGGTGACCGTCTGGCTGGACCCATGTCACAGGCAGATTAGGGAGTGATAAGCGGGGGGAGGATCCTCTCCCGATGTGCAGCCCCGTGGACTTTTGCACGTTACACCGCTGTTGAGAGGCCATAGAGTATGTCGTGATATTCTCCATGATAGCATGCACATCGGTAGTGGAGGTACAGACATTAGTGGTGTCATCAACATAAGCAGTTTGGAACAAACCTCGCGGTTTACCTTGGATGGGGAAGCCCCTGATCCTGTTGTCGCGAGCGTGCAAAAAGAACAGCCCGGCATGCGCAAGAAGAAACAGGAGCGGGGACATGCAGTCGCCTTGTGGGAGTGACCTAGAGCTAGTGCCTGTGCGTGAGAAGTGCCCGTTTAGGAGTAGGGTCCATGAGAGCGATTTAATCATACCGATGGTGACATGCGTGAAAGTGCCACCAAATCCGAAACCGCGCAATGTCTTCTCGAGGTAGTCCCAACACATGCGGTCAAAAGCTTTTTTGAAATCCCAAATAGTATGATGCCGAGTATGTTGTGGCGCCACGCTTTTTCCACTATGTCCATAAGCATGGTAATGCTATCGTTTATGTGTAGGTTAGCGCGGAAGCCGACTTGTTCCGGACCGATTAGGTCGTCGAGTACTGTGTAAATGCGTAGTTGTAGTATTTTACTGATGATTTTGTACGCAACCGTGAGTAGTCGTATGGGACGGTAGTTTTGCCATTGAGTTTTAGACCCCTTTTTAAATATGAGGATTAGTGCGGTTTCTGCCCAGTTGCCAGGGACGATACCTGTGCGCCATACTTCGAGGACGCATTTGTAAAAGCCGGCAGAAAGGTCGGGCCAAAACTTCCTCCAAAATTCTACAGGGATGCCGTCCACGCCGGGTGCACTGCCGAGTTTGATTTTGAGCATAGCAGCCTGTGTCTCAGCTTGTGTGGGTGTCTGATCTAGTTCTTGCTGCTGCGTGGTGGTGAGGCGCCGTGGTATCGCCTGAAGGACTTGGTGGATAGCTTGAGGTGCTTGAGGGTGCGGTTTACTTCGGAATAGCTTCGTAAAATATTGATGACCGCTGTTTAGTATGGAATGGGTGTCTGTGTGGATGCCCTGGTCGTCGTGAATTTCTGTTATCAGCGTGTGTGTTCGTTGCTTGGGGAGGAGTGCAAAATATTCTTTATTCATTTTTTCCCCCGTTGTGTGCCACCAAAGGTTTTCCGCATCTATGGCGTTAGCGTGTCTTTCGTATCGCAGTTTGTCCAAGGCTAGCTGGGCTTGTTGCAATTTCGCCATGTCATAAGTATTGAGTGTTTGCTTAAGTTGTAGACGGTTGACAATACGTTCATAACATCGGTATTCATGGCCTTTCTGTTGTCTGAGCTCAGCAGTGTATTTCTTGGAAAGTTGCAATACATGTTGTAGGCCGGCTTGCATCCATCGACAATGATCGGTATAGTGAGGGATGCTGGCCACCCACTCTCGCCAAAAAGCTTTTACTGAGCCGTGAATGTTTGATCCCTCAATAAGTCTCGGTTGAAGCGGGGGATACCGGGTCCCCGCGTCGGTGGGGTGTGGTGCGTTAAGGTGATAATACAAGGGTAGTGGTCCGAAAGAGTGATAGAGCGATCTACCCTAGCATGACATACAAGGTCCGCCCAAGCGTGCGTGGCATAGATTCTGTCTAGACGGCGTGTGATGCGGTGACCGTCGCGTGTTGCAAGCCAAGTGTGGTCGTTGTCCCTGGAGCGCAGTAGGTCGTGTAGGTTAAGCTCTAGTAGCTGTTCGTGAAAGGGGTTTGTACGTGATTGAGGGTGCGCCGCCATGTCTAGATTGAAATCACCCATCAATATGATCTCCAGGCCGTGGGAAATAATGGCGTGGATCATCTGAAACATGTCTTTGAAAAGATTATGTTGTTCAGCTGGGTCGGTTGGGGCGTAAATTGAAAGAAGGTACCCCTGCTTGCTACCCCAGGTGATGTGCTGTCGTACCCAGCGGCCTTGCCATTGAGCCGCCGCCGTATCTACCGGTTGAGTTCCGATGAATTTCACTTTTAGGCTTCGTTGGGGTTGGCTTAAGCTGTGTTCACGCCTTTAGTTGGGTCGCATCGGATTTTTGCATTCTAAGCAGGGTTATGAGTTCAAAGTAGTTCAGAATATTATGGTGTATGATCTTTAGTTCAAATTAGTGAAATTTATTATAGTCAATGGGTGTCTGTATCAACTATCCACCTTATATGCTTACACGCCAGCTTCCCAGTGTCACCGCATATACGCGTAGTCCCATGGTCGGTGCCAAGATCTTGCATGATCCAGCCGGACCCATTATCCCCGGTTGAGAGCATTGGGCTGGTTTTTTTTAGTATGTTAAAATCTGAACCGTTTATTAAAAATTTATCAAGATGCGACATTTCCCATGCTTTTGGCCACCTAAACCACCTGCCACATGCCCTGGAACTGTGCCCTAGTGATGCTCTAATATGCCCCATGCCCCATGGCTCATGCCCCATCATGCCCCATGCCCCATGCCCTTCTACAGCATGTTCGATGCTCCATGCCACACATGCCACGAACCGCAAGCCAACTGTCAAACATCGTTGCTCCCATTCCCCCATATACCCCATGCCCCATGCCCCATGCCCCATGTGCCCAAAACCAAGCCCCCCATGCCCGGCCATATGGCCTGATTGCTACATGCTCCATGCCCCATGCACCAGTTAAGTGCCCTGGCACATCCCATGCCATATTACAATGCGCGTGATTTTCATCAATGATGTGTGTGTGCTTCTTGTGCCTACTTGCCTGTGTTATGACCATGCCAATGCAGTTTGAAGTCACAACAACTACTGATCAAGGAGCTGCAGTCCAAGTATATTGCATGAGGGACCCAGCACAAGAACCTTTATGATGTCAAGTGCAGCTGGGCACTGTCAAGACGAAATGGCAGCCAGCTTACATGCTGACTCTCTTGGCCATCACATTTTTCGCAAGCCCAATACCTTGTCATCCTGCTATGTCCAAGGTAGCCACTAAAAGCCAGCCACATTGGCAAGAAAGTTGTCTCCACCGATAGGTCACTGTACCTTGGTCACTGGTCAGCCTCTAACAAAAGGATGGCAGCACCTACTATTGCATGTGACACCCGCTAGGTTGCCCATAGATGCTGCCGTTGAACTGGTACGGCAACCCGCGCCCCGCGCTGGCATTGCCATGGTACGCCGACAGTGGCAGAGCGCCATGGGACTCAGTACGGCTGTTAGGTACTAGGAGGCATGCAAAGCGATCCATCGTGTCTGCCAGCCCGTGCATGGCTAGCTGTACACCATGGTCAGCTGCCATGCCTGAATGGTTGAGAACACCGCGGTCGCTCATGCTTCTGACTGCTGATGTATCGCCCATGCCGATGCCCAGCAACCCATAGTTTCGCTGCAACTGCGGCTGAACAGGCTGCAACATCTGGTGCAAGAACTGCTGCTGCTGCTCCCGCGGCTGCTGCTCCACTAGATGCCACATCTGTTGCAAAAACTGCAACCTCGTTTGCGGCTGCAGCTGCGGTTGTGGCTGCTGTGGCGGAGGCGGTGGCGGCGCGGGGGTGGCACCGGCTGCAAGTGCGGCTGCGGCTCCAACATGTCCAACAGCTGCTGCAGGATCGGCTGACTTGTTTGCGATGGCTGTGGTGATGGTGATGGCGGCAGAGGCTGCTGCCGTTGCAGCAGTGGCCACGGCAGTGACGGCAGCGACTGCGGCTGCTGCGACGGCAGCGACTGCGGCTGCTGCGACGGCAGCGACTGCGGCTGCTGCGACTCCTCCCCGCGCTTACGTAGCTGCGCCACCTCTTCCTCCAACTTGCGCCGCTCTTGCTCCAACTTGCGCCGCTCTTCCTCCATCTTGCGCCGCTCTTCCTCCATCTTGCGCCGCTCTCCAGCTGCATTTTCCAGCTCCTTAGTGTACTGCTGCAGCTTGTTGTCAGATGCGCGCTGCACGCTTTGCCTGGTCGCCAGTGGCTGTGCTTCCTGGTGTGCAAGCATGGTTTCATCGTCGGTGTCTGTAATCATCATGTCCGCACCATGACCAATCCAATCCTCATCGTCATCCACAGACACCACAGCAACCCTGCCTTTAGCTGCCCTGGATACGCCCTTAGCTTGGCCATTGGATGTTGGTCGAATGTTTTCCTTGCCAGCAGAAGGTGCCACCTTCCTCTTTTGTCTTGTTGCCGTGCTTGCCGCTGCCTTGGGCGCGGGTGCAGCTTTGGACCCGGCTCCCTTGGATCCCGCTGCCGTGGTTGCCGCTGCCTTGGGCGCGGCTCCAGCCCTGGTCCGGGTCGCTGCCGTAGGCTCTGCCGTGGGCGCACTCGGTTCGATGACCTTGTTTCGCTGGCTCTCTGTTTCTGTGGCCGGCATGGCCGTGATCGCTGGAGTTGGTTGGCCAGGGGTAATGGAGCTCACCGCATGGGCCAATTAAGCCGCTGTTGCGGTGAGATTGTGCAGTGCGTTGTGGCACTGCTGGACCGACAAGACTTGGAGCCCACCGGTAACCTTCATGACTGATTTGCTCCCGCGCCTCACGACTGGTGTGCATGGAGGCTCATCAGTGGCGGTGCATGCAGCGCAGGTAATAGAATTCATGCCAAAGTCGCAACGTATTCTCGTCACAATGCTGACGCACCCGACTGCATGATCGATTGTCTGGCCCGACCCTGCAGTTTGTAGGTGCCAGCACGAAACCGGCATTTGGGTGCACAATAACCACGCAGCACGCTTGGTCTGACACGTAGCTGTGTGGGGCGACCACGTCACCCACACTGACTTGACAAAATTGTCCAGCAGCATTTGTCCAGGAGACCGTTCCCTGCAAAAGTCGCGGTATATGGGAAGACAAGCAATGCAATTTACATAAAAACGCAAGCACTAGTCAGCTACCATTCCCATTGAATCACAATCAACAAGCAAGCCATAGTCTAGGTGGCTGAAGCTAAGTTCAATCCGAGTGCCTTCCTACGTCCAAGAGAAACAGATTCCCTCGCGGGGGCGTGCAAACTCAGGCATAGCGTTGAGCCCGCAGCCCTACCGCTTTGCAACCCCCCACGAGTGAAATTTTATATTTTATAGTGCCAAGCCGTGCAGGGTTTTATATACACACAGTGTAGAGCACTACTGTACACACAGTCTATAGCATTGTCAAGCAAGCAAATCCAAATACATGTCACAGAAACAGTTTTCCTTCAAACACACCTGGTATAACGAGCCGCCAGGAGCAAACTCGACCGGCGAGGTGCCGGTCTCACTCTGAGAAACCAAAGGAGTGTCAACAGGAACTCCTACAGTGATAGGAACTCCTTCCGCCGTCGCGTTGCTCAGCGTCGTTTGCGGCACTTCACCGGACGGCTGCACATCGCCGTTCGCCAGCCCAGAGACTTCCGGCAAGTGGCTCTGCGGCGTTTCCTGTGTGACCCCAGATGTCGCAGCCGTTCCCGGATGCGTGATTCCTGGTGAGGACCCTGCTCCGAAATCCACCTCTAGCTGCCGTGCCAGTGAGGTGGGGTCGTTGGGACGCAGCCTAAACCTGTTAGCAAAGGCAGCCATGGCATCGTCTGGGGCATCTCCTGGTAACTGAGCATCGGGCACCGTGCACTGCACACATTTCCAAACAGTCTGTCCACTGCTGTTAGTACCGGTAGGGTTCGGTGACAGCAAAAACGTGCATGCAGCATGCGCCTTTCTCCCGCACTTTCCGGAGCATTCGCAGGTAGCGCCCTTGAGAAACTTAGGGTCATTGCCATTTGCGGAGGCTACATGGCACTCCGCGATACCAGCCTCACAGTTAGCATCGTCCAATGCATCGTCGGCAGTAGGCATGGGAGAAACCTCACGTAATTGTTACTGATCATAGTCAGAGCCGGTTGATCAATGCGCTTTGCGACTTGCGGGCACAATTAAAGTTGGAACTCCCGCGCTCACAGCCTCCGTTGAGCAAACCTGTTTCAATTGCCAACCGAGATGTCAAGTTGTCAAACGAGATGTCAAGTTGACAACCGAAGTGCCTCCTGAACTGTCAACTAAAAGTCTAAAGCCGCAATCGACAGTACTACAAGTTGACAGTTCAGAAGGTAGGCCGGTTTTGCGCAATTGCCTACCTTCTGAACTGTCAACTAAAAGTCTAAAGCCGCAATCGATTTAGACTTTTAGTTGACAGTTCAGAAGGTAGGCCGGTTTTGCGCAATTGCCTACCTTCTGAACTGTCAACTAAAAGTCTAAAGCCGCAATCGACAGTACTACAAGTTGACAGTTCAGAAGGTAGGTCGGTTTTGCGCAATTGCCTACCTTCTGAACTGTCAACTAAAAGTCTAAAGCTGCAATCGACAGTACTACAAGTTGACAGTTCAGAAGGTAGGCCGGTTTTGCGCAATTGCCTACCTTCTGAACTGTCAACTAAAAGTCTAAAGCCGCAATCGATTTAGACTTTTAGTTGACAGTTCAGAAGGTAGGCCGGTTTTGCGCAATTGCCTACCTTCTGAACTGTCAACTAAAAGTCTAAAGCCGCAATCGACAGTACTACAAGTTGACAGTTCAGAAGGTAGGTCGGTTTTGCGCAATTGCCTACCTTCTGAACTGTCAACTAAAAGTCTAAAGCTGCAATCGACAGTACTACAAGTTGACAGTTCAGAAGGTAGGTCGGTTTTGCGCAATTGCCTACCTTCTGAACTGTCAACTTGTAGTACTGTCGATTGCGGCTTTAGACTTTTAGTTGACAGTTCAGGAGGCACTTCGGTTGTCAACTTGACATCTCGTTTGACCGTATGACAGGCCCAGCCCCTTGGAGCTCTTCCATGCTCTCCTGGGACGCAACATGGTGTTTACTTGCATTCCTCACGGTGACCTTACGCGCGTCACTTGGCTCCCCTGGTCACACAATGCTCCTTTCTAAACCTTTCACCTATCACACTACCCTCAGAGGGTAACCAGCTGGTCGATACGTGGTACCTCTTCACCTAATGATATTCCTATTGGTTAATAAAAATACCCATTTACCCGGAAAACATCTCGTTTGACCGCAATGCGTCGCGCTTGGCTCTTGGCGCAAGAACAATACAAGGTGTGGGACCCCGGGCCCAACAATGACAGGCCCAGCCCCTTGGAGCTCTTCCATGCTCTCCTGGGACGCAACATGGTGTTTACTTGCATTCCTCACGGTGACCTTACGCGCGTCACTTGGCTCCCCTGGTCACACAATGCTCCTTTCTAAACCTTTCACCTATCACACTACCCTCAGAGGGTAACCAGCTGGTCGATACGTGGTACCTCTTCACCTAATGATATTCCTATTGGTTAATAAAAATACCCATTTACCCGGAAACATCTCGTTTGACCGTAAGCGGAACCGCCCACACATCTCGTTTGACAACTTGACATCTCGGTTGGCAATTGACCATCTCGTAATTTGGTGCCTGCAAGTCGGTGAACAACCTGTCAGCTCGCCGACCAACTCGACTTCCCGCCTAACTCAGGCGCTTCCCCGCGTATTATGCATGACACTTCACTGCCAGGTTGGCTTGTCCCACGCCAACCTGCGTACTTCCGCGGCAACTGCATTTTGCCACTGTCGACTAACTGCTTGTGAATGTGTTACGAGGTAGTAATGCATTACGAGGATGAACTGATGTAAATGTGTGGAAATTAGCTCAGTCTTCTGTAGGAGTTGTGCATTGACTACTAGTTTCTCTATCAGTCGGTCATGTGGACAGGTCCACGTTCAGTTGACAGCTGCGCACCATTCGTTGAAAATGGCGTCTTCTTGTTCGAGGTCAGCCACCCCCGGCGGCAGGACAGCAGCCTTTGTCGACAGGGATGGTAGCGTGTGCGTCACCAATGTTGGCTCTCTCGGCACGGATTCTAACCAGCCGGGGGCAGCTGGCTGCCTTGGTAGCGAACGCAGGCAAGCAGGGAGAAAGAGCATCGCCACGGTGCGGTCAGAGAAACTGGTGGACAGCGTCATCGTCGCTGACATGAGCCTTATTCGCACATGCTGCCAAAAGGATTGCATGGGACCAGTCGGCACCTCAGTCCGGGATTTCCGAGTCTGGTGTGCAGCCAGAGAAAAGTACCTTGGCTTGCAAAAGCAGGAGGAGCGCAGCTAATTCGTGGTCAGTCTGCTGCAGAAGCACGGACTTGTCGTGCCCTGGGATCGTTATCCCACAGCTTGAGGAGGGCATTCTTGCAGCGGGGGACCTGAAGCTGCAGGGCTCGGCTGGGCAGACTGCAGGGGCTGAGCCTGACGTGGCCGAGGAGGATGCATCCGCACATGCGGAGCCTTCTACGCGAGGCGTGCGGTAGGGGCGTGCAGACTCGTGGGAGGCGCGGGCAGCCGCCAGCGCACCCGGCAGCTGGCACAAGTCGTGCGGCACCCCTCGGAGGAGGGAGGAAGCAGTTGAGGCGGGCGGCAACTGCCACGCGTCACTCCTACAATGCTGCAGATTTGGAGGACAGTGACTTGGGCGAGGAGGATGTGGAGGAGGCCAGCCAGCCCAGCGACGAGGAGAACGACAGCATGGATGATGACTGAATACATTGTCTTGCCTTGTGTGGCGCGGGTGGCGTGGGCGGCATGGGCCAGCCGGGAGTGTAGGGTGGTCGAGATGCTTAATTGCATGGCGTGTATTATGCTTGGTGTGTGGCATGCCGTGACATGACGGGATGACATTACGGCATGGGTGGGCTGCTCGGTGGCCATTGTGGTCTGTCTTACAATAGCACTAGTGGCACCCGCTGGCTTCGCCCAGCCCAAAACAGGGTCCCTTTTTTTGGCAGTACTTCGCCCCGCTGCCCGCTGCCCGCAGCCCGCAGCCCGCAGCCCGCTGCCCGCTGCCCGCAGCCCGCTGCCCGCTGCGCGCAGCCCGCTGCCCGCTGCCCGCTGCCCGCTGCCCGCTGCGCGCTGCCCGCTGCCCGCTGCCCGCTGCCCGCTGCGCGCTGCCCGCTGCCCGCTGCCCGCTGCGCGCTGCCCGCTGCCCGCTGCCCGCTGCCCGCTGCCCGCAGCCCGCTGCCCGCTGCCCGCTGCCCGCTGCCCGCTGCCCGCTGCGCGCTGCCCGCTGCCCGCTGCCAGCAGCCAGCAGCCCGCTGCCCGCTGACCGCTGACCGCTGCCCGCTGCCCGCTAGAATAGTACGGTGCTCGCTTCGCTCGCGGATTGGTGCGCAGTACGCTGCCTGCTGCCCGCTGGAATAGTACGGTGCTCGCTTCGCTCGCGGATTGGTGCGCAGTACGGTGCTCGCTCGCTTCGCTCGCTCGCTGGGATTGGTGGTTAGTGATTCCGGTTGTTTTGGATTGGCGGGGTACTCCGCGATGCCTTGGATAGTGCGGGATACTCCACATTGCGAAATTAGTAAATAGGATTAAAAATGCAGGTGACAGTGCGTGACGCTTGGGGTTACTACATAAACATTGCACATCATGTCTATGGTTAACTTGTTGATCCGGTGCACATGGATGGCTGTCGTGTGGGGCATATGCGAAAGGTTGGCATGCGTGGAAAATTTGAGCATGGCGTGTGCTATGCTCGATGCATGGGTGGCACATGTGGCGTCATAATGTGGCATGCGTCATGCATGGCCACATGACATGCACATGGTGTCCAGAGGCATTTGCAACATTAACATTTAGCAATAACAACCGACTGCTAATTTGTGCATATGTCGTAGCTCAGTGCACGAACTGCCAAGATGACCATATTTAATGCTGGTGAATGCAATTGGTGGTCACCTTCCGCGGAGCCGCGATCTTGCTATCAGGCTACTATGGCACTAGTTAACAATTATGATAGCAAGCACGCAATTGAAGCCAGCCTGTCAATGAAGTGTTACTGTTCCACATGTTGATCATCAAGACGCCTCATACCTGTGCCATGGTGTCAGTTACATGATTGCTTGTATACCATATTGGAGTCATGAATAGTGCATTACATAAGAACTGGCTCCAAGTGCGGCACTGGTCCTCAAATCAAGCATTATTTGAGCAGCAAATCAGAAGTTGCAGCTCGCCCGTGGACATTTGACGCTACCTGAGCCGAGATGTAAAACCTGGACGGCAAGTGTATGTGGTGTTGAATGGGGCAATCCATGTGTGGTAAGCATGGGGAACAATCACACATTAATCCCTTGTTCCTTCTCACATAGTTAGCGTAACAGTTTATGACGAAACAACAAGAAATAAAGCAGAAATAAAGATTCAAGGGTTTATTAAAAATATAAACCCTTGATTTTAACATACTTAAAAAAACCAGCCCATACATGGCTACACGTGGGCAACACACGGCTCGATCTACTACATCTGGACCCGGTTGAATTTGGATGGGTCTTAACCAAGGGGGACATCAGAACCAGCAAATGTATCTTTGAGTACACCGCAGATTGGGGTTATGATATCTTGTTGCATACGTACCATCAGCCCCATCCGGGCCGAGCCCGCTGGGGACTACATTGGCCGGGCTACACTTGGGTTAAGATGATTACCCTGGCGGTAGACCACCCTCTCGTGGACCGCAGGGCCACTGATGTACAACATCTTCTGATGCATAGGGCGATAGGGGTCTGCGCTACGCTCCACGAGCGTTTTGGTCATGATGCATCCTGCCTGTGCACGCACCCTAGTGAAACCATTGAGCACAGGTTTCTTTACTGTAATCTCCCTGGGGTTTGGACGTGGCTCATTAACATCTGGGCCGCATGGACGGCATCGCCACCCACTCTCCCAATTAGCGTGCGTACCATCATTTTCGGTATTGCTGGCACACCAGGGACCGAGCTTTCAGTTTCCCAAGCAGAATGGATATGGCTACGCACTACTATGCTATACGCGATCTGGACCATACGCAACGAGACAGTCTTTAAGGTCCGCGAGGAGTATACCCGCGGCGGCGTAGTCACTACAATTCGGTTCGTAAGTGACGCGAAATGTGCGAGAATGTTACCCCGGTGGTCCGGTAAGATTCACCGTTAGATCGTGGTCAGAAGAAACATATGTTTCCTCTTTTCTCGCCACCTGGCGAGGTTCGAGCGGGGCCTGAACGAGCCTCAGCCTAGCAAAGCACGGGCCAAATCTGAACTCAGGATTTTCTGAACTAAAAAGACGACTGTTACGAATACGACCCAGGTACGACTGCTTTAATGTACCCTACGGAAGCAAATCTTGCGGGATTTTTGCTGGTGCCACGCTGGCTTGCAGTGTCCTCTGTCTCCGCCACGTGTTTGCATTTCCTTGCGAGGTTTCTCAATGTAGGCTCTAGACGTTGAGCGACAACAATGCATTATATTACAGCGCAACATTTCATACGTTGGTGAATCCGGAGACGCTGACAGATTGCAGCCATTGTCGCGGCATTGTCATAAGCTTGACGTGTAAAAGTTAGCCTAACGTGAAAATTGACGGGGTGTTGCATTACCGGTTCAAGGATGGCGGAAAGAAGAAGTGGTCGGGCTAGGAAACCACCACCACATCTCGTAGAAGAATATGTGCTGGAGGGGACAGAATTGGCGGGCTTTATGCAGGACGAGCCGAACTTTGCGGCAGCAAATAGTGGAATCGAGAGCTTGGTCGCTGTAGACGATGACAATGAAAGCGAGCCTGACGGATTTGACGTTTTCGTTGCTGCATCTGCCTACAGCAGGCTTCCGGTTAAACCGGGTGGTAAGGAGTTCATTGAGGAAGGACCAGGCTTTCCCTGGGTCCCGGGTTATCGTGCCGAGGATGGGGCAGCGGGAGTAGCGTGGACGGTGGTTCTGGGCAAAGGCCGCAGGTCCATTTCGCCCGGATGCTCGGTAGAGGTTTCCGCTGCAGATGGCACTGCAGTTTTTGCAGAAATCACACAGATTGTGCCGCGGGACGCAGCCATTGCAGCAGGGATAGACATGTCCAACACCCCTGGGGCGGATGACAACCTCATCTGTAAAGGGTTCAAGTATTATCCCGACGAGGAGGTTAAGGAGGACGCTTACGGTGCCTTTGATTGGCCAGAGAACCCCCTGACGCTGGTAGTGACGGCAATCCCCGTCGTGTTTCCCCCGAGCGCCGTTAAGAAGGTGATCGAAGTCCGGCCGTATGATGACATGACTCTCGGGCAGAACGTGGACTATTTAGTCGAGGTAAGGTCGTGCTGATTCCGGCATGCTTTGGGTGGTTTCATAAGTTCGCTGCTGGCCATTCCTTTTACAGTTACTTGTGTCCTTGGTTGTACAATCATCCTTGAACTGTGGGCAATACATTGCATCGGACCGTGGCCCTGTGCTTATGCAACCTCCTTGATTTTCTTTTGGCATGCACACGTGCAGTACTTTTACTGTCCACAGGACAACATGTTCAAAATCATCAGGCAACCCACCGCTCGTGAACTATACGACCGCTTGCCAGTGCTGAGCCTGGTGGCCACCGGCGGTGGCAGCCAGGTGGCCTGCCATATTCAGCTAGTGCAGCTGAAGACAGGCATAGTTCGCGAAATGAAGCACCGCTTCACGAGCGCGGAGGCCAGCCAGAAGGCAACTGCGGCCGGGACATGGCTCAGCATTGACGTGTCACCCGCGTGCTTCTACGCACTTCCCGACAACATCCGAGCGATGTTCAGTCCTGGGCGGTCCGGGGATGCGTGGATCCTGCAGGTGAGAATTGTTTGTGCACACAAGCCTTTAGTTGGGTGGATGAGTGGGTGGGTGGGCGGGCGGGCGGGCGGGCGGCGGGCGGGCGGGCGGGCGGCGGGCGGGCGGGCGGGCGGGCGGGCGGGCGGGCGGGCGGCGGGCGGCGGGCGGCGGGCGGGCGGGCGGGCGGGCGGGCGGGCGGGCGGGCGGGCGGGCGGGCGGGCGGGGGGCGGGTGGGCGGGTGGGTGGAGCTTTTACCATTGATAGATTAGTGTGTGTCAGTTGCGTATTAATTACAATTGCAAGCTTTGGCTTATTTTATTGTGCCATGCACGCTCCCACTGTCTATGCAGGCTGAATGGGAGAGCCCCGAGTCTTGTGAGGCACTCAAGGCACTGGTGGCACCCACGTGGTACCAGCTGCCGTTGAAAGGGGGTGACCTCTTGGAGTTCTACGGAGGGATCAAGATGCGTTTTTTCCCGTACCGCGCACCGCACATCAAGTAAGCATGGTCGCCTTGCTAGCTTGTTTGACTTGTTTCCTTATCCAATGCACATGTATGGAATCCTCTTACGCATGCGTGCCCATTTGCAATGTTGTGTTTAAAAAAATAGAATTCTCTTGTGGAGACGCACTTAATATTCAGCGCAGTAAACATGATTTCAATTCGGCTGAAGTGCACCGACATTAATCAAATGCCATTCCCAAAAGAGATTTCTCAATGTCCCCATATGCGATTGCGCCATGTGTTGGGTTTCTTTTCCCCAGGCTCTGGCTGGAGCATGTGGTCGTCACAAAGAACACTGGCTATATCGTCTACTATACTAAATCTACACCCAAGATAGAGGAGGCCGTCATGGCATTCCGAGCAGCACACGCAAGGGGCTGAGCGACCCCATATTAGTAAGCAGTGAATAACTGAACGAACTTAAGAAGTACTCTCCCATTCTGAACTGAGCTTAGAAGTACTCTCCCTTGCGTTAACCTTAGGGCAGGGGACCATCACGAACCACGTAAGCATAGGTTGGATATCCCACTACCACGTGTGGCCCGCCCAGGGGCCCGCCCGCGGTGGCGGTGGCGGCAACCGGTGCGGGGGTGGCTGGCCTGCCCAGGCGCCCGCCGGCAGTGGCGGTGGCGGCAACCGGTGCGGGGGTGGTTGGCCTGCCCAGGCGCCAACCTGCGGTGTTGGCGGCGGCAACCGGCACGGGGGTGGCTGGCCTGCCCAGGCGCCCGCCGGCAGTGGCGGCGGGGGCAACCGGCGCGGAGGTGGCTAGCCCGCCCGGGCGCCCGCCGGCGGCGGCGGCGGCGGCAACTGGCGCGGTTGTGGCTGGCCCCCTGAGCGCCCGCCAGCAGTGGCGGTGGCGGCAACCGGCGCGAGGGTGGCTGGCCTGCCTGGGCGCACGCCGGCGGTGGCGGCGGCGGCAACCGGCGCGGGGGTGGCTGGCCCGCCCGGTCGTCCGCCAGCAGGTGCGGTGGCGGTGGCAGCAGCTGTAACGGTGGGGCCGGCAGCTGTGGTGGCAGGGGCAGCGGGCTGAGTCATTTCCGAGTCGGTAGGACCTGCCCCGAGCCGCGCAATGATTTCCTCCAGCATCTTCACGCGAGCAAGGAGCTTACGGACCTGTTTTGCCACCTTGAAGGTAAGCATACCGTTTCCAAGTGCTTTCAGGAGCTGCGACACGCTAGGCTCACCCTTGTTAGGCCCCCTCTCGTTAAACATAGCGAGCTTGAAAGCAAACCGTTTCAGGTTGGCGATGACACCCGGCTCCATCTTGGATACGCTGAGCACCTCGGTGCCGTACTTCTCACCGCCCTCAGCCGGGCAATCGAACTCCTCAAACACTGCGAGGCCGACATGCAGGGTGTCAACATTGCAATGACAAATGTCTGGGTAAGTGATTTGCCATTACAATTTCCTTCCCTTGCTTTCATGTCGCGGTTTCCCAAATTGACATACTATAATAATGCATAAGCGCACCCGGGCAGCCTCCTTAGTAGCTGGTTTGTCTGTCATATGGAGGCAGATGGTACGCAAGGATAGATGGCAAGTAGTGATGAAGGAGACCACCCCCAAGTCTGTGGGGGCTCCGCGTGTGACCGCGTATGCGTGCGTGGGTGTGTGTGGGGAGTGACATGCATTCGTGAGTGTGGTGGGGAGCTGGCATGCATGCGCGGGTGTGTGGGGTGGCTGGCATGCTACGTGGGTGTGGGGGGTGGCTGGCATGCGTGCATGGGTTTGTGGGGTGGCTGGCATGCGTGCGCGGGTGTGGGGGTGGCTGGCATGCGTTCGTGGGTTGCTGGGGAGGCTGGCATGCGTGCGTGTGTGGGGGGGGAGCTGCCATGCATGCATGTGGGGCGGGGCGGGCTGGCATGCGTGCGTGCATGTGTGGGGGGAGTGGCATGCATTCGTGAGTGTAGTGGGGAGCTGGCATGCATGCGTGGGTGTGGGGGGGGCTGGCATGCTACCTGGGTGTGGGAGGGGGCTGGCATGCGTGCGTGGGTGTGGGGGTTGGCTGGCATGCTACGTGGGTGTGGGGGGTGGCTGGCATGCGTGCCTGGGTTGGTGGGGTGGCTGGCATGCGTGCGTGGCTGTGGGGGTGGCTGGCATGCGTGCCTGGGTTTGTGGGGTGGCTGGCATGCATGCGTGCATGTGGGGGGTGGCTGGCATGCTACGAGGTTGTGGGGGGGGCTGGCATGCATGCGTGCATGTGGGGGGGGCTGGCATGCATGCGTGGGTGTGTGGGGGGCTGCCATGCGTGCGTGGGTGTGGGGGGGAGTGGCATGCATTCGTGAGTGTGGTGGGGAGCTGGCATGCATGCGTGGGTGTGGGTGGGGGCTGGCATGCTACGTGGGTGTGGGAGGGGGCTGGCATGCGTGCGTGGGTGTGGGGGGTGGCTGGCATGCTACGTGGGTGTGGGGGGGGGGCTGGAATGCATAAGTGGGTTTGTGGGGGGGCTGGCATGCGTGCGTGGCTGTGGGGGTGGCTGGCATGCGCGCCTGGGTTGGTGGGGTGGCTGGCATGCATGCGTGCATGTGGGGGGTGGCTGGCATGCTGCGTGGGTGTGGGGGGGGCTGGCATGCGTGCATGGGTTTGTGGGGGGGCTGGCATGCATGCGTGCATGTGGGGGGTGGCTGGCATGCTAAGTGGGTGTGGGGGGGGGGCTGGCATGCGTGGATGGGTGGGGTGTGGGGCTGGCATGCATGGATGGATGTGGTGCCCTCTATTAATTAATTAACTAACTAATTAATGCATTATAAGTGGTTTGCACCAAGCGCTGGGTGCGGTGGCGGTGGAATGGGAGCGCGAGCATGCATCATGGCAGGTACTCAATGAGGGGGATCGAGGGGAGGTTGTACATAGATGGGACTAGGTGGGAGGTAAATAAGGCGTTCCTTTATGTGTCAAGGGGTTGGTGGGAGGGATAAAGTGAGGAACCAATCTCACCCTGGGTCATGATATGGGCTCACCGTCACAGAACTGTTGAAGATCAAGGCCTTTGGCCACCTCATCCTGCTCCCAAGAAGGCCCTGGATTCACCTGCAAGGGTGAGGAAACAGTATTGACAGGTAACGTTCAGTTTGATGAGATGATGGGGTACATTCAAAACCATTTGTCATTGAAGTAAGCAGGTAAAATGACATTAGGATCTTCATCCTAAAAAACTGTCTCCCAATGACGAGTACTTCCTTACGAGTAAATCGAAGCTTCGACATAAACGCGATTATTATTTATCTGCTGGACGGCAGCATGGTATGAGTGCATAGTTATTATACGTAACACATTTACCAGCGGCAAACGTCATGTCGGAATGTCGGATTAAGACCGCTAGCATGGCCACCAAAAGTAGCAACGAATGCGACTGAGTTTCCACTGCACATCCAAGAATGGAAGTTTCGCCATCGAAACTGATCTTCACGCGTAAATGGCCGCTAGCCAGGGGTTCACAATCGTTCGTAACAGTAGATTCGCAGAGTCGGACATCGGATTAAAGTGCGCATAGCCGAGCATCCAATACTGCTTATCGTTAGCTGTTTTCCTTAGAATGTACACTCACCTCGACATTACCGATCATCAACAGAGCTTTCTGCGTAGCAGCGCTAAGAATGCGGCTGAGGAGGTAGTTCTCAACCTTCATGGCTTCCGCAGGTCTTGAGCGAATCTTGGCCGGAGCTGTTACTCGGCAATCAGATCCGGGCTAATTGCCCGAGAGACTCTAAAGCACGCCCGAGTGCTGGATATCGAGGCAGCGATTCCGGAGCTCTTTTGAAGAAAGTGGTATGGCGAAATGTAAATTTCTAAGCAGTATCGGCTTTCGTGCAGTAGGCACTTCCTCGCCGCGGTTGTCCGACCCCGCAAGCCGGAAGGCGGAAATTTAAACAATGCAAAGCAGTTAAAACACCAACAAATCTGAACCATTGAAAGGCAGGCAAGATGGATTCAAATTGTGGCTCACCTTGGGCCGAAAGGGCCGAATTCGTTGGCGCTGACGTCCGCCATAACTGGGTGTGCGTCAGTGGTTCGTGCTTGCGGGCAATTCCCCGTGCTTGGCAATGTTAGGCTATTGTGTCGTTTATTGTATTTTTGTATTTAACGGTAGCCCTTTCGCATTCCAGCGATCGTCCTGCTACGGTTGCGCACTGTGTTCAGTGATACGGTCCATTATAATTTCATCAATGCATTCCGTCCGGGGAAAATCTTTACAGATCTCCTCCCAGATTTGCAACAGATCTCGGCGCAACTGGGTTGGCTGGGGCAGGTACGACAGCGCAGAAATTTCCCTAGTTCACAACGCTCGCAACTTGGCCGCGCTGGGGCAGCTTGACCCGGGTGACTTTCCCTGCCAAAAAAGGTTTCCGCGGAAGCGTATTGTAGTGGTCCGGCGCTTTATATACCTATGCGGAATGCGGTTATGCGCCGCTACTGGCTGTTACTGAGCTCAGGAACAACACAGGGTGTGGGACCCAGTGAGGGCCCAATAACGACAAGCCCATCCCGCTCCAGCTTTTTCATGATCTACTGGGCCGTAATCAGGTATTCACCAGTATGCCTCATGGCGACATTACTCAGGTCCAATGGCTTCCCTGGTCTAATAACGCGCCCTATTAGCCTTTCACCTGTCACCGCCACACGTGTGTGTGCCCACCTTCATTAGGATTCGCTGATACTCATTTCCCCTCTCACCTCTTTGGTCCATAATTGGCTAATAAAATATACCCATTTCCCCGAAAATTTATTATAGTCAGTCACGCCTTAAGTTGGGTTCACGCCTTGTAAAATGGGTTGACCAGGGGTTAACCCCTCGAAAACCTCGAACCCAACTTAAGGCGTGACTGACCTGTCAGGACAAATAAAGTGAGAAATATCTTCAGCGGCGGCAGTTATCGCTCGTTGTAAATACGGACGGTACGGCACGATCTCCTAAGGGAGGGGAAATTTCAGTTTGCCAATCTCCGGAATCTCACGATACAGATAGATCCAGCTGTTTGTAGAGTGCTATTGTTTTGTTGTTATTGTTGTTGTTGTTGTTGTTGTTGACTTGTTGTTGTGTCCCACGCCGCAGATCTAGCTGTACACTGAGATACAACCAGACGCTAGTACGGGTGTCGATGTGAATATTCCAAAAAAGCTAATAAAATACCCGGAAAATATTCCTAGAAGCTGAACTGGAATCGAATCAGTCAATTCTCGGAAGATGCGGTTACGGCATGGGATGTTGTTGTTGTTGACTTGTTGTTGTTGCCCAGTGCCCAGTGCCCAGTGCCCAGTGCCCACGCAGCACATGGGCAGCAGAGATTTGGAAACGGCCGAGGGCCAGGACACTCGGCAGGGGTAGCTGGCCAACAAATCAACGTCAACTAACACCCATTTCACCAGAAATCAACGTCAAGCAATCCGCAATAAACGTCAAACTATTGCATGTTTACCTACTAGTAGGGGATCTAGTTCAGAATGTTTGTAGATGCAGTGAAATAGGAGGGGGCTAATAAAATATACCCATTTCCCCGAAAAAAAAAAAAAATAGGAGGGGTGACATTGAGCCAAGCTAAATAGGGGCCGGATCCTGCAGCCGCCGGTCCAGAATGTCTGGCCCCTATTTCCATACTAGGGGCCCGTGCAGCTACCGGCACCAATTCTAGCTAGCCCCCATCTTTTCGGCCCCTATAGGGGAGATTCCAGGGGCCGAATTTGTATGCAGCCGCCAGCCCTAGATTTCGGGCCCCCAAATTGTACAGCAGGCGCGGCATGCCGCATCATGCCACGTGGCGTCCCATCTTGCCATGCCCCGGATGCCAGCTATGTACGGGCCTACGGATGCCTACACAAAAAACTGTGTCGGCATCCGTCCTCACGCCGCGCCGCGCTATACTATCATGGAGTCTGCAGATGTCTTGCCCAGTTCAGTTCAGTTCAGTTCAGTTTAGTTGGAATCCCACGCCGGTCATATCCAACAGAGATAGTTTGGCGACGTAAGTAGCTCGGATGGTAACCTTACTAGGGTACTGTGATATGTCTTGCCCAGTAATTGCCTGTCGCCGGAGAGGCATGCCGGCATCAAGCCACGTGGCGCCTCATCTTGCCACGTGGTGCCGCATCTTGCCACGTAGCGCTGCGCTATTGGGGGCCAGTAATACGGGGCTGCCGCCGCCGACCCTCGTTTTACTCGCCAGCCCCTATTTCAATTCAGGGGCCGGCGCTTACCGCAGCAGTCAGGCCCTGGGACGGGCCCCTAGTATCCAGGAAATTTTGCCTGGAGATGTCACCCCTCCTAGTGAAATGCAGTGAACTGCGCGACAAAATATCGAAGGCTTGCAGAGCCAGCTCTTTCAGTACGGCTCTGCAGTCAGCACTGTGCACGTCTGATTTGGGTTTATGTGCACGGGCGAACCAGCCGAACCTGCTGAACTGAAACCCATGCCACGCGCGGGCTCGGTAAAAAGCGCTTCTGCTGCCAATTTTCATCAAGGCTGTACATAATTATCGGTAGCGTCCATTTACCATTACGTTAGCTTGCTTGCCAAAATAGGCTGAAATATCCACGCACGCGCTTTTTTCACAGCGAACGATCGCAGCAGGCCTTTTAGTTGCAGCACGTGGCCTGCTTCGAGCTGTATGATGCCTACGCGATTACCCTTGCTATCTATGGACGCTAATTCGTTTATTCTACCGCAGTTCTCTCTTGGTTAAGGTGTAGCAAACCATGGGATGCAAGGCTGGCCCTTACAAAGAAGTTGGATGAGACGGGGATGGGCAGCAACCTTTTGGGAGATTTGAGGTAGGAATGTTCCCACATAGACTGAGCTGGGAAGCTTTATTTGACATACAGGTCCTGCTGACAGGCAAGGCTGTGGTCGAAGCGCTGCAGCGCGCAACTGCAGAGGTTGGGGCGACGAATGCGCTTGTGGCTGCGCGCGGGAGCAAGGGGGTTTGGGAGGTAGTTGGGCGCTCGGATGCGGAATGCCCGCAGCTCATGGATGTGCAGTTTCTTGACAACCTGCCGGCGACAGACCTTGAGCAGGAAGAGCATGCCTCTCTGTTTGAGAAGGGATGCGCTGTTGTCCGACGGTTGCGGAGTCCGCGGATTGCTGAAGCCCTTGGAGGGGCCGAAGGCATCTCTGGTGTGCTCCTCCCGCTCTTCTTTTGCAATGCGGACGCTAGCCGCGCACTTGAAGGGAAGCCGGTTCGGTCCGGCAAGTGCGATGGCGTGCTATATTTTTTCTGGAATTACGACATAAGACTTTCGGAGTTCTCTACTATCCAAATGGCGGCTCCCATGAGCCGCCTCTCGTTTCTCCGGAGATTTTCCCGGGCGGTAAGCGCCGCCTGCGCCGCCTCTTTTGGCGAGCGTGAGGGCTTCCTCCACTGCTCGTGCTGCGTCCGGAGGCTGTCCAACAAGCGTAGGCGAGGGGAAGGCGAGGACACACACATGGGGACGCTGGATGCATATGGTCGCACCCAGGATTCGGATGGCGACTCTGGTGCGAGCCTCGCGATGGGGCCAGCGCATCGCCTTCTATCGACCAATCAGATGAACGGCAGTCCGGGACGTTCGCCAGAGCAGCAGATGGCCAAGACCTCGTTTGTGCTGCGCTCGCTGCACGACCTGATCAACGACCCGTCGTGGCGTGCCACCTCGCTGTCCAACAAGATCGGCCGCATCCTACGGCTGGGGGTGGCCACGTTCGGGATGACACGTGGCGTCGTCTGCAAGATCACAAACAACGAAGTGCTGTTCAGGTACGCGGCGCTGTTCAGGCACAAGGTGCGCTTCCATTGCTCAGGCACAGCGTGGCTTTCTATCGCTCCAGTGCGAGGTGCCCTTCGATTGTTTCTGTCTGAGTCTCCTTTCCCGTGGGTAAGGTGTGGACAGTTCCATTCGTTTTTTTTCTTTTTTTAAGTCATGTAAACTTTCTTATCGCCCAGGGATGCCTGCGATGAGGCTGAATTTTTTTTATGTGGCTCCCAACCCCTCTACCCCTCAACCCCTCAACCCCTCTACCCCTCAAGCCCTCAACCCCTCAACCCCTCAAGCCCTGAAGCCCTCCAGCCCTCAAGCCGTTTGGTCCTTATGTCCTTATGTCCAAATGGACCTGCACTTAGCAGCTCCCCAGGTAATTGTTCGTGTGCCCCCGCTGTCCGTGTGCCCTTATCTCCAAACGTTTGTGTTCCCGTTTCGGACAGCACTTCTCTGCCCATGTCGTTTGCGCCCCTCCACCCGTGTTGTCCCCCGTTGCATGTGTGTATGCGTGACCCTGCTCCCTGCCAGGTGGATTTCTTTCAAGCAGGTTATGCACATCCCAAGTTGTGTGCCTGTTAAAGCTTCCATCTCTACTCCTCCATCCCCCCCCCCTAATCTTGATAGTATCTCGTGTCTTTGAAACGGTATAACATCATAGCGTCCATCTCTACTCCTCCACCCCCCCTAATCTTGATAGTATCTCATGTCTTTGAAACGGTATAACATCATAGCTTCCATCTCTACTCCTCCACCCCCCCCCCTAATCTTGATAGTATCTCGTGTCTTTGAAACGGTATAACATCATAGCTTCCATCTCTACTCCTCCATCCCCCCCCCTAATCTTGATAGTATCTCGTGTCTTTGAAACGGTATAACATCATAGCTTCCATCTCTACTCCTCCATCCCCCCCCCCTAATCTTGATAGTATGTTGTGTCTTTGAAACGGTATAACATTATAGCTTCCATCTCTACTCCTCCATCCCCCCCCCCTAATCTTGATAGTATGTTGTGTCTTTGAAACGGTATAACATCATAGCTTCCATCTCTACTCCTCCATCCCCCCCCCCTAATCTTGATAGTATCTCGTGTCTTTGATAGGGTAAAGCATCATATCGAACAACGCATACACTATCGTATCATATCATAACAATACATGCGCTATGCATTATCGTAAACATCCTTGAGTCCCGGGGCCCTGGACTCTGGAACTGCTGACCCTGCACTTGTGTCTGTATAACAGCAACGCTTCCAAAAGTTTGGTAATGCCTCTATGGAATGCCCCTCGGTGGTGGCTACTTCTTCTCCATGCAGCCCCCAGGGGGGCGTTATCCCCCTGGCTGGCATACTGTGTGCGAGGTGGGAGCGGGGATGGGACGACTGGGAGCAGGAATGGGGAGATTAAGAAGCGTTGAAGGCGAGCATGGGAGTGTCTGTGTTATGCGTATCGGCCACGGGTCCGCGCTGTTGTGGTACCGCCGTGCAGCGTGGCGTCGTGAGGTGCCACTGTAGTCCCTGACAGGAAACGCTTCACTTCCAACACCGCCATGTGCCCCCCTGGCATGCCCGTCTTTTTGACTGAGTGGATGCGTTAGTTGTAAGACATGCGACTGCCGTGCGAGGCAATGTCTGCCTTTGAGTGGGGGCATGCCCGGGGGCTCGCGGCTGCCGGCGTGATGGGCAAGATTCTAAAGAGTTTTCCTTTGAGTTTTCCTTTCGTGGGGTTTTCCCACAACACCGCTTCCTTCCCCCTGATCCTCTCACAGTCTTCAATTCTTTCCCATCGCCCCCGCGTGTGCGTGCCCGGATAGACCGATACATGGTACCCACTTTGCACGATGAATCTTGAGCTTATCCACAAGTGAATTGTTATCACCCTGGTCCCCTCGCATGCATTTGTACGTGACCCCCAAGGACAAGTTCATCGTGTTTGAAACCTTGCTCGAGTCGAGCCAATTACCCGGCCACTATTTTTATTTGTGGTCGGTGCGCCCGCTGGTACGTGTACGTGACACCCGAGAACAAGCCACGCATAGACAACGTAGCAATCTAATACAAGCAACATTTTCGTAATGCTTGCGTCCTATGTGTCAATTCTTTGCCATGCTGCCCTTTGCCATGCTGCCCTTTGCCATGCTGCCCTTTGCCATGCTGCCCTTTGCCATGCTGCCCTTTGCCATGCTGCCCTTTGCCATGCTGCCTTTTGCCATGCTGCCCTTTGCCATGCTGCGCTTGCAGGTATGTGTACGTGAGCCCCGAGGACCGATCGCTCTCCTCCCCCAAGTTCAAAGTCGGGCTCAAGGCCCAGGTGAGCCAGATGTACCAGCAGTACGTGCAGGAGAGTAACGGGCCGGTTGGCTTCTACCACGCGGGCAGCAATTCGACGCTGTCCTCCAAGATCTGCTACACGATGCTGGAGATCGAGAGCTGGATCGGGACCAAGCTGCTGGTCGACGGGGAGCAGTACGGCCAGCTGTGCTTCGCGAGCGTGCAGCCCAAGAGGTGGGTCCGCTAAGAGTGAAGAGCGATAGCAATAATAGCAACGATAACAAGGATAGGAATACAGCCAATTAATAAGTTGAGGCCTGGAGAAGTTGAGGCCAGATGGCAGATGGCAGATGGCAGATGGCAGATGGCAGATGGCAGATGGCAGATGGCAGATGGCAGATGGCAGATGGCAGATGGCAGATGGCAGATGGCAGATGGCAGATGGCAGATGGCAGATGGCAGATGGCAGATGGCAGATGGCAGATGGCAGATGGCAGATGGCAGATGGCGGTGCGCGTCTTCGGTGGCAGCCATTCTTCTTGTCCCATTCTTCTTTCCCCATCCTTTTCTTCCCATTCTTCCCTGTGCAGCAGCTCGTTCGTTGCCTTGCAAAGCGATGTTAGGAGAGATGTGTCACGATGAGGAACGTTAGGGCGAGGAACGTTAGGGCGAGGGATGTTAGGGCGAGGAATGTTAGGGCGAGGGATGTTAGGGCGAGGGATGTTAGGGCGAGGGATGTTAGGGGGAGGGATGTTAGGGCGAGGGATGTTAGGGCGAGGGATGTTAGGGCGAGGGATGTTAGGGCGAGGGATGTTAGGGCGAGGGATGTTAGGGCGAGGGATGTTAGGGCGAGGGATGTTAGGGCGAGGGATGTTAGGGCGAGGGATGTTAGGGCGAGGGTTGTTAGGGCGAGGGATGTTAGGGCGAGGGATGTTAGGGCGAGGGATGTTAGGGCGAGGGATGTTAGGGCGAGGGATGTTAGGGCGAGGGATGTTAGGGCGAGGGATGTTAGGGCGAGGAATGTTAGGGCGAGGGATGTTAGGGCGAGGAATGTCAGGGTGAGGGATGTGTCAGGATGAGGGCGAATCCTGGCAGGTGGCCACGCAGTCCCATGCATGGCATGCACCTGTTTTGGACGCTGAAATACTTCAAATAGGATGCCTTTGTGGATATTTTTAAGGGGAGGGTCCCACGGAAATGTATCAAAACTGAAGCCCCCTAATAACTACAGAAGTGCAACTGACAACCACTGAATGATGTTTGGGGACCATAAACATGATGTTTGGGCATGCATACCACCACTTGTTGGGGGTACTACCCCCAGCCATACACCGGCTATGAGCTAAAAATAGAAAAAAACGCTGTCCGGGGCACATCTTGCCCAGAACAGTGGGAGAACCAGTTGCATGAAAAAAGTAATACCCATGTAAAAATGTCATTGGACATGGTTTCTACCTAATTAGGTGGATCAACAAAATCAGCACATCGCTTTGAGTTATTAATTTTTGGGCCAAAAATACGCTTTTTCAGGCGGGGCGTCCCCATACACACTCATAACACATCAATTAGGCCTAAAAAGTAATAGTCAAATTCTGTCATGACCATAGAAGGCACTGTCAAAGTTTGGTGGCATTCTGAGCTCAGCTGTAGCAGTTATTAATTTTGGCAGTTGGCCACCTGTGCAGACGCTAAGGAAGGCATTAGTGAGTATTAAGGCACACTAACACTTCCTATGCCATACAAAAGGCTCCTGACCATGCCCAATTCGACCACAATGTACAAGGAGGTGGCTGGGCACGTCATGTGCCCTTGCCTTACCTCGACACGGGCAACCTGTTGCGTGTGTGCACAACAATGAGGCAGGTAGCTCTACATGCCTAGCCGACACTTCTAAAGCATATTCCAGGTTTATGGTGTGGGCATCATCCCAAAACCAAGCTCAAACACACCCTAGAAAGCCATATCCACTAATTGCCCAACAAGGGTAACAACAGACAGTCCACAGAGAAAGCAGAATTATCATACATGCTGATTGCCAAGGCTTCTCACCATGGTTACCTTGCCTTGCTAGCATATGAATTAGGGCTCTCCCATTTTAGTGGGAGAAAGGCCAACAAGACAACGATAACCCCTACCTACGTGCAGTTCCACCCATGCAGTATGCCCCTCAGAAAAACCACTGCCACCTTTCTTTCCAGCGCAATTGTTTGCCAAGAAACAAACTCAAGCTTGTGAGCCTCTAACCACAATGAAGCCTCTGCTAAGAAAGGCCGCGTCAATATTCACACAAAACTGAGTGCTGTTAGCAATCTCCTTCCAAGAAACCACTCAGCAAATCCCTGACAACTTGACGATATGCCACGGTCACGCTTTGACACGTCCCAGCCATGCAACGTACATAAAAACCACTGAAAGGTGCCAGGAATCTGGCGATGCGCAGCACGGAATGGCATTATACCTGGCGCTAACTGCACGGAAAAAAGCCGAAAACTTGCGTTGATAACCCATAAAGGAAGCGAAACATTCATAGGGTCACGTTGATCACACGATCGTACCATTACCGGAATTGTCCTTCGCCCAGCGGCGCAAGAAAGAACAACCTTCCATGGAATAATAAGACGCGCATCCCGCGAGCCTGGAGAGTGTCTTACCGATCATGACGGAAATCTTGCCGAAACCCAGCAAATTTTTTAAAGCTTTACCAATAACAATTTAAACGCATCCTTGACGCTAGGTAAAGCCCATAAAACCTGACAATCACCGCCGCCAGCGTGCATTCTAATTTATTCCTCTCGACGAAAACATCAGATTAGACCCCCGTGGCGATGGTCATCAATAAAATCATCGACACTGCAAAAAACGCGAACTCCGCTACGAAGTAGTATCATTTACTCATCGTCTTTAAGATTCGCTCAGTTTCTCTGCATTCCGCGAGCTATCTTTTTCTACTCTGCCTGAAAGCACGTCGCCATGGCCAGCTCCGGTAGGGGTGCGCGCCCCGTGCACCACTTTTTCACGGTACGGACGGGTACCGCGAATTTTTCGGCGCCAAAAATATTCGCGCCGGGACCGTCCCCTTAAAATGGGTTGCCTTTGATGTGTGGACATGCCACCAATCTGTTTCTTGTGAAGCAATCTCTTGTGAAACTATCTCTGAAGCAATCAGGGACCCCGTATATCTCATGCATGGCATATGCTGGTTGTGGATGCTTTGGGGTGGAACGTGCCACACATGTTCCTTCAGGCCAGAGTTACATACCACAAGGCCATCGGACGGGTGTGCACCTCAACGCCGCAGGGTTTGTGGGCAAGGTTCATACCTGTCATGAAACGATACTTGGGGTTGTCCTATTTGTGTGTTGTGGTCGCACTGTTGATCTCGCGTTCTTACGTCGACCTGACCGTGTACGTCCTTCTGCTATGATCTGCCCTGTGTTGCATGGCCTTGCATGCCCCTGCGCCCCCCCCCCCCCCTGACTCCCTTCCCGACGTACACATGTATGCCTACGCATATACAACACCCACCCACTCACCCACCCATCCGCCCGCCCGCCCGCCCTCCCGCCTGTTTTCCTTACACACACGCCAACTTCCCCCCAACCCCACCTCACCCCGCAGCCCCTTTGACGAGTGCGACCTGGAGCTCACGCGCATGTTTGCGCAGACCATTGGCAACGAGATGTCGCTCTCTCGCGCGCAGCACTCGCTGGAGGAAGCCAAGAACAAGGCCGACCTGGCGAGTAAAGCCAAGTCGGCGTTCATGGCAGTGCTGTCGCACGAGATCCGCACGCCGGTGCGTGGGTAGTTGCGCTTTGATAGTACAAGTTGGGGGGTCGTTCTTTAGTATCAGTTAGGGGGCCATTCATAAGTACCAGTTTGATGATTGTTTCATTAGTTGTCCCAATGCTTGTTGCAATATTTGTCCCAATGCTTGTTTCAATGCCTGTTTGAATGCTTGTTTCAATATTTGTCCCAATGCTTGTTTCAATGCCTGTTTGAATGCTTGTTTCACTGCATCAATGCTTCAATGCTTCAATGCTTCAATGCTTCAATGCTTCAATGCTTGTCCCAATGGTCGTTCTTCTCTCTCTCTCTCTATCTATCTATCTATCTATCTATCTATCTATCTATCTATCTATCTATCTATCTATCTATCTATCTATCTATCTATCTATCTATCTATCTATCTATCTATCTATCTATCTATCTATCTATCTATCTATCTATCTATCTATCTATCTATCTATCTATCTATCTATCTATCTATCTATCTATCTATCTATCTATCTATCTATCTATCTATCTATCTATCTATCTATCTATCTATCTATCTATCTATCTATCTATCTATCTATCTATCTATCTATCTATCTATCTATCTATCTATCTATCTATCTATCTATCTATCTATCTATCTATCTATCTATCTATCTATCTATCTATCTATCTATCTATCTATCTATCTATCTATCTATCTATCTATCTATCTATCTATCTATCTATCTATCTATCTATCTATCTATCTATCTATCTATCTATCTATCTATCTATCTATCTATCTATCTATCTATCTATCTATCTATCTATCTATCTATCTATCTATCTATCTATCTATCTATCTATCTATCTATCTATCTATCTATCTATCTATCTATCTATCTATCTATCTATCTATCTATCTATCTATCTATCTATCTATCTATCTATCTATCTATCTATCTATCTATCTATCTATCTATCTATCTATCTATCTATCTATCTATCTATCTATCTATCTATCTATCTATCTATCTATCTATCTATCTATCTATCTATCTATCTATCTATCTATCTATCTATCTATCTATCTATCTATCTATCTATCTATCTATCTATCTATCTATCTATCTATCTATCTATCTATCTATCTGTTTCCCTTTCCTCCTGTTTTCTCTCCTTTTGTTTCCCTTCCTCCTCCCCTTATCTCTTGTCCCATGCCCCCCCCCCCTTCCCCCCCCCCGACCACCAGATGAATGGCGTGGTGGGCATGGCGCAAGTGCTGTCCACCTCCCAGCTGGACCAGCAGCAACACGAGTGCGTGGACACCATCATGGGCTCCTCGCTCTCCCTCCTCACCATCATCAACGACTTGCTCGACGTCTCCAAGGCCGAGGCGGGCAAGATGACCGTGGTCGAGCAGCCGATGGTCATCGCTGAGGTCATCAAATCGGCGCTCGACATCGTCGCGCCCATCAGCTTGCCCAAACGGCTCCAGCTCATCGCCAACATCGACCCGGACATCCCCCCCATTGTCCGCAGCGACAGCACACGCGTGAAGCAGATCCTCGTCAACTACCTCTCCAACGCCATCAAGTTCTCCTCCTATGGGACCATCCAGCTCCACGTAGGGCTCGGCACGGGCAAGGACCCCCTGCCCCACAACCCCGGGAAAGCCAGCGAGCCGCGCGATCATGACCGGGAGCGTGACCGGGAGCATGGCCACGATGCCCTCGCGGCCGAGGCCTCCGCCCACACCCACCAAGTCTCGGCCGATAGCTGCTCCCAGGGGGGTGCCAACCCCTTGGCAAGCAACCCACCGAACACGACGGCCGCGCAGGTTGCGCGTCCGGCCGCAGCCCGCGAGTCGCCCCATCGGGCCGCGGACGGCCGAGTGGGCGGACTGCGAAGATTCGGATCTCAGCCCTCGTCCGTGCTGGTCAACACGATCGCGGGGGACAATGCGGGGGCCGGGGTAGGGGGAAGTGGTGCCATGGGGGCGCATCCCGCGGGGGTGAATGCGGCGGCGGCCCATCCGGGGTTGAGTAATGCAGGGCCAGGGTCGTTTGACCACGACGCGCTGATCATCTCGGCCTCCACCAGCGTGGGGCGGCGGGAGGGCGACAGCGTGATGCTACGCTTCTCGGTGACGGACGAAGGGGAGGGCATCCCGGTGGAGCTGCAGGGGCGGGTGTTCCAGACGTACTCGCAGGTGAGGCCTTGGCGATGGCACAGTATACTATTTGAATGTTTTAGATTGTGGTAATGCTTTATACTGGTGGAGCTGCAGGGTCGCCTCACCCCGACGTACTCGCAGGCTTTTAAAGTTCTTGTGATACGATTTGGTGTACTCCTTGATACACTATCTTGTCTCCTTGATACTATCACTCCTTGATAATATTGGGTGTGAAATGTCTGTGTGCATCGGTGCACCAGGAACCAGCACACGAACCAAGATACGTATTCCACCATGATTCTCATCATGGGCTTGTGCCCTTTCGAATTTATGCCCGTGTGCCCCCTGCTTAACCTCCCCTTTTCCCCCAGGTAGTGCACCCAGGTTGCACCCACAGTTCATACCAGACCCTCCCTGTGATACTCTAGTTTTTATTGCAGCTTTGGCCTGCCTCCAGGCATGAGCGAAGCGGGGGGTCTCTGCCCCCTTTCCAGTGAAACATACAGACACGGAAAGCACTACACGTGCTCCGCGTTCCCCGACAGGTTCGCGCGTAATTAATTAATTAATTAACTAACCCACCCCATCCCCACCCCCCCACCCCCAGGTGGACACCTCTCACAAGCGGCGCGCGGGCGGGACAGGCCTCGGCCTCGTCATCTGCAAACAGCTCGCGGAGCTCATGGGCGGATCCGTCGGGTTCATGTCCGAGCCTGGGATCGGGTCCACCTTTTGGGCTGAGATCTGCACCAAGTTTGTCGAGGAGGAGGTCTCCCCCGTGTTCAGCTTCCCCAGGCCGGTCCCTGGGCTTGACCGCTCCGGGTTCCACCTGGTCGTGATCGACAGCCATCTGCGGAGGCGGAACCTGGTGACACAGTTCCTGGAGGACTGGGCGCGCCAGGCGGGGGGCGGGCCCGAGCTTGCGTGGCGCGTCGCGGGCAGTGACAACGCCGAGGACATGTATGACATGCTCCCCCAGATGGTGCCCAGGGGCCCTGGCCCGGGCGGCGCGAGGGCCAACATGGCCATCCTGTTCCACACGGTGAGCGCGCGCGCGCGTGGATGGGGCGTCGGCGCGGCGCGGCCTGGCCATGGCAACATTGTAGTAAGGTGTTTGTTAGGGTTGTGGCTCGCTATGCCATCATCGTCCTCACGGTATTGGCACGCGGCATCTTTGTTTTTTACACACGGATCTGGCCTAGTGCGTCGCGTTGACACCACACAATGGTGGTGTCATGGGTGGTGGGGCGCGGCGGCGGTTGTACGCTTTTGCCGATCGTGCTTGCTGTTCCTCTCCGCTGCTGCCCCCGCCAATTTCGTGCTCCCGTCTCCTCGCCACTTACTTGCTTTTGCCGTCCCTCAATGCCCGCACGTCCTCCTATTGGCTGCGTCCATCTCCCCCTGCCCCCTTCCCCCCCCCCCCCCAAAAAAAAACACCCACATCCACGTCCACGTCCACATCCACATCCACGTCCACGTCCACGTCCACGTCCACGCCCACGCCCACGCCCACGCCCACGCCCACGCCCACGCCCACGCCCACGCCCACGCCCACGCCCACGCCCACGCCCACGCCCACGCCCACGCCCACGCCTACGCCCACGCCTACGCCCACGCCCACGCCCACACACACACAACCACACACACCTCCCTACTGCCCTCTGCGCTTCCCCTCACCCTGCCAGGTGGACCAGGAGGACCAGGATGGCAACGGCGGGGCGACCATGGCAGCCAACGTCGACTTTTTGCGCCGCATGGCCTTCACCGTGACCCACGTGCTGGAGGTCCGGCTGGACCTGCAGCAGGCGCTGCCCGCGCAGCCCGGCAGCAGCAGCAGCAGCGTGTATGGCGGCGGTGGGGCGCACGGGAGCCCGTTGGAAGGTGCCGGGAATGGCACCCACCAGAGCACGTTCCGGTGGCACGAGCTCATGGGCAGCCCGCTCTGCCTCCCGATCCTGGGGGCCAAGGTGGACGCCCAGGTGGCCGCTGAGCTGGCATCGGCGCATCCCTCGGGAGCTCACGACCCCTCGCTCCTGGGGGGCCGGACCTCGGAGGCACCGGGGGGGGTTGGGGGGGAGACGGAGGGCGGGGATGGGGGGGCGTTGGGGGATTTGATGGGGTTGGACGTGGGGGGCCCGATCGCTCCAAAGATCACGGCGAGCCTGGCGTCCGAGGAGTACAGCTCGAGCTGCACATTTGGAGGGCGGCAAGCGGGGGTCGCGGCAGCCGGGGGATTGGCGGGTTTAGCGCACCATGGCGCGGCCGGCGTCGACAGCATGCAGGTGGGTCCACAGCAGAAATAGACAAGTATGCTTCTCAACTAATGATAAGAAAGTGGTGAAGTTTATGATGGTGTGAATGTTATTGAAGGCGAATACCTGGCAGTGTACCCTTCTTTTTCTGCTTTTTTGTGCTTGCCCTTGTTGTGCCTGTGTATGCTTCTATTTGTCTTTCACTCTTCCTCTACTGCTGTCCTTTCTGCCATATTTTTTCGCCTCACTCTCCACTCTTGCGCTCTCGCTTTCATACGTCCTTCATCCTCTCACCATAACAACCTCCCTCCCTCGCTCCCTCCCTCCCTTCCTCCCTCCCTCCCTCCCTCCCTCCCTCCCTCCCTCCCTCCCTCCCTCCCTCCTCCCTCCCTCCTCTCCTCCTCCCTCCCTCCCTCCCTCCCTCCCTCCCTCCCTCCCTCCCTCCCTCCCTCCCTCCCTCCCTCCCTCCCTCCCTCCCTCCCTCCCTCCTCTCCCTCCCTCCCTCCCTCCCTCCCTCCCTCCCTCCCTCCCTCCCTCGTGTGCTCACTTGCTCACTCGCCCAACCCTGCTCCCCCCCCCCCCCCCCCCCCCCCCCCCCCCAATCCGCCTGGTTTCCTCGTTCACCAAAACGGCGCAGGTGGAGCCCTCCAGTGTGGAGGCCCCTAGCTCTCTGCCGCTCCCCTCCCCGCCCCTCATGGCGTCGCCCGTCGTCATGCCCATCACCCGGCCGCCCATGCAGTCGCAACGCTCAGTCAGCTCCTTCGCCGACGCCGGCTTCGCCGTGGCCCAGAACCGGGTGCAGGGGTCGGTGTCGCCCGCGCGGCCGTCCAAGTGTCATGTGCTGCTCGTGGAGGTGAGGGCTGAGGGCGGGCTGAGGGGGGGCTGAGGGGGGGCTGAGGAGGCCAAAGTAGGGTGGACTAGAAATACTTGGATGCTTTTTTGTTTTAATAGTATCCGTTACATCAGTATAACTAAAGCACATGTGAAGTCCCAACTCCCAAGCGACACAGCAGGGGTGACGCAAGGTACGTTGAGTATGAGCGCCGAAGGATGGGTCGAAACGAGCACATTATTGCCCGAATGAGGGTGACTAAGTCGACCGCCTACCTGGGAATGGCAGACAGGGGGCCGAGCAGGGGCTGATGAGGGGCTGATGAGCGGAGGGGTTACTGGGCGGAGGAGTTCTTGCATGGGTTTGTCCTTGCATGTCCCTCACCAGTCAAGCGCGTAAACTGCCAGTCCTGCCAGAGATGGCCAGATTGCTTATTCAAGATTGTTGCTTTCTGGCCCCATTCCCCTGCCTTCTCAACCCTATCCCCACCCCGTCCCCCCACCCCCTTTTCTTGGCCCTCCCCCCCACCCCCTTTCCCCGGCTTTCCCCCCCTTTCCCCTGCCTTTCTTCCCTTTCCCCTCCCCTGTCCCCCTTGGCCTTCCGTCCCCTTGCCCTCCCCCCCCCCCTCCCCCCTGGCCCCCCCCCCTCCCGCCCCCCCAGGATGACCCCGTGAATGAGCGCGTCGCGTGCATGCTCCTCCAGAAGCTCAACTGCTCAATCGACGTCGCCAACGATGGCCTCGCGGCCGTGAACATGTTTGTCGAGTCCCAGTCCAACACCGGCGGCCGCAAGTACGAACTTGTGTTCATGGACGTGCAGCTGCCCGTGATGGACGGCATGGAGGCGACGGGGCGGATCCGGCGGTTCGAGGCGCAGCGCCAGCTGGTCCCCACGCCCGTGATAGCGATGACGGCGAACGCAAGTGCGGAGGATATGCAGACGTGCATCGACGCGGGGATGACCAACTTCATTGGCAAGCCGGTCATGATGGGCATGCTGCGCAAGGTCATGGAAAAGTCGCTTGGCCGCAACATCCACTAGCGGCTCGGCCGCGTCATTCACCAGCGATCGCTGGACCGCCGTGTGTGCTCGTCACTCGGCCGCAATGCTCACGAGGATGCTGCAGCACGTGAATGTGAGCTAGCAACCTTCACTTTGGTCTGCAATTCGCACATCCTCTCCTTATCGCACCTGCATGATCCAGCCGCCGCCGCTGCCAAAGCCCTCCGCTCTCATCCTATCAAGGAGACAACCAGCGCAGGCCACTCATCCTTTGGCTACGCCCAGGCAAGCGGACCCAATAGGGGTGGGGTCACCCGCGTGAGACGCAGGGGGCCGTGTGTGCCACACCTGAGGCCTCGGTGCCATGCATGACCAACCGCAGGAGCCTCCTGCATGTTTGGACGCGAATCGCGGTAGCGGCCGCTGCGCGAAAGACAGGCGGCCGCAACGTGCGCTGTCGTACGCGATGAGGACAAGCAGCCGCAAGAATGCGGTCGTGGCCGCCGTGGAGATGTGCACCCGCAGCCGCAAGGCGGACGCGAGCCGATGCCACGCCAAGGAGCGGCGGCGGCATGATGTGGATGCAGCCGCAAACGCAAGATGTGCTGACAGCCACCAAGGAGACATGCACTGGCAGTCGCAGCGCACTCAGGAGGCCGGAGGGGGAGACTAACAAGGGGTTTTCTCGGGAAGCCGATCTAAAATACCTCGAATAATATGATAACTTACTCCTGGTAAATCTTTTACTTAGCACTGCCGTGCCACCCAGTAGGTACCTGCCACAAAGGAGGTGACAGCCACACTGGAGAGCTCAGGATCTCTGGACGCAGCATACGCGGCTGTGTGAAGATGCACGCAGGTCTGCGTGGGTGTGGCCACACAGAAGCACCTGCGTCGAGGTCTGCAATTGCCACAGCATGCCTTTGTGCGTGCGGTATGTGGTCATAGCGGCTAGCAGGTGCGTGTGGTGGCCGCTATGGAACAGTCGGTGGCTGGAATGCGCATCGCGGGGGGTGACGCTTGTCAGTGGCCGCCTCGTCCGTCGCTGGAGGGTGACGTGCGGCGGTAGCCTTGGGGGGCAGGCTGCCATGAGTTGCGTGAAGCTGATGAAGGTGGCTGGGGGGTGGGTCGATGGGTGGCTGGGCCGGTGGGCGGCTGGGCGGCTGGGCGGCTGGGCAGGCGGGTGGCCTTATCAAGCAAGGCGGGGTTTTCGTAGGCCATGCATCGAGGTCATGTCCGATAGGGCCAGAACGATGGCATGGGGGGGGCGCCTTGGCGGCATGCAGGCCTGCGGATGATGTCGCATGAAGCTGGCCCTGACCCGTGGGAGCTAGGTGCGGTGACGAGTAAGGATCACCCAAGCTGCCGCGTGCGTGGGAGCGCAGCGCTGCGCCGAGGGGAATCGCCGCTAATGTGACGAGCACCGGTTGACAAACGCGTGAAAGTGCGCCTTTAGTAAGAGTCGGCCGGGGTCACTGCGTGGCAAAGTCACGCATGTGTTTTATTTTTGGCAGACATGAGCTATCGTAGCTTACATGGGCTTGAGCCACCGACTTGGGCTGTATAGTAGCTTACATGGACTACAGCCACCGACATGGACTGCGGTAGCTGACAGGGTGGCAAGCAATGGCTTGGCAGGGACGCCCCCTCGCCCTATGGGCGCCCGATATGAACCCGCACGGTTCCCAGAGTATTCCCTACAGTGCATGTAGGGGATGCAGTGTAGGGGATGCAGCATGCCCCTTGCTTCCGGGGCATGAGGCCGGGGGCAGCTCTGCAGGTCACGCTGACTGTGATGCCTGCTGGAGGGGTTGTGGGCGGGGGAGGAAGGAGGGCCAACGCGAGCGCCGATGAGATCCGCCATCTGCCATCCGGGGCTGGCATGAGGAGGGCGGGGAGGGCATGAGGAGGGCACTGGGAGGGCGATGGGAGGGCGGGGAGGGCATTGGGAGGGCGGGGAGGGCATTTGGAAGGCATTGAGAGGGCGGGTAGGGCATGGGCGCCGTTGCGGGGGACTGACCAAGTTGAACTGCGGGGCCAAGGGGGCAGCACGCCGCGCCAAGTCAGTGGATGGGTTTAACCTGTGGGGTGGCACAATTTTCGGATGAGCGCCGCTCTGTGGACCATTGGCCCTGGCCTCTCCCCCCCCCCTTTTCCTTTGCGGGGCTTGGACAGTGTGGCTGGGGGGGGGGGAGACAGGGCGTGGACAGGTCTTGAAATGGGTCTTGCGTATAGCAGGGGCTGTCCACATATCTGAGATCGATTACCATTATGTAAGTTTTATGACATGGTAGCCATGGCGCGACCTGGATCGGCAGGGACAAGCCAGGTCGTCCCAGGTATGTCTGGGGAGCGCGCGATTTCCGAGCTTTTACTTTTCTGGGTTGGCTGGTTTAATGGAAGGATGCTAGATGATCACGTTCCCCCGTAGGGGGTGTATAACATTGCCCGCTGTCGGCCATGCCTCATGATAGGCAGGCAGGCAGGCAGGCAGTGGAAGCCAGCTGGCCATTTTTTCATTTGTCCTGCTGGACTGGCTAGATGTGAACTAACCCGTTAGTGGCGTTTGAGCGGTTGCGGGCATGCAGGCTGTTGGACGATGACTGGTGTCGGCACCAAGTCACAGATATATCGATGGCCTCTGGGGTGAGGCGGATACCGGGCTTGGCGATGGGGGATGCCATCGACAAGCATTGGACAAGCAAGCCGATCAGGGCTTGCCTGTTAGAAGGTGGTAGGGAAGTGGCATCTCAATGACTTGGGCGCCGCCTGTGGTCTTGGAAGGGCCTTTTGGGAGGACCTTGTGACTAGTTCGAGGCTTGCCTGGTGAAGTTTCTTTTCCTTTGTTCGGCAGAAGCCTGGGTTTCTGTCAACCATCCCATAGGCATGCCTGAGCTGTTCTAAGAAGGCATGATGTTGCAAAGGTTCAATCCCACCGTTTGGTGGGTTTGTGAACCCTTTGGACTGTGTCTGTCAGGGACTCCTCGGCAGGCTCTGGTTGAATCTATGTGGCGGACATCCCACATCCTTCCCCAAAGAACAGCCTTTCTGCACTCAAGTGTTTTAGAACTGCAGTGGGAGCTTGTTTGAAGTGCCTGCGTACACGAAGACACTCAGTGGTATCTGCCCATTGTATGCCGTTTGTTTTGTTGTTTGGCCTGTATATATTATTGACTGTATCCTTCCATAGGTGGCGTTGTTACCGCAGACGGCTAGTCACTGACGATGCCTACATGGATCAGCCTGTGTTGGCTCGGGTACAGTATCTATAGGTGACTGATTTTTCTCTGCAATAAACAAGATTTTTTAGCATCCACGAGTCCTGATGCCAGCGGGCCTGCGATGTTGAGCAGAGTTGTATGCCCCCCCGACCTCGTACACACGAGTGTCAAATAAAGTAATGAGTAATTAGATTTTAGTCCGACTACCTTGTCCCCAGTTCTCAAATGGTCAAATACATTTCTTGTTTTTGGTCCATTGTTTTTGGGTGGGTGGGTGGGAGCTGAAAAGAGGCCTCCCTACGTCCCCTACACCACTCTAAGTACTGACTATCATTCACATTGCGCCACGCAGGCAGGCCTGCCGGCTGGCGCAAGTACAAGGTGACTGACTGCCCATCACAGTTGCGCCACGCCTGGCGGCTAGCGCAGGTACAAGGTCTAGTGACGTACGTTAGAAGCTACCTAGGCCTGCACTCCGGAACCACACTCAGCCGCAAAAAAAAGGGCCGGCCGGTGCAGTACCCTCGTGACAAGCGCTAGTCTTACGCTACCTACGGCAGGTCGGTCCCCTTTGAGCCCGTCCACGCGTCATATATAAAATGAGCGAAGCTCAACAAATACATTTCTTGTTTTTGGTCCATTGGAGTTCCTTCCCACCAAGAGAAACAAATGTTTATTTTACATTTTTGTGTGCTAGGCTTTATACGGACAGCCTATACCACACCTTCAAACTCAGTGCACATCATTATCAAGTTGGTTATTGTAGCACCATGCTGGGGGCCCAGCATACTCGAACACAAGGTGTTGCCCCCACACCTCCTACCTGGCCACCAAGGCTATCGCCAACCTTGGTGCCGAGTTTCTTTCCGCCCCTGGCCCCCCTCCCGCATGCTGCCGCGGCTGTACTGCCGCCCCCGTGTGGCCGCTACGGTTTCCCGGCGGACGCAGGGCGGCACCCATGTCGTTCCCCCGTTAGGGGGGCGGTTTCCAGCGGCTGCTCATTAGGCCTTACGCCCCCGGACCGTCTCTCACAAGCCCAGGACCCATCACCAGCCCCACCCCCGAGGCTGGGATTTCCCGGCATTGAAACCTTTGTGGCGATAGGCCCTCTACCCTACCAAGGCCTTGGCTTGGAAACTGCTTAGCCAAGGCCCTGACCAGGGCTTGTGTTGTTGTAGGAAATTTTTTATGGCATAGATATGCCCCCCTGGCTGAACCGAACTCTTTATCGCTTTTCCTATAATGCATCATACAGGATAAAAACAAGGCGATAAAACAGCAAGAATTTCAGCCCCGCCAGGCGAACATTCTTTGCTGAAAAACTGGGCAATGATGAAGAGCGCGCTCCTCCCACCAAGATTCGCTCCAGCCCCGCATCCTCAGTCCCCGAAACTCCCGTCTGGCCACAGGCCGAAAGATCGGGTCCGCTGTCAGGCTCCTGGCAGTTATGGGCTACCCTGGCACCCCGCGCTAGCCATCTCCACGTTTAAGGCAGATTCGCCTCCACCTGTGATTCTTTCCACCGTAGCCGCTGGCCCTGGCCTGTATGGCTCCTTCCCTGACGTTGTCCGACTGAAAAAACGCAGCTTCCCCAGTGTCAGGAAGCTGCTTGCCGCACCCAGGGGTAGAGGGGAATCGTCAGTGGGCCCAGCGCCGGAAATCACACCCTTTTACTCAAATCGTAGAGCCCCCCACCCACAACCATTACCGTGGCCTGTAACGGTAGGTGGCGAACATAAAGACCTTTATTCCAGGCCTCTCCACGCCCGGAGAGGCCGATAGCATCGTCTTACATTCAGCGCAGCCGCCATAGCGGCCAGCCGACCTTGCCAGCAAATGCTGGGATCAAGTAGCGAAGCTGAAAAGAGGCCTCCCTACGTCCCCTGCACCACTCTAAGTACTGACTATCATTCACATTGCGCCACGCAGGCCTGCCGGCTGGCGCAAGTACAAGGTGACTGACTGCCCATCACAGTTGCGCCACGCCTGGCAGCTAGCGCAGGTACAAGGTCTAGTGACGTACGTTAGAAGCTACCTATAGGCCTGCACTCCGGAACCACACTCAGCCGCAAAAACTGAGGGCCGGCCGGTGCAGTACCCTCGTGACAAGCGCTAGTCTTACGCTACCTACGGCAGGTCGGTCCCCTTTGAGCACGTCCACGCGTCATATATAAAATGAGCGAAGCTCAACAAATTGTTGCGAGGCCGACTACCAGCTACTTGCCCGGACTGCTTGACGCGGTGACGCCGGGCTACAAGTTCTGTAACTTACCAAACTCGCACCCCGTTGCCGCCACGCCATTTTCTACTTCGTAAATGGCTTGCGTTGGGATCATCGACGAGCATCGATGCTCATTGACGCTGTGCACAATCCCACGGCGGAGAATAAGTTCGCCACAGCACAGCTCGCGACGCAACGGCTCTATTCCATGTGCGCACACAGGGGACGGCGCGGCGCTGGTCAGCCTTGACCGCTGGTTGGCCCACAATGTTTCCTTAACAGCTCATGGGGCTCGCGCCCCCCCCCTGCCGCTTCACCCCGAGACGTCCGCCCGTCCGTTAATTGGGCGGTGTTGCTGGCCCGGCCCCCCCGCCGCCTGCGGCGCCCCGTCCAGCTCGGCCGCCGACTACCAAGTCCCCGCCTTAAAGGAGGGCTGCCTTGCCACCAACGATGTCGTCCACCCCTTCACTTTGGAGGCATTGTATCGACGGTGCCCTTGCTCGTTACGACTAGTTAGAGTCTTTGTATATAAGGGTATGCACCGTAATACTCCGGGACTCCCCAACGGGAGCACGAGGGGGGATTACGGATGTTATGATATTCTAGGCGTGCAAGAGCATCGCCGCTCATCGGTGCCACTTGGCATGGTGAGCACTGATCGCCTGGCAGGTGGCTGGCGGTTTTATTTCGCTGGCAGTGGTACACCAGGCCAAGGTGGTGTTGGTCTTTTGTGTTCGCCGCTGGCAGTTGCTAGCCTCAGCACGCTTGAGTTTCTCACCCCACGCCTTATGGTAGCACATTTCACCTCCGTCGAGGGGCGGTCTAAACACCACCTCACGGTGGGGGTGGGGCGCTACGCACCCCATAGTTGTCTACCTGAGCCGGAACGCCAGAAGTTCTTCGAGGCCTTAATTGCATCGCCTTGAGGGGGCCACCCCGGCCCGCCACTTTTTGGTTATGCTGCTCGACGCCAATGCCACGCTCCCCGTGGGCACTGCTGGCAGTCGCTTTGCACCTGCTGACACAGCTGCTAACGACAACACTCCCCTGTTTTCTGCCTTTTTGCGGGATAGCGGGATGGTTGCTGTCAACTGCCACTTCCAACGTCCCTCACAGGACTTGGTCACTTTTCGTGGCCCTAACGGCCGTCAGGCCTGTCTGGACTACGTGGTGGTACGGCAGCCCAGGTGCACCTCGGTTCTGGACACCCGAGTGTTTGACATGCTGACGGTGTGCTCTGACCACCGCCTGGTGCGTGCGACCATTCGGCTCCGGTTCCACGCATCCAAGCGCCGCGCCCCAGTGGCCCGTCCTGACTGGTCTGTTCTACGCCCGGTCCGGGGAGATCCTGAGGACTGGACGGACGCCGAGCGCGAGCGGAACCGGTGCCGACTGGAGTACCTGTCGGCCCTGGACGCCCGGGCGGACGTCGACGAGCTGGACCAGGGTGCTCCGGCAACGCCGCCATTTTTGCGGGCTTTGCGGCCCGCGCCCCGCTGCTGGCGGCCCGGCACCTGCCGGTCATGCCCCGCCGCCGCCCCGGCCCGCTCTACCGCCAGGACCCCAAGGTCTTGGCCGCCCGTCACCGCCGGCCTCAAGCGTAACCGGGACCCATTGCTGAAACCGGTGCTCCTGGCCGCCCTTGGGGAGGCCTACTACGCACATGCTCAGGACGCAGAGGCGGCCCAGTGCATCGCAGATGCCAAGGCCTGCCAAGCTCGCAACCAGGGCAAGGACATGTGGTACCACCTCGACCGGCTCGGCGGCCGGCGGCATGCAGCGCACCCCGGTGGAGCACACAGCCCGGGACGGTACGGCGCCGGTCAGCCTTGACCGCTGGTTGGCCCACAATGTTTCCAAGGTTGACAGGTGGGGCTCGCGCCCCTCCCCCGCCGCTTCACCCCGAGACGGCCGCCCGTCTCGGTGTTGCCGGCCCCCCGCCGCCGCCTGCGCCCGGCCCCCCTCCTGGGCCGCGGACTACCAAGTTCCCGCCTTGCAGGAGGGCTGCCTTGCCACCGACGGCACCGTCCACCCCTTCACTTTGAAGGAATTGGACGGCGCCCTTGCTCACCTGCGGTACGACGCGGCGGTCGGTGCCGACCACCTTTCGGCTGAGTTGCTGAAGACCCCTGACCTTGCGGTGAGGGAGCTTCTGCTGGCGTTCTGCAACCGTGTCCTGCTCTCTGATGAGCCTCCGCCTGCTGAGTGGCAGACGGCCATCCGAGTCATGCTGTACAAGAAGGGCTCTGCTGCTGACCCCGGTAACTATCGGGGGGTCTGCCTCCAGAGCGCCGCGCTGAAGGTCTTCATGCGCATGATGCTGCACCGGCTCCGCGCCGCGCTGGACCCACACCTGGGTGAGTCTCAGATGGGTTTCCATCGTGGTCGTAACACTGTCATGGCTGTGTTTGTCGCGCGCCGGTTGATGGAGGAGGTGCGTCGCCTTTGCCCTGACAGTTTGCCGCTAGTCTTCATTTTTGTTGACTATATCAAGGCCTTTGACACGGTCCTCTGGGAGGCTCTTTGGGCCAGGTTGACACCGCCCTTGGTCTGGCCGGCCCCCAGCGGCTTGGCCAACCAGGGCGGCATATCTTGACCTGACCTGGCGGCCCCATGAGGACATTCCCAGGACGCTAGGTAACCTGCCATGAACTACGGCCCAGATGTTGCTGGCCGACCTAATGGTCCCAGCCCAGTTTGAACACCGCACCCACTCCCTCTCCCTTCTTTCTTCTGCCATGCAGAACACTTGAGAAGAGGTGGCCAGCAGAAGATTGTCCAGGCTCACACGCCAGCCCCTGTGGGCAAGCCACCCACCCCCAAGAGGAAGGGGCATTTTGCTGAGTAGTGTAGTTAGGATTTTCTAGCCTAGATAGCTTAGGGTTAGGGTAGTTCGATTACGCGGCTTCTCCCACCTCCACCCATCCAGCAAGGAATATGTGCTACATGATCTCCCACCGGAGGCATGTTATAATTTTTATTTTTTTTATTTTTTTACATTTTGTGAGTTTTATTTATCTGAAATTAGTACCTACAATTGCCTCACATTATACACCAGAATTTATACTGGTCTTCAATAATCGTGGCGAATAGCACAGTGTTTTTAGGCTTGCTGGCCGTTTAGAATACACTGGTCCTCCTACGGCGCCATCTGGCTAGCATGCAATTCCTAACATAAGAGTGCAAAACAACGGTCCAATGCAACACACTCTCCCTTACATGCACACATGCATGCCCACACTGCTCACTGTCGCAGCACAATGGAGGCAGGCAGGAGATGGTCCATTGGGGGGATTCGGATCGTGTAGAGAGGAAAACTTCCTATGCTCTGGAGACCCAGGGCTGTCTTCAAATCCGTCCTACACGCAGCAATAACCTACATCCTACCAGGCTGGGTACACCATGAAGGAAACAGGTGCCCAGAACACTGCTAGGGGCTAACAATATTAGTATGCGGGAAGGAGTGGCAGGATAGGCGTCATAAAACCCCACCACCAGCTCCTTTAAACACACATCCACATCATGAAAGGGATGCCTCAGTTGTCTGCCCCACACCCCATGCCTTTGTCAAACATGAGCATGTCCGTGAAAATATGGCTCGAGTCACCCTCCAGATCTTGCCCCGGACCCGTGCCTGCCTCCTGGGGGCACACGAAACCGTCCTCGCTCATCCGGACGCCCCCGCCCAGGGACCGGCAGTCCATTCCCTGGCCCGAAAGCAGAGACGCGCCGGCCTCGGCCTGCGCCGGCATGCCCACCGACCGCCGTTCCATGTCCATGATACGGTTCACGTGATGCAGGTGCGCCGGCATGGGCGGCAGGCGCTGCAACGGTGGCTGCGGCGGCAGTGCCGGGTGTTGCGGCAGCACCGACACCGGCTTGTGCATGCCGCGGTCTGCCGCCACATCAGAGTACGCACAACTCTCCGCGGCCGGAAAGGCTGGGTCGGAGCCCAGATGGGCCGGGCTTGGAAACTCGCTGCCTTGCTGCTGGGCAAACCCATCGGCGAGCGACACACCGTTCCACAGTGGCAGACCACTCCGCATCGAAGCAGGAGCCCCCGCCAGGCCATAACTCGCCGACGCCGCCATGCCAGGCTTAACCGGGCCACCCTGGGACGCATCACCTGGCATGCCAGGCAGGCGCGCCGAGAGGGCGACCTGGCTGGGTGTCTCACGCTGCTCCCCCCCCGAGGGCGGCCCCCCGCCGACCTGGCTACCAAAGTTTATTCCCCCGACCGGGAGTGGGGAGTTGGACCGCCCCACGAGTGCCCGCAGGATGGCCATCTCATTCGCCGACCACATGAATGGGGCCCCTGGCCCCAGGGGGTTCCCCCGCGTGCCCGAGAGCCCCCCCCTGTCCTGCTCCTCCAGGGAACCTCCAACCGAGCCACTCGGGGGGCCAGCCCCTGCCATCATCAGCCCTGCCTGAGGATCCATGGCTGTGCGCACGTTCGCCAGTAGAGAGACCCCCTTTGCGCCGCCGCCCTGCGCCTGCATGCGCGCCCACGGTGGCACAAGCATGCCACCGGCCCCGCTCTCCCCCCCGTCCTCGCCCTGACTGCTCCAACGGGCTACCCCGTCGCCCATGCCCCCAAGAGCCATCCCTTCACTCGCCCTCATTGACGCGAGGCCACCTTCACTTGCCCTCATGGACGCAAGGCCACCTTCACTTGCCCTCATCGACGCGAGGCTACCCATGGTGACACCAATGCCCCTGCCCCCGCCCACACTCCCCCCCGCGCCAGCGCCCTCGCCGCTGCTCTGGGGCATCGCCTGGGCTGACGTCCAGGTCGTCCTGGGAGTGGGGAGGTTCCCCGGCGGCAGCGGGGGGGTGCCTCCGACCAGCGTGTCCAGCGGCGGCGCCATCCCAGTCATGAAATCGTTCTCGTCACTGGTGGCCAGGAGCGAGAGGCGGCTCCCAGTGAGACGTCGAAGAGGCATGGGCGTGGGCGTGCCTCCTACGCTTTCCCCGACGGTGCTGCTACCGATAACGCACAGGCCCATCCCGTGGGGGAGGTTGCCGCCCCCGATTCTCCCTACCCCTACCTCTCCTGTGCTCCCATGTAACGCTCCCAGTCCTTGCACGGCCGACCCTGAAGGGAAGGCCGCCCCCGGGGGCAGCGGGGGCATGGCTGCAGCAGACAGCCAATGCTCCCTCGCTCGCGTGCTATCCTCGGTCGAGGACGCAGGCAGGAGGCTTCGCGAACCGCCCCGCATGCCCATGGCCACGATACCCCCGCCGATACCCCTGCCCCCACCCCCACCCCCCACGATGCTTGTGGAGCCCCGGCCCACGCTCACGCTCCCTTGGCCACTCGCAAACATGCCCGTGTCGCCAAAGGAGACGGAACGGCGGACGGCCAAAGGCCCCACCGCGGCGGTGCCGACCAGCAACGGCCCCCCACCGGTGGATAGGCTCACGCTCGCCGCTGGCATACGTGCGGATGCCAGCACCGCTTCCGGGTCAAATGGTGCCGCCACCCTGCCCACCGGGCCGCCCATATCCAACGCCGACACTGGAACCCGCCCGACCCCTCCCGCGACCCCACCTGCCGGTGCTTCCCCCCCGCCCGCCCCCCCCGTTCCCCCCCCGTGCCCAGGCCTCGGGAAGCACGCCAGCGCCCCACACGGGCGTGGCCGGCTCTGCCTCGCCAGGTGGCGCCAGCTCGCCAACTGGGGCCGCGGCAGAGGTCAAGCTCTCCATGGCCCTCGATTGCAGGTAAGGGTGCGCCCCCGCTCGCAGCGTGCTGCCTGTGGTCCGCCCCCCCGGCACCAACGCACAGTAGCTACTGCTCCCTTCCTGCTTCTCGTGCAGGCGGCGTGCGTCAAAGGGACGCACGCGCCCCCCCCCCGTGCTGATCGTGGTCCCCGTGCCGTCACTCTCTGTGCTGGTCGGGTTGCGAAGCGTGGCTATCTCGCGAGAGGCCGCGTCGCGGCTGTTGTTGCGGTTCACGCTCGCGCTGTTCCCTTTGCTGTCAGTCGCGTGGGGGTCGTCGCTGTTGTCGGCCTGGGAGGACGGGCCCGCGGGCGTTGCCGTCACGCAGGTGTCCAAGGGGGGGGGCGCACCGTGGCCGGAAGGGTCCCCTTCACCAACGAGAGCGCTACAAGTGGATCCTGTGGGGGGGGGTGATAGAAGGGGGTGTAGGGGGAGGTTGAGGAAAGGGGTGGGGGGGGGGGGCGTGTATATTGGGAGGCGTCAGGACGCATGGGGTTTTCCTTAAGCTAACGGGGGAAACAAAGCGACCAAGCCAAGGGAGAAGAACGCTTGGGAGACCGCAGCCCCACGGGGTGTGGAAATAAGAAGAATCCGGATGGGCCAGACAGATTAGCACAGATAAGAAGAATCCGGATGGGCCAGACAGATTAGATTAGAACACCCATTGACTCAAGTGCCGAGGCAACTTTGCAGACCTCAGTATGCCCTCTGCCTCGAGTCCATGGTGCACGCTGAAGTCATGCGATGCTAGTGCGTCCACAGCAGTTGTGCCTGCAACTAGCCATTCCCAATTAGGTCTATTTATATGCTCTCCGGGATATGTGCTACATGTACTCCCAACGGAGTTATGTTTCTAATTAATATGCTCCCCATGTGCAAGCCTGGATAAAACTGGCCTGAATTATATCAACCGCCACCCCCGCAGTTGCACAGGCTGCCCTCACAGATTCAAGACGGCACCGCGTCCCCTTACAGTTAGACGGCACTGTGGTGGAACCTTGTGCCTTCCTGGCGTCGCACGTAGTGGCAGTACAGCAAATAGGGATCTGTTCAACCAATCCTAAGGGTCATCTGTCTCACAAGGCCGTAGCATCCCATGCACCGCATGGTTCGGTGAATTGCGACAGCGCGATCACCCACAGCACAAAATGTTTCTTATTGGCGCCGGAAACTTGATGGCAACGTGCTTTCTTGATAGCTTCTTCTGCCAACCGTAGCGTACCGTTGGTAGGCACATTGCCATTCTCACGGGTGGCATGTTCTAAACAGTAACGCAAAGGAAGCCCATCCAACCTATCCAAGGAGTTGGCCTTCGATATGACTTTCTGGCCGTCCGCATAAAAAATGGAGGCTGTCCCCATGAGGGCTTGGCCACATCTTCCCCACGAGGGCAGGGCCACCCAGAAAAGATGCGGGCAACATGCTTCCAACACAACTGGGTTCGAAAGTGGGATAACCGCACGACTGTGGTGACGGCACCTGTCCTACCCCAACCCCCCCCCCCCCCCCCGACCTCTTTACACTGACCTACCTTGCGAAATGGTAGACTTGTGGGTGGGTTCCACTTTTCCAGGTTACGTCCCCGGCCGTGCTACCACGCCTCACCCATCCCGCATCGAGAGCACACACACCAACACTGCGTGAATACCCTGCGCACGTACCCAGGGGGCAGCGGAAATACCAAGCATGCCCATGGGGGGCGATGCCAAACCCTGAACCCAAAGCCCTACAAAGACAAGCCTAAACTGTGAAACCTCTTGACCCCCCCCCCCCCCCCCCTCTTGAAAAACCACGAGCAAAAACTGAAAGTCAAACCTCAAAAACCTAAATCTCACAAGTGATGACCGAAAAGCCTACCCAAACAAAAGCCTACCGTATGAGTGCAAGGTGTCTGAGCAATGGACAGAAAGGGCCCTACAGGCCACACCAAAGGACACGAGCGGCAATTTCAACCAAGGCAAGCGCAGGTCGAGCCACCCGGAAATGACGGCATGCCACATGGCACCCCACCACCTAGATCCGAGAGGCCTTTATATGCTATTACCTGGGACGACACTACCTTCGGCGGCCTTGATATGCTATTACCTGGGACGATACTACCTTCGGCGGCCTTGATATGCTATTACCTGGGACGACACTACCTTCGGCGGCCTTACCTCACACGGCACCATCATGAACGGCATTCCCTTGGATTGCATTGAGCATGGGCTGCCTTACCTCACACGGCATTATCCTGCCATCCATTGCCATGAACGGCACGACTCAGACAGCATCACCTTTTGACCTATTTGGGGTGGCACTTGCTTGCATGGCAGTACCAGCGATGGCGTCACATTGTACTATCTTTGGTATTCCTACGTACTAGCTTTGTCCCGTGCCTCCAAGAAAAGGGCACCGCGCTGCGGCGAGTGCTTCCCTATCTCTCTATTACCTTGTTTGTCATTTCACCTTGTCCCTTTCCCTTGTCTCTTTCCCTAGTCTATTTCACTTGTTTCATGTGAGCGCTGTCTTGCCCTGCACCATGCATGATGGGAAGGATGGGAATGTGCAAAGCTGCGTAATCAAACCCCTTCCCCGCAACACATAGAGCCAGCCCCTCCCTGGGGCATATCTAGTGGGCACCATGTGACCTCGACCTAGTGGGCCCACCATCTGACCTTCAGCCCACTAATGTCTGGCATCCGGCCCGCTAGCGCCCTCCCATGCTACACATGGTGCGATGCGCCACATGTAACATCGGTAGGCTCGATAGCGCCGCACTGGTCTGTGGTGCGTGCAGTGCATCGTCTCGCCCAGAACCCCATGTGTACGACCACGGTGCTCGCGGGTGGTGAGTGGCAGGTAGCAGGTGGCGGGTGCGGTCACATGCCATAGCCTCCATCCCGCAAGCAAGTGGCATGGGACAGCCTCCCCTCGGACCGTTTGCACATTGGTAGCCGACGTTGGAGAGGAAGTCACTTTAGAGGGACTTTGACATACTGGGGGTGCCAGGGCATTGGATGCAGTCTAATGGGCTGCTGGCCGCACATGCAGTCTAGTGGGTGGCTGCCCACGCAACCCACCAGTACAGTCTGATTAACTAGTACCAAAAGCAGCCAACAAAGCGGTTTCTTGGACATCCGATCCAGAAAACCGACAAAGACAGATCAAACCGACAACCACCCCATGCACCCAAGGACTCAACAAATGATGCCATACCGTGATGGTGTTGGCAGAATAACATTACAGGTCCATGGCATGCCCCAAGGAGGTCTAGGGAGGCCCAGGGATGACGAAAGACGACAGCATTGCAAGGCAGCCACCCATCTACGTGGCTGGTTTCCCTTCCGATACAATAATGAACGCCCCGAGAGTGAATACGGATCCCGCTCATGTACACTCACGGTAGGCGCGCATGAGTCATTGTAGCTACGTCAGCAAGCGCTGTCAGCCATGCCAGCGCATAGTGCTGCTGGCGCACGACCGCGCACAGTGCTGATGCGTGGTACCCACGCTACAGCTGAGTCCAGGGAGACTCACCAGTGGTCACGGTAGACGACGCGGTGCTCTTTCGCCGCGCGCTCCCACCCTTTGCGCTGGCGTGGCTCTTGCCGTGTGACCGTCGACAGACAATGCCGCGCGTTAGTTTGGAGAAGCCGCTCCCCTTGCCTTCATTATCTCCCTGCCCCTCGGCAACGGAATTGTTGAGATAGCAAGTTCGCTCCTTGCACCTGCACATGTGCCGCTCGCAGTACGCGCCGTTGGGAACAGCTGGCTGTTTGCATCGCCATCGCTGGCCATCGGTGCGGTTGCAGCGCGACGGGGATGGGTCAGCCGCCAGGATCAAAGCGGACTTGCTTTTCGCTTTGCCGGAATTCGTCGATTTGGTGGAGGCATCCCCGGAATTAGGAAAGGAGGCTTGGGAATCTAGCACGGATGCTGTCCCGGACTGGACGCATTGCTGTGCTAAAGGAAGCAGGCCACGCCCATCATACGAGCCCCCGTTGTAATTGAACGAGAACTGCTTTTCGCTGCCGATTGATAAAGGTTCTCCTCGAAACAGCTCAGACACGACGTCATCAGGCCCCTTGGATCCTGCTGCTAAGTGCTGGAAGAAAGCGACTTGCAGCCGGAATTGTCTGTATTGGGCATCCTCCATGGAATGTGCTAATTACGTAGGGAAACCTTCCAGGGCCATTACGCAACAGTTGCTATGCTAACAATTTTCTCAGTGTACCCAAATCTAGCGACCGGTACGCCTACATTACTTGCTCCATATGTCATGGCGCGCAGGCGTGATTGAAGATATTTGTTATGCGGGAAGCTCAAGTCGGCCACGTACAGGCATAAAGGGGCGAGTGTGGTGCAACGTGCGTCAGATATTTTGGACTTGGATTTCGGGCGCGAACTAATTGACGGCGTTTTGAAGGTGCCGCTAGATCTCTTACACGGTTGGGCCCCATGTCCAGTGCCACCGGTGATCTCACGTTCTAGCATGGGCCAACCGGGAACGACATACAGATTTGTTGATTCAGAGCGGATCCAGATGCGGGTGTACGCTATGAGTAAAAGTGCTTCTTCGCCTGGTAAATGATTCGCAGCTCGGGAATCCAGCCTGCCGGCCTCTTTTCCTGATCCTGTGTTGTGCACGAAACGCCGACAACGACCCGATCATTCTGATGTGGTGGTGCGCCAAGTAAGCAGTCCGTCGTTTGACCTGCCGGGGGGCCGGTTGTTTAGTTAGTTGTATCCCACGCCGCACATGGGCAGCAGAGTCTGGGGGGCCGGTAACTGCGACCTTTTCGCACACCTGACATGCCGTTTCTTTAAAAAATGTAGTTATGAGCCAGAATCTTTAAGTGCCTGCGGTACGGAACGGGACCACATTTCCAAGCGAAGAATATTGGTAAATATGCAACACCTATCTGCCAATAGATTTTTAATTAATTATTCTGCCGAGTTCGGCAAGTACTCATGTCACCATCCACAGCGTCCGGCAGAACTTCTGGCCAGCTAAGCCACTTTCCATGCTGACATCAGGTAAAAGCGGAACCACAGACATGTCAGGTAAAAGCTCAGCTTCAGTTGCTGCAATGATGAGTCCATCCGTGACGATAATAAACTCAGATGTTCCCACGCATATCTTCCATTAATTAATTAATTAATTAGACTCGTGCTCCCGTTGGGGAGTCACGGAGCGTTAACCCCGATGGATGGATGGCGGGGTGGGTGCAAGCAATCCTACCGGTCTAAGCTATCTACATCAGCTACCTACGGCATCTATCTAACAGCATTACTACCTACAACATCTATCTACTATACAGCACCGCTGGCCGGCGTGCCTCCGTCCCACGGGTTTGCACTGACACGCGGGCGCTTCCCCACAGGAGCCGGGGGCTCGTTGTCCTCGATGACCTGGGCCCACTTGGCCTTGTCCATCATCTTCGTCCAAATCACGGAGAGGCCTAGGCCCCCCATGTCCTCTACTAGCTGTTCTTTGAAGGTGCGGGCCTTGCGGCGTCTAACGTCACGGGGCCGCCCGGCCCACGTCAGGAGGTGCCGGCCAGGCGGGCTGAGCTGGTCGCAGTCCCGCGGGGGGGCCACGTGAGGTGTCTACCTGGTTGGTGCGAGCTAGGTGTCCTACTGTTGAGCTGCAGGCGCCGCTGCTCGTGATATATGGCATGCCCTCATGATCATGGTACAGGCCGGGTCCTCGGCCGTCATTGCGGACATGAGCAGCATATCCTACTCTGAAAATGGAACGAAAATATCTTCCATGCAGTCTGGATGCAGCTCCAGAGTCCAGAGTCCAAGAGCACCAAGAGGCAAGAGCCAACATACAACTAGCCAGGTAGGAAGTGCCGACAGCAGTTGTTGGTTATATTTCCAGATAAATAGGTGTACGTTTATTCCAAATATAACCGGTAGTTAATCCCTGCTAAGCCTAGGGTATCAAGATGTCAGTGGCTAAAACGGAGCCTTGCTAGACCACGGACTGAAGCCAAGTGCTGGACTTCTAATGGGTTGTCATTGGGCATGTGGGTAAAGATCCTGTTTTTGCCGGCCATGAGGTCATGAAAGATCTCAAGTGGGATGGGCTTATCCTGGTCCGCGCCAGCTGGGTCCCAGATTTTGTTTTGCTCATTTGCAACCCAAAGTTGTTAGTTATATTTAATTAGGACCACTAACCATGCACTACTGAACTACTTACTATCTCTTACCGTCGAGAAGATACCTACTGACTCTGAACAGCCGGGGCTCCGGACGGAGAAGAGCAAATATTTAAAGAGCTTTAAGAGCTTTTTATTACAGATCTGTAAGCTAGGGCCCGAAAAAATACAAATGGCCACAGGGGGGGTGTCCAAAAACAAGAAAATTTACACGACGCTGGATTCGAGTAGATCTCGCGAAAAAAAGCATGTTTGCCGCTGGTCGCAACCCCAGGGGGTCTCTAGGTTAGAAGTTACAGAGCCGATCAAAAACCGAAGTTAACGTTAACTTAAAGGGTAGGTAGGTAGGGTGCCGGGCCGATATGGTTTTTTTACAACAAAACACTTGGATTTCTGCTAGCTCCCAGTATGGTCATCGGAATTTTGAAACGTTTTGACGGACAAACTGATAGCACTTGGCGAGCTGAACCCAAATCTGCAGTCAAAATTTTGGCAGGTACCATAGAGGGGGGGGGGGGTTGCCCGCAAGATGGTGCTGCCCCTAGGCACGGAAGTATGCTGCCGTCTGCCACCACTACAAGGCTTCGGCTATCTAGCGCCGTGCCGTGCCAGTATCGCGTCGCGCCGGCCAATGACCCATTTCAGAACACCGGAATTTTCCCATACACCAATATGCTCAAACGGTAGAGCTCGCGGAGCTGATCATTTGGCTCCCTAAGTTGACCCCTATAACCCTTGGGACCTCAGGGTTTTGCTAGGTATAGCGCCTACGTGCTAGGAACTCGGCCGGTAGGATCCAAGGGCCAACTTTTGGAAAATTTCAGCGTATGTATGTGTCTGATATTTTTGTTTCGGACCCCCCCCCTGATGGCCAGGCGTTTTTTTATTACAGATCTGTACGTAAACTCCGACGTAATGCCTTCAGTTTACGTCCTCGGGGGTCGACCGGTCGAGGTGCAGGCCGTGTTCAGTAGTGAGTACCTGGAAGCAAAGTTCACTATTCAGCCATATGCATGGCTACGAAAGCTAGAGGAATGTCAGCCGTATGGCCTGCACACGAGGGTGATTAAAAAATCAAGCCTAAGTTAATCCTGCATCTAAGCGAGCAGAATAATTCAGTGCAAACACAACAGCAATTGTGCGACAGTCTACGTACCAAACAATATTGCCGCGTGCACTAGGCTCTGTATTCTGGTCACCGGCACCCACGTGCCTTGGCTGCCGCATTGGATTAGGCGCCGGCCTTAAATACGAACTGAGTCGAGGGAAAACGCGAGGAGCGCCATCTAAGCAGTTGCTTGTCATGTCTATACGCCCGGGCATCTTATGACGTGATCTGTCTACCATGCACGCATTTTCCTTGCAGGATGAATCAAACGGCTCAGTTTTGACATTTTACTGGCGACATTGAAGTCCGGCCACGACAATATAGCTCTGAGCACTCAGAGCTTCGTTGGCGAGAAAGGTTTAAGCTAGTCCTACTACCATAGTAACCTCGCGCGCAGTTCTTGTTGTCGGGCGGCCTAGTAGTAAGCTTACTTCATCTAGCGAAGTAGGTCGACAAGTGTTGAGACATCGGAACAACCGCAAACCGACAGTGCGGCAAGAGGATCATGACTGAGGAGGGGTGCCCCATGCACTCAGTGTTGGTCCCCACCACCCTTGCCAGTACCACCCTGTCAGTGTACTCTCCCGCCCTTGCCCCCCCCCCCCCCCCCCTCCGCCGACGACTATGCTGATGCCGAGACCCGGCCGGCCTCCCACCCCCCTCCCTCCTCCCCCCCATTGACTGTGCCCGGCGCCACCACGCCTCCCACCGCCACAGCCCACCACCTCCGCCCACCACCTCCGACCACCACCGGCCCTCGATCCTCTCCCTCCCCCCCCACCCTTTGCCATATAGCCACACCATGTCTCCCTCGCTGCCCCCACCCCCTACCCCCCCGCCGCCGCCGCCGACGAGGAAGATCACCCAACGTACCCCCCCCCGCCGCCGCCGAGGATGCCGACACCCTCCCACCCCCCTCCGTCCCCCACCGAAATCGCCACCACCCCTCCCGGCCCCGCCACAGCCAACCATGCACCTCCGCCCACGGCCACCCCTCCTCTCCCTCCCGCCCACCTTTGCCATATTAGCCACAGCCGCATGTCCCCCTCGCTGCCCCCCACCCCCTACCCCACCCGCCGCCGGCCGCCGTCGCCGCCGCGGAAGATTCCCCAGCCCCCCCCTGGCCGCCGCTGACGAGGATGCCGACACCCTCGCACCACCCTCCCTCCTCCCCACCACCGTACCCGCCACCACCCCTCCCACCGCCACAGCCCACCACCTCCGCCCACCACCCTCCTCCTCCTCCCCCCACCATTGCCATAGCCCCACCATGTCCCCCTCGCTGCCCCCCCGGCCCCCTACCCCCGGCCCCCCCCGCCGCCGACGCCGACGACTAGGAAGGTCACCCAGCCCCCCAGCCCCCCGCCGACGACCGCGAGGATGCCGACACCCTCCCCCCCCCTCCCTCCTCCCCCCACCGTACCCGCCACCACCCCTCCCACATCTGCCACAGCCTACTGGTCACCTCCGCCCACCACCCTCCTCTCCTCCCTCCCCCCTTACTACAGTACTACCATTTGTCATAGCCACACAATGTCTGCCCCCCCTCCAGCTCATGTCTCTGCCACCGCCCCTCCTGGTCGGCAGTGCCTCACCCCACCCCTACCCACTTCCCCGCCATACCGACACCCCCACCACCACCCCGCTCCCCATGCACCGCATCTCCCGGCGACCTCCACCAGCAACGCATCTCGGACGAACGACTCATGTGGCTACCCTGTTGGATGATGTCAACTAGAACAGTGATCTAGGTGGTTCTAGATCATGCGGCAATCTGGCAGACTGGCATGAGGCCCCGGAAGGCCAGTCAGACCCCCGGGGAATCAATCCCTCCACGTTACCCCTTGGGCCAAGCCTTACTCAAGGCCCAACCCATTGAGTAACCCTGCAGCAAGGTTTTTCCCCTGCTGGGCCCTATCCCAGCAGGCTTTCCCTTCTTGCGCACATCCTGCATGTAGGTAGGTCGGCATCATATCCCTGTCGGTTACACGGCGAGCTCCCGCGGCGACCAGCGCATTTGGAGAATCCAGCGTTTCACACGGCCCTTGGAGGCACAAAGGAGCTGGCACAGCTTCCCAGCGCCCAGCCCAACCCTCTCGCCCTCGCCATTGTTCAGCCGACAGGCTTACCCGCCAATTAAACCCTCGCCAAACGCCTCGCCTGAACCCAAGAAACCATGCCACGATCGCCACAAATGGAGCCAATACTTGCCCGGCGACGGAATGTTCTCCCTCGTCGAGTGGCAGAGACTGTCGCCGCAGGAATGCGTCGAGGTTCTCGAGTTCCTCGTACAGGAACGGAAGCTCTTCGTGACCCTGAAGGGGGGGGCGGCTGCCGCGACACGTCCTGGCTCTACACCTTTGACGAACCAAGCCAACGCCTGTTTATCTTGACCAGCCACTACCAGCGCTGCGTCGGCGACATCACCCGAGCGATCAACGCCAGCCTCGCACAGCCGGCTGCCCCATCGGCTCCCTCCCTCTGCAAGGATGACATCCGCGCAGTGCTGGAGGAGCACGTGACCTGGCCGCTGGCCGAGAAGCTGACATCGCTGAACACCACGCTCAACACGGTGGAAGCCCGGGTCTCCAACGTGGAAACCAAGGTCGTCCACAAGCTACAACCCCAGTTCACGGCGCTACACACCGCGGCGCAGGCTTCGGAAACGCATGTTGCACTTGTCTCTCGCCTTAACCAGGTGGAGGGCAAGTGTGGCGTGCTCCTGAAGAAGCTTGAGGCCATCACCGCCCACACCGAGGCCCTGGCCACACAGGTCCCCAAGATTAATTAATTAATTAATTAAACTCGTGCTCCCGTTGGGGAGTCACGGAGCACCGAAGTGCTTTTAATCCCTGTGTGTGCACTACAGGAGAAAGGGCAGAGACCCCCAGTCTCCTTCATGCCAAAGGCATGCCACAGCTGCAATCGGGCGCGGCTAGCTAAAAGGACAGGCTAACGATCCGGCAAACTGTGGGTGCAATAAGACCCATGCGAGCATATCATAGCAAGGAGCGTGGGCAAGTAATCTGAGCATATTAGCCAGGGCGTAGCATGGCTGTACTAGGACTAGGCTAAGGCTATGGCTGGTTGTGTACCGTGCGTTGGCGGCACGTGACTAGGTGTGTTGGCACAGCTAGGCAACATTCTAGGCATGGCTGCCTTGGTTACAAGCTAGGGCTATTGCTATTCTAGCCCGCTGGGGGCGTCCACATCTTGTGGTTGATCATCAGGTCCCCGCCCCTCCAGTACACCTTGGGCTTCTGGGGGTCCTGCTTATGGCGGAGGTATTCCGGCCACAGGTCGCGTCGCTGCTGTTGCTGAGCGGGGGTGAGGTCGTCATCCAGCGTCCAGGTGAGGTCGTGCAACCGCTTGCGACGAGAGAGGAACCGCTGCTTATCCTCAGGGGAGGGGAAGGTGAGTAGGACTGGTGGGGGAGCCGCCTTGTCCCGTGAGTGGGGAAGGCGGTGGCACCCACGCAGTTCTACCTCACCTACCAGGCCCATGAGGGTAAGAAGCTGGTTCTTGAGCTCGTCAGCAAGAGAGGTTGACGTCTCACCTGGCTTCTGGGGGAAGCGACGTAGCACCACTCGGCACTCGCGGCGAGCGCGGTCGGTGACCTCCCGTTGCTGGGCTTGGCGGTGGTCCTCCAGCTCCTGGAGCTTTGTGGCGATGGCGTCGGTGGTGGAGGCGGTCGCTGACCGCAGCAGGTCCGCGTAGGAGAGCGGCGGGAGGTCGCCAGCATCCTGCCGGGGTGGCTGGGATGCAATGGTGGCCGTCTGCTCCGCTATCTTGGGGACCTGTGTGGCCAGGGCCTCGGTGTGGGCGGTGATGGCCTCAAGCTTCTTCAGGAGCACGCCACACTTGCCCTCCACCTGGTTGCTTAAGGCGAGAGACAAGTGCAGCATGCGTTTCCGAAGCCTGCGCCGCGGTGTGTAGCGCCGTGAACTGGGGTGTCCCCAAGATAGCGGAGCAGACGGCCACCATTGCATCCCAGCCACCCCGGCAGGATGCTGGCGACCTCCCGCCGCTCTCCTACGCGGACCTGCTGCGGTCAGCGACCGCCTCCACCACCGACGCCATCGCCACAAAGCTCCAGGAGCTGGAGGACCACCGCCAGGCCCAGCAACGGGAGGTCACCGACCGCGCTCGCCGCGAGTGCCGAGTGGTGCTACGTCGCTTCCCCCAGAAGCCAGGTGAGACGTCAACCTCTCTCGCTGACGAGCTCAAGAACCAGCTTCTTACCCTCATGGGCCTTGTAGGTGAGGTAGAACTGCGTGGGTGCCACCGCCTTCCCCACTCACGGGACAAGGCGGCTCCCCCACCAGTCCTACTCACCTTCCCCTCCCCTGAGGATAAGCAGCGGTTCCTCTCTCGTCGCAAGCGGTTGCACGACCTCACCTGGACGCTGGATGACGACCTCACCCCCGCTCAGCAACAGCAGCGACGCGACCTGTGGCCGGAATACCTCCGCCATAAGCAGGACCCCCAGAAGCCCAAGGTGTACTGGAGGGGCGGGGACCTGATGATCAACCACAAGATGTGGACGCCCCCAGCGGGCTAGAATAGCAATAGCCCTAGCTTGTAACCATTGGCGTCACTGCCGCTAAGGCAGCCATGCCTAGAATGTTGCCTAGCTGTGCCAACACACCTAGTCACGTGCCGCCAACGCACGGTACACAACCAGCCATAGCCTTAGCCTAGTCCTAGTACAGCCATGCTACGCCCTGGCTATGTTCAGATTACTTGCCCACGCTCCTTGCTATGATATGCTTACATGGGTCTTATTGCACCCACAGACTGCCGGATCGTTAGCGTGTCCGTTTAGCTAGCGCGCCCGAATGCAGCTGGGGCATGCCTTTGGCATGAAGGAGACTGGGGGTCTCTGCCCTTTCTCCTGTAGTGCACACACAGGGATTAAAAGCACTTCGGTGCTCCGTGACTCCCCAACGGGAGCACGAGTTTAATTAATTAATTAATTGGAGGCACTCCTGTTGTACTGTTATGATTTTTCAACTCTTGGATACTTGGCTATGAAGTAACTCTGCGGTGTCCCGTACCGAGCGCAGTAGGACTAGCTTATGTAGGGGTCAAGTCCATTTCTCACATGTTTGGCGTTTGCCACCCCCATGCATAAGGTACGTAGGACCAGCCGTTGGACGGATCCACTATTAACTCGTCGTCTGTCCCAACTCAGTCCTAATAATAGGACTGAGTTGACCTTTTTCAACCGTGTGTAGTGACTAGGTGGGGGGTCCATCCAAGATGCTTAGATGTGGGTCTATGGAGTATTTGATGTCCTCTTGCTGGCAAAAATACTACATCAGTGAAAACTTGACCCAAACTCCTAAAAATTACATGGATGTATGGCACCGTCGGCGAATTTGCATTTTTGTGTGGTAGCATGAGTGGCAAAAATTGAATAAATTCCATATGCATGTTAAAAAAATACAGGCATGTAAACAATATAGTTCTTGACCTGTGGCAAAAAACTGGACTCAATTTGGCCACTGGCACTGCCTGAAACACGCCAAATACTGCCAGTCCTATACATAGGACTGGGCCATGCTAGAAATTTGCAAGCATGTAAGTGCGGTCATACTACATAGTAGCGTGGCCACAAACCATGTCAATCAGCCCATTTCCCTTCAGGCATAATAGGAAAACATACTTGCATCATCATATTGCAGTTATATTGTACCTTAGTATGTGTGAAAGCCTATGCATGCATGTAGGGAATGCGTATGGATACGTAGCTACAAAGGGATGTATTATAAGTAATAACCACCGATATAATGGGTAGGTTAGTCACATTTAATTGTTCTTTACAAGAATGGACATGGATAAAACTGTATTACCTTGCCATGACATGGCCAAGATACCTGCTGGCACATGATGACAGTGGTTTATCACCATGATTTTTCACTCACCCGTATAAGCTTGACAGTACCCTTGACGCAGCCCATGACCACACAATCATGCAGTATGAACATAGCAAGAGAATAACTAACATCTATGAAAGTGTTTTAACCCATTCAGCACCTAAAACCTTGTACAGCCACGCTACGGTAAGGCAAATGCCTGGTAAGATCATCTAAAAAGATGGTTTTAGAGAGGGGCAGGCAACGGTCAAGAAAGAGCAGCAAGACTCAAAACTGACAGCGCATCGCAAGCTTAAACTCATGTAAGAATACCAAGAAACGATGAAGCAGCGATATTCCAGCTTTACCTGGCACGGCTGGCGTTACCTTGGCCCAGGCGGTGCCTGCAAAAGTGGCACTTTGCGGCACACAAACCATGACGTGACAGAGTGGTCGAAATCATCAAATCTTTACTGCCACTAGACTTAATCTACGACAATACATGATAAAAGGTAGAAAGAAACCTATAAACCCTTCGATTTGATCCGGGAATCAATTGTAGTAATCCATTCCGTCGACCTGCCTAATCGCAGATTTTTCCAGCAAGAACAGTGCCGACACCCAGTAAATCGCATCCCCGCGAGGTTAAAATTCACTTGTATCATCTTTAGGACATAAATAATCTATTTCCTGGGTTTGGCCCGCAAAATCGTCCGAAAACGTAAACTGCGTGCATGGGCGCAAGCCGCCATGGCTAGGTCGTGCATTTCCGGAACTCACGTTTCGCGTGAAAATGTACCCTTACCACCTGTACTTTCACCGTACGGTTAGACGCCCAAACCAAATCCAAAAAAATCCCAAAAATATGTCCAAGAAAGATCTTTTCAAGTAGTATTTGAATAAATTTTGAGAAAAATTTTCTGCCAAATATTCCGACCGGGGCGAATTTTCTACAAAACCTCAAAATCAGGTCCTAAAATTAGGACTGAGTTGAACTCAGTCCTAAAATTAGGACCAGGGACAGACGACGAGTTAATAACCGTGTCGGACCACCGGCGCGGGAATAAACTCAACTCGACTCTCTTTCTGGCCTGCGCTGGTTGTCTCCTTGATAAACTCAACTCAACTCAACTCGGTGTTGGGTACCCCGGGTCCTCCGGCACTTCCCGGGAACCGACTGCCGACGACGAATAAAAAGCAATCGCCTAGCGAATTGCGGAACTAGGACTTTTGCGCCATTTAGGGGGGCGGAGACTATTAATCAGGACTGAGCACCACAAGTTACACAGCCTTCCAGCCCAATATGCTCCAATATGGCTCGCGCTCGACCCGCCGGGCCGGCGCGTAGCCGTTCAGCAGGCTCCAGCCGGCTCTGCATGCTCATCACATGCAATAGTGAGAATGGTCAGCGGCGGGAGTTTTATGAAGTGCACCACAAGAGACCACAGTTGACAGTCCACAAGACCACCACAAGACTCCACAAGATCTGGTTGCTCCCCCTGTCCATATTCGACGACGACCGACATCAGTCCAATTAATTTAAATAACAACCGGCAGTCCTCCCGGCCAGCCACTTGGACGACGACTGTAACTCGGAACTCCTTCCTTTCCTCCAATTCGACGACGGAACCCATTTTGGGCGAACCAACAGGCCTGCTCCTTCCCGTCCAAAAGCGGGATGACGGGGACGACACCGGAACGAGCAAAATGGCTGATGGGGCACCCCTCCTCAGGCGGATTGCCAGTCCGGCCGGCGTGGGAATCAAGAACAACAACATGATTATTGACTCCTGAGCCGTACACGTGTGCACCGGCGCGGCGAGCCCTGCAGCCCCGCCCGCCCGCCTCCCGGCCGCCCCCGGCCCCGGGCCCCCCAGCTTCCCCAACAAGGCTGAAGGCTGGCCGCCCGCGTTCGGGCCTCCGGGTCCGGCGTATTTTTCCGGGTAAATGGGTATTTTTTAGTAACCAATAAGAATATCGTTAGGTTAAGAGGTACCACGTATAGACCAGCTGGTTACCCACTGAGGGTCCGGCGTATTGCATGGCCATTACCTAAACCGTTTATGCTGGAGATCTAACGACATTTTGTGTTCCCTGCACGCGTCAACTGCTAATCTACCAACGTACTCGGTATACTGCAACTGGGCAAAATTCAGGGTTGACCGGCGTGGGAATCAACACCACCACCAACAGGGTTGACCGGTTGCGAGGTTCGTGCGTAAATCCATGCGATGGAAGACGTAAGGTGGGCAGAGAAAACTCGCTGGCAGCACCGCACTCCGGTGGGCCAGCAGCAGCAGCAGCAGCTTATACTAGTCACAGCTTAACAAAACAGTTTTAAGTGAAGTCGTTTAAAGTATAATCGATCCAGCCATTATGTCGGGGACTCCGCCCCCAGAGCTTCAAATTGGGGAAAAATGGGACAGATGCATCGACACATCTTTGCGGTACATATGGCCAACGCAATGCTTTCATATCTGCCATCATCCCTGACCTTTCTGGTTGTTGATAACCTTCTTCGCATCATCTAACGGGTGCCTGCCGTTGTGTTGCCTGTCTGCCTGCAGGCGTTTCGTGTATGGCACGGTGTCAGGCGGGGTTGCCGGTCTCCTACTATGCCGTACGTCGCCGACGCTTCGCGCATTTAACAGATATTCATTTCGCGTCTGTGAAGCTTTGCTTATTGGCATTGGTACATGAATCCCTATCTATGCGCTTGACAGGGCCTCCTGTCTGGCGCGGAAATCTTGCCCAAAGTCCGCCATCTGTGGTTGTTGGCAGGGCCCGTGCCCCTACCATACAGCCGTCGACACGCGTTATGCATCGAGAGCCAGGTCGTTTTTGTCTTGTTAATCTTGGCAGTATGCCGAGGTGATTATCTGCGCGTTCCTTAAACATTCCCCCTTACTTGTACATTTATCAATGGCTAATGCCCCCCCCTACAGGGCGCCCTGGTACTAGGGGAGCCATGCTGGCTCTGGGCGCGGGAATCGGTCTTGGCTCGGCCCTAACGGACTGCTCTAGAGACTTTGGCGGTCTTCCTCCCTCCCTGTCATCCAATTACCAGGTATGGGCAGATGGCTTTGTTACACACAACTATGTGCAGCCTTGTTGGTGGACCCCTCCGTGAATTTCTCCGGCCAAGGTATCGTGACAACTGGCTTGCACGACTGCATTTTACGGAGTTGATCTTACAGTTTTGGCAGGCACTCAACAGACCTCGTAGTTAATTGCTCAGATCTTGAAGTGCGTGGATTCTAATCTACTTATGCACGCACTGTTTCACATGCACATGCACAGCCACATGCACATGCACATGCACAGCCACAGCCACAGCTACAGCGCCCCACAGCCACACAGCCACAACGCCACACAGCCACAACGCCACACAGTCACACAGCCACACAGCCACAGCGCCACACAGCCACACAGCCACACAGCCACAGCGCCCCACAGCCACAACGCCACACAGTCACAGCACCCCACAGCCACAACGCCACACAGTCACACAGCCACACAGTCACACAGCCACACAGCCACACAGCCACACAGCCACACAGCCACACAACCACAACGCCCCACAGCCACACAGCCACACAACCACAACGCCACACAGCCACACAGCCACGTGGTAGGAGTACCTGATCGCCTGTGCTCATGGCAGCTCCGTAGCAAAACCATCGTCTGCCGTACCGTGGCCTTCCCGGACCATGGCCAGCATTCACGGTGGCACGACAGGGCAGCCGCTGCGCATGGCTGTGGGGTTTTGTAGCACTCACCGGGGGTTTGGCAGCGCATCATGTCTTTCTATAGCGACTGTTGTGCACCGGTGCCCGAATATTAAACCGCTGGGCGTGGGATGGTTTGGATTGGTGTGGTTTGGTAGCATCCGGCATGCGCTGCTGGCATCCAGGCTTTGCAAGGGCCACCGGGCAACCTCTCATGTGTTGCCAAGGGCCCATGAAACATAGGCATGCGGTCCCTGGCTGTCGGGCTCCTTGCCTCCAACATCCGCGCAAGCCAACCCCCATGGTCGCAAGGGTTGCCGTGCGAAGCCTAGTCTGAGGCCTTTGGTCACTTGGATCTTTGATGCCAGCGGCTTCTCGGGATACCCCGGATGCTAGTGACAACTGGCCCACCCCCTCCACTGGCTCCTCATCGGTGGGAGGCGTGCTGTCGGGTTCTGTAGAGGCGTCAGCTCATGGTGCTCCATCCATCATTCCCTGCTGTAGGGTTGGCCGGGCTTGGGTGGACGTTACCAGACCAGAGTTGGTGAGGCGAGAGGTTATCTCATGGCCATAGTGGCATCCATCCTTGAGGGCTGCCAGGCTGTCTTGGATGATGGGATGTTATCTCATGGCTGTAGTGGCATCCATCCTTGAGGGCTGCCAGGCTGTCTTGGATGATGGGAGGTTATCTCATAGCTGTAGTGGCATCCATCCTTGAGGGCTGCCAGGCTGTCTTGGATGATGGGAGGTTATCTCATGGCTATAGTGGCATCCATCCTTGAGGGCTGCCAGGCTGTCTTGGATGATGGGAGGTTATCTCATGGCTATAGTGGCATCCATCCTTGAGGGCTGCCAGGCTGTCTTGGATGATGGGAGGTTATCTCATGGCTGTAGTGGCATCCATCCTCCAGGGCTGCCTGGCTGTCTTGGATGATGGGAGGTTATCTCATGGCTGTAGTGGCATCCATCCTCCAGGGCTGCCAGGCTGTCTTGGATGATGGGAGGTTATCTCATGGCTATAGTGGCATCCATCCTTGAGGGCTGCCAGGCTGTCTTGGATGATGGGAGGTTATCTCATGGCTGTAGTGGCATCCATCCTTGAGGGCTGCCAGGCTGTCTTGGATGATGGGAGGTTATCTCATGGCTATAGTGGCATCCATCCTTGAGGGCTGCCAGGCTGTCTTGGATGATGGATCATACCAGAGCGGTGAGCATGACCAAATTGTCATGTGTTTCTGGACTTGTGTGTGTTATCGCACTCGTCTGCAGGAGGATTTTGACATGGCTGCTTGGCCCCTTTTTATCCATCAGATACTGGATACCAAATGTGCAGCTTGCTGCCACCATGGCCAGGCCTGCACAGCATCCAGGGCAGGGTGTAGGGTAGAAAGGGCAGAGGGTAAAGGGGGTGTAGGTTGGGGCAAGCCGTCGCAGGCGTTCCCAAGCTGTCGTATGTCACAGAGATCGAAACTTGTGACCATGCCGGGCATGTGCGGGGGGCGGTGGAGGTGCCATGTGGCATGCAGGATAATTAGGACACTGTCATATCCTGAGCAAGGATCCCCTCACACTAGGGGGGTTGTCCGGTCTCTGCATAAACGGGGGTGGGAGGGATGCCATGGTCAGGCTTGCAGAAAAGCTGTCTATGTGGGGTGGCGGGGTGATTACGTACTCGCATCATGCGTCATCATGCATCCGCACACACACGCACAACGCCTCCGCAAGCAACCTCATCATGCATTCACACGCATCATCATGCGCGTTTTCCTGCCATCTGGCACGTAGCAGTGAGACGATCAGCACAGGCACATGTGACCCATGTGTGCTTGGCAATGTGGCGGCGCTTGTAAAACGGGTCGGTGAAACGGTAGCTTCAATTTATCAACTTGGTCCCTGGATGCAACATCCGTTGTTGGGTGTTTTCATTGCAAGTAACTGCAAAAGTGGGCACGGCTCGGTTGTGACTGAGTTGGTTAAAACTTTCACCGTTAATGATGCAGACACTAAGCACAAGCGGAGTCCCATGCGCATTCCAATGCTTTTGGTCTTATCCTATCATCCCAGGCAGACCTAACCCATACATTCTCTGACTTATAACGACATACAGCTGACACATTGCTGACTTTAATTGACTTCAACCTGTACCTTCGCTCTTACTTTTGGTGCCACGCAGGCCATCAAGGCGTCGACATCGGATGCGGAATAGTCAGTTGCCAAGCAGGAGTGCTTACAAGTGGCCAATTGTCACCGTGGCATGGGGAGGGTGTACAAGCGCATGGACACCGTGGAGCAGTGCATGCAACAACGGCGAGTTTGAAAGTAACACCTTGCAATCTCAACAAGTTTGCCAAGTGTACCGACCAGGGGGGCACCTTGGCGTCAACTCTATTCCATTCAGGCATTGCGATATTATCATGGCAGTCGAGTGTTGCAGTGGAAAGCAAATGACTGAAAGATTGGTTGATAGTGGGATGTTTGACTACGGTGACGGCTGCTAGCACTCATGGCACAAGGGCATTCTTGTAAGGGAGTGCAAATGGCATCTCTCAATCGCTGGCAACTTGTCAATAAGCGGTAGCCAGGCAGCTGGCATGTTGTGCAAACGAATCTCACGCTCTGCAGCCCCTTCCTAGCATGCCTTCAATTAATCTAGCCATTTTGGCTTGGGTGCGCCATGTGCTATGAATGGCACAATGGTGAAGCCCTTTGGGGGGGGGTAATGCGTGGCCCTGGCTCTGTCTTAGCTTGGCGGAAGACGACCTTGCTGTTGTCTTTGGTATCGATCAGACAATTATTTCTATAATTGATTTGCTTTGTGAGAATGCATGTGCGATTGCACACGACAGTTGCATTATAGTGAGACAATTGTTCCTGGGCGAATGGCGTTCCAAGTTGCATTATTGGCCAAGCCAATGGCATTTTTGCAATCATCTACCGGCAAGCAACATGCGATTTAGTTCACATTAATTCTCGTGATTCTCCAGCAATGGCTTTCTCACCGGGGTTTCCTCCAGGGTTCGTTCCCTTGGATGATGTGGGGGGGGAGGGAAAACAGTAGACCTGTCAGCAGGGGGTAGCCTGGTAAGGTCCTCAGCTAGTACCCCAAGCTCAGAAAATTTTGTTTACCTGTTTTGTCACTACTGTGGATGCTGCATCCTCTGCACCCCTGCGTGTTCGTCCTTTGATGTTTCTAAATCCTCAATGTTTCTGTCCTCGTATAGATAGTGGGGCTGCCAGCTCCTTTGTGAGCGAGGCCCTTGTTAGGAGACTAGGATTACATAGTAGCTATCCCTCATAAGTAAGTAAGTACTTGCGTGTCATGCGCAAAGGCATGCCACGGAGTACTATGCTAATCTCATTAGAAAAATAATTACACAAAAGTGTAGTTACACAAATATGCATCATCCCCCAACCTCGAGTAGGATATGCTGCTCATGTCCGCAATGAGGACCTGTACCAGGGCATGCCCTATATCACCAGCACCATTAAGCAACGCCGCCTGCAGCTTGTAGGGCACCTAGCTCGCACCAACCAGGTAGACACCTCACGTGGCCCCCCCGCAGGACTGCGACCAGCCCAGCCCGGCCGGCACCTCCTGACGTGGGCTGGGCCCAGTGATGTTAGACGCCGCAAGGCCCGCACCTTCAAGGAACAGCTAGTAGAGGACATGGGGGGCCTCGGCCTCTCCGTGATTTGGAAGAAGATGATGGACAAGGCCAAGTGGGCCCAGGTCATACAGGACAATGAGCCCCCCCGCGTGTGCAATCCCGCGGGAGGCCGGCACGCCAGATAGCTCCCCCTAGGGCAGCGTGCGGCTGCCTAGATAGATGTTGAAGTTAGAATGCTGTTAGATAGATGTAGTATGTAGCCACTGTAGATAGATTAGACCGGTAGGAATGTTTGCACCCATCCATCCATCCATCGGGGTTCAGTTAATGCTCCGTGACTCCCCAACTGGAGCACGAGTCTAATTAATTAATTAATTAATCCCCCAACCGTTAAGCACTAGATGGGGATGTAATCCTCATCCGAGCTGTCCTCTACTGTAATGGTAGACGAGGCGGTAGTATAGCGGCTATCCTCAGGACCAATAACCTCCACCTGCGGACTTCTACCCTGCATGGCTAGCAACGGGCCGCGGGGCCCGTGGGGAGAAAACATGAGCATACCCCTCGGGAAGGTGCTTATCGCAGATGGCAGCCCATTTCTCCTTGTCAATCATGCAGGCAGTGTGAGCCAGTACGGCAATACGGCAATACGGCAAAACCTCGGCGTATTGCGTATTGCCGTATTATACGCGTATTATACGCGTATTATACGCCAAAAAAAAAAAAGTGGTTTTTTGACCGGAAAAGTGGATTTTCAATTAGGATAAAATATTCTAAGGTGTTTATCCCATGGGCGTGCCTCTCAAAAACTCTAGCTAATGTCTCAATCTTGATGAAAAACAATACAATGCACGTAGAGGTCGCCGGTAGCCGTTTGACACTCACTTGGTTGTCTCATCAATTGTATGAAGTGTAATTAATTAATTAATTAGTTAATTATCACGTGACTGCGTCACGTGGGTGCCAATACAAAGTAGAGGAACCTTCAACCCCTGTACACAATGAGAGGGAGGGAGGGCGCCCTAGCTTCTCTCACTGCCACCGCCCACCAGTCGGTGGGCAGGCCACATCGAGCGCTCTATCCACATCACGGGGCCGGGGCGCATCACTGTGGGACAACCATTATTAACGATACCAGAGGTAGGCTGAAGCATAGCTGATGCTGTACAAGAAAGGTGAAGTGGGCTCAACGGGCGTCTGCTAAGGCATAAGCAAATGGCCACGCTGAGCCATGGCTGGGCTAATGTGATTGCGTTCATGCCACTCTAAACCGTTGGGGCTACTCTAAGCCGTTGGGGCTAGATCAGTATACTATGCTCGAGAAATACATGGCAAGTCATGCTATAATGTAAAAGCTATGTCGATTGCCCTCTTCTAGACAGCTGGCTAGAATCTATTCTGGGGGAGCCCTAGGGGGTGTCGACAGTTTGTTGTTTACATAAAGGTCATGAAGTGTGATACTCATCCACTGCATGGTATATAGATTGCTAATTGAACTAATTCCTTATTACAACCATGAACTTATTGATAGGTATACGATTCGACCCAAAACCTTGATACAGTATGCAATAAAACGTGAACAGGATAGCACATACCAGATCAAAACCGCAGATTAATTACCTTCCTTGCTGGAGCTAGCCGGATGCCCACCTCATCGATGTAGCTGCGAGCCGCTTTCCTGGCCGTCGTCGCCAATAAAACATGTCAGCAATATATTTTACACATCTATCCGCGTACAAACGTATCGACTTATTTCCCGCCTAGTAACAGTTAGCACATGCACGGCGACCGACCTGGTCGCTGATCAAACGAGGTTGCTGCACCGAGCATAGGGTCGAGACATATCTGCGCACACCCAGGCGTTGCCTGCCAATGATATACGCTGTTTAGGACCTATGGATCATGCCTGCAAAATTGCAGTTCAAAATGTCAAGCCATGCTCCCATACCAGTCAGATTTCTGCACCTCCATGGCCGCGGAGGTCAACTATCATATTTATGCAAGTCGGTCTCGTTTTGCCATCGTTTACCCACGCCGTCAACTGGCAGAGATGACAAGCGGGACCAACCGTAGGCCCGTACTCCCCAAGTACGGTTCAGGCTGCGTACCTGCCTAGGTCAGCAACGCCAAAACTAGCTCTGGCGCCAAATTCCGGAGCCGGGCGCCGTATAATACGCGAAAAATACGTATTATGCGCCGTATTTGCGTTGAGAACGCAATACGGCGTATTTCTAGTACGTTAGTACGCCAAACCTCGCCGTATTGTATAATACGGCGTATTTACCGTATTATACGGTGTATTGGCGTACGCTGCATGCAGGCGCGGAGTACGGATAGTCCCAGAAGCCCTGCATCTTCAAGCAGTTGTGTCACATAGGTCCGGGTCGCGCCACGCCGGTGCCCGGCCCGGCGCGCGCAAGTTTGCCAGTGGGTTGCGATGGGACAAGGGGACCCTGCCATAGGAGGAGGTGTCTACCTGCATGGTTGGCCCGTCTTAAGCCCCCCGTCAGGGCCCACATCGGTATTCACCTGGTCTGTGCGGGCAAGATGGCCGGCAAAGAGGAGGCGGCGTTGGCGGATGGTATGGGTGACAAGAGGGAGCTCGCAGTAGAGCTCGGCCCGGGTGCGGCGTTCTTGGTAGCGGAAGCTATCCCTCATGCCTCTCATGTGACTGTGCACTATATATGCTGATGGTCGCACTCTCATGGGACTGTAATATATCCTTACCTCTCCTCATTCAGGGTCGCCAGATTAAATTAGTGGCAACCATAGGCCCTATAAAAAACCAACGGAGTTATGTTACAATTCAATTCCATTCAATAGGCCCTATATAGGGGCCCTATATAACGATTGTTGATGTATTGTTGGGCTTAGATTGGCATCAAGGCCATTAATTAATTAATTAATTAATTAATTAATTAATTAATTAATTAATTAGACTCGTGCTCCCGTTGGGGAGTCACGGAGCATTAACCCCGATGGATGGATGGATGGGTGCAAACATTCCTACCGGTCTAATCTATCTACAGTGGCTACATACTACATCTATCTAACAGCATTCTAACTTCAACATCTATCTAGGCAGCCGCACGCTGCCCTAGGGGGAGCTATCTGGCGTGCCTCCCGCGGGATTGCACACGCGGGCGCTTCCCCACTGGGGGGGGCTCATTGTCCTCTATGACCTGGGCCCACTTGGCCTTGTCCATCATCTTCTTCCAAATCACGGAGAGGCCGAGGCCCCCCATGTCCTCTACTAGCTGTTCCTTGAAGGTGCGGGCCTTGCGGCGTCTAACATCACTGGGCCCAGCCCACGTCAGGAGGTGCCGGCCAGGCTGGGCTGGTCGCAGTCCTGCGGGGGGGCCACGTGAGGTGTCTACCTGGTTGGTGCGAGCTAGGTGCCCTACAAGCTGCAGGCGGCGTTGCTTAATGGTGCTGGTGATATAGGGCATGCCCTGGTACAGGTCCTCATTGCGGACATGAGCAGCATATCCTACTCTGAAAATGGAACGAAGCATGCTGGTGACCGCGCCGTCCAGCTTAATTGCGGGCCAGGTCGGCGGTGAGGGTCCACGTCTCGGCTCCATACGTGAGAACAGGAAGGACGAGGACCTTGAACAGGTCCTGTTTCTCGATCTTGCCCAGGGGCTTGCGCCACAGGGCCCGGTACTGGCGTAAAGCGTGCCAGGCGAGGGAGATGCGATGGTCCACATCAGCCTTGCAGCTGGGGAGCAGGCTGCCCAGCAGCTTAACGCGGTCCCGATACAGGACTCGAGAGCCGTCTATAGGAGATAGAGGGGCGGCGGTGAGTTGGTGAGCCCAACCGCCAGGGCTTCTCGCTGACCTCAAGCCCCACTGCACGGGCCTCGAGAGCCAGGCAGTCAAGCCATGTCTGCACGTGCTCAGCTTGTGTCCTCGATCAAGAGGGTGGTGTCGTCTGCGTAGATGATGTCTGCTAGCCGAATCTCCGTGTCCGCACCGCCATGCCAGAATTTGTTAGCAACCTGCACTCCTGGTTCCCTGCCCACGATGCGGGCAAATCGCTTGCGCGCCTGAATCATTACGTATTCGACAACAATAATGAACAGGTAGGGCGACAGCACGCAGCCCTGCCACACACCCTTCTGTAAAGGGCATGGGGGCGTGGTCCCGTAAGAAGTGCGCACCGAAGTGGTGGACCCTTCATACAGGTTGCGGATGACAGCAATCAGGGGGCGGGGGATCCGGAACAACTCGAGGATGTCCCAAAGCGCAGGCCAGAAAACCGAATCGAAGGCTTTGATGAAGTCCACCAGCACAAGGTGCAAAGGGGACTCACCAGGCTGAAGGCGTTGCAGTTCCTCCACCAGTCGGCGAGTAGCGAAGAGCGCCTGTACTGTGTTGCGACCTGAACGGAAGCCGTGCTGAGTCTCGCTGAGGTGACCGTCCAGGGCCGTGCGCAGGCGGTTCAGGATGAGCCGCATAAGAAGCTTGAGGGGGGCACTTTGAATGCACACCCCTCTGTAGTTGCCGGGGTCGGCAGGCGACCCCTTGTTCTTGTACAGCATCGTGCGAAAACTGTGTTGCCAGGCCGCTGGAGGTGGTTGCGACGACAGCAGAAGGCGGTTGCAGATGTCCCGGAAGAGCAGCATAACACCTGTGTCCTCGAATTCGGCTGCAAGTTTTACAACTGCGGCCGGAATCTCGTCAGAGCCGGTGGCTGCGTCATAACGCAGGCGCTGGACCGCCTCCGTGACCTCGCGAGAGGTGAAAGGAGGCATGTCAGACGGGTCGCCAAGTGGGCCGACCAGCGGGGGGACTAGGTAGTCCGCCGCTGACCTAGGCGGGGCAGGGGGCCCAGCGGGGCCGGCCAGGGCGGCCGGGCGGGCGGCGGCGGCTGGGAGCAGGGGGGGGGCGGCGCAGCTGTCCCCACGACCTCGGCCGTGGCCGTGGCCCAGGTACGAAGCCGCTTGGCTGGGGCGCCGGGGACGTCGTGGCGGTGGGGCCGGCCGAGGCCGTCCGGGTGCCCGAGGCGCTTGTACCAGAACCAGGCCCCCTTGCCGTCGTGCTTCTGCTGGCAGCTGCGCAGGTCCTTGACCATCTGCTGAGCATCTGCCTTCTCAGCCTGCTCGTAGGCGGCCCTCAGAGCTGCTTGCAGCCCAGGTTTGGCGATCGGATCTCTGTTGCGGCGGAGCATCTGCCTGGCGGCGACCACTGTCGGTGCGTGACGGTGGACAGCAAGCTGCCGGCGCGGAGGCAAGGTGGGAAGGTGCGGGCAGCCAGGCGATACTTGGCGGCGACACCACGGAGGATCACTGAAATATCCCCCGGCGGCGGAATGGCGTGTAACTGCTGTCGGCTGCCCCGGCGTCGAATACGGCCAGGAAATCATCCCTGTGCGACATAGCGGCCTGCTCTTCTGCTGACATCTTGTCGGCATCCTTCAGCACAATCCGGAGCACTTTCAGATCTGGCTGAGGTGCCAGCTGTCGCGACGGTTTCACCCCAGGAAACCGCAATCTGATGATGCGAGCGAGCACGAGACGATGATCAGATTCCACCGTGCTGACAGAATCTTGCAGGACGCGAGCATCGACAACTGAGGGGCGCTGAGCCCGACGTACACAGACATAATCAAGGCACACCACCCGATCCGACGGCCCAAAAAAGGTGGCCAGCTGCTCAGCGGGGCGTGCGAAAGAAGCATTGCATGCAACCAGCGCAGATTCTGCCAGCAGATTCGCAAATAAAGGCGTGTTACCGTTGGCTGTCGTGTTGGTTGGGGAATACTGAGCGCCCCCAGTGCCAACTGGCAGCGTGGCGTTGGCGTCGAGCAGCATAACCAGGAAGTGCCGAGCTGGGATGTTGGCCTCCTCCTCCTTGAGGGCGTCGAAGAAGGCCTCACGTTCCGCCTGAGCTCGACCCGCATGTGGTGCATATCCCACGATAACGGTTAGCGTGTGGTGTGAATGGCCCTCAGTGGCCGAAAAAGTGGCCACTAGCACACGCGGGGACCGCAGCACGATGGACTGGAGCTGCTCTGATGCTGCCGGCGAGCACAAGAGGCCCACACCACCTTGGCCCGGCGCGTCGCCGCCACCATAGTGGAACCGCCAGCCTGCGCGCAGGTCGTCGACCAGCAGACCGTTGACCGCGTGCTGAGGGTCAACGGTGCGTCGGTGCTCCTGGACTCCAAGAACAGCGATCTTGTTGTCGGCGCACAGGGCGATCAGCTCGTCGACGCGTTGGCGTGCTGGGGTGCCGCCGCTCGTAGAAGGATCTGCAGGGAGGGTGCGCACGTTAAAACTTGCAATACCAAGAATGGGCCGTTGCCCTATTAGCGGGGGGGTGGGGGTGGGGTGGGGTGGGGGTGGAGAAGGGTAGTGCTGGAGGTGGGGGTGGGGGTGGGGGGGGGGGGGGGGGAGGGTGGCGATTGGGGTTAATGCTTGTCAACGCATGGAGGCTTTCTTTCAGGACGGATATGCGTCGTCTCCGTCCTGGCTGGGGTCGCCGGCGTGTCGACTGGGCCTCATCCCGCTCAAGGCGGGCTAGGAGGCGTGTAAGGCTGGTAAATTGGCGGGAAGGTTGACCGTGGCGTGCCTGGCGACCTTGCATCCTGATCATGCTCGCACGGTGCGACATGAGGATGGAATGGGGCTTGTTTATAAAGGCTGTGCCCAAAGCCTATTGTACCGCGAGGCCGCGAGGGTGTGCCCTAATTACCGGGCGCCATCCATACCCGGGACGTGCGTAGACGATGATGACGCGGCTGGGGCGGGCCTGGTACGGCCCGACTTGTGCCGCTTGTTAGGAGCCTGCGCCTCCGTGCGCTGCCAGGCCGTTGATGAACAGCACGGGGGTGTCGTGGACGAGGCGGACGTAGACCTTCTGGCCATCATTCCTGGCCTTGATCGCCACGTCGCTGCCCAGCAGACCGTTCTTGATGACTAGCTGGGCCGGTGAGAGGAGGTCGTCGAGGCTCGGCGCGTTTCTCCCGCCTAGGAGCTTGCATGCGGGCCTGGAGTACCTTCACCTTGCTGGCCACATTCGCGAAGGTCACCCGGATGGGGCCAGGCTGGCCCGCCATCCAAGCTGCCGACTCAATGCGGCACTATACTTTTCGTCCGAGGGTAGTAAAAAGGATCCGAGGCGTAAATTACGAGGTGGTAATTTACGGCACAGACTACTCTTACCGTTTGCATACGAGTTCGGATCTTTCTCGTAACAGTTAGATCCGAGGTAAGATCCGACGTCGTAAATTACGAGGTAGTAATTTACGAGGTAGTAATTTACGAGGTAGTAATTTACGAGGTAGTAATGTACGAGGTAGTAATGTACGAGGTAGTAATGTACGAGGTAGTAATGTACGAGGTAGTAATTTACGAGGTAGTAAGGTACGAGGTAGTAATTTGCGAGGTAGTAATTTACGAGTTGGTAATTTACGATCCCGGTACTCGGTCCCGTAGGTTACGACGTCGTATATGCTTCTCGCGTACACTACCGGTACTACAATCATGTCGCTATGTCGTTCTGAATTGCAGTACGCATGTCACTTATCAGAATTTCACTTTGATTTCACTTATCATTTCGGTCAACCTAACCCCTAACACCCATTTACCCGGGGGAAAAAAATGAATGGCATTTGCAGCAAGGCTCATGCAAGACGAGTTCCTATTTCATAAAAAATTTCATTATTAAATGGAGGATTACATGTCATGCACAAAAATCCAACGCCTTCACAGAAAATAGCATATCAAGTCTTCTGACGACAATATCAAGTCAATATCAAATTCGTGGCTTCTCTTCGTGGCTTGAAATACTGTTTCCATGCGGTGCTTAGGACAGCTCCGGGGATGTCGGCACCGCACAGAAGCTCCATCCGGGAGCAAGTGCGCCGGGGGAAGATGTTGTACATCCAGAGCTCGATATGTGCGGGAAGCCGTCGTGTTGGAAACCGAGGTGTCTGCACATAATTCCGCGCGCAGGCAGCTTGTGCCTTTACGGGGGAAGACCTGCGACACCAAAACCGTGTCCGGACAATGCAATACGGAGAAATGGCAACGGCAGATGGAGTCGGCTAAGGCCGCTTGTAAGGAAAGTGATTTTTAATGCACGAATAAATGTATAATGCATGCTACATCGCCATCGCTTGGGCGGTGAAAAGACAAGGACCAACCACATGCCCCCACCTACCATTCGTGCATCCCGCCCTTGACGAGGCACAACCATGTGCCCCCACCTACCCTTTGTGCGTCCCTCCCTTGACAAGAAACAAGCACGTGCACCTATCTAACCTTTGTGCATCCCTTCCTTGGCAAGGAACAAGCACACCCAGGTGCCACCTATACTCCACATGCATCCCTCCCTTGACAAGGAACAAGCACGATCACCCAGCTACCCACTAGCACGGCAGCAAGGCAGACCTTACAATGGCAAGTGATGTTTATCGGTAGAAACTGTTAGACAACTAGCAAACGAGCCAGCCGGTGAAGAGCAAGGCACGCATGCAAGGAATTTGTCGTTGCCTATGTCTACGCTTGTGTTTGTCACTGCAGTTGAAATCTGCATTTGCATCAGCAGGCCCGATCGAACCCCATGTCGCCACCCGCATTTCCACTTATACTTCACGGCCCCTTATTCTTCTCTTGTGCCTGCCTTTGCCCTAACTGTTACCCTAGCATCTGCCCTTGCCCCTATCCTTTGATCCCCAGTGTTTGCCGTTGCCCTCATCCTTTCCCTAGTGCCTGCCCTTGTCTTCATCTTTTCCCTTGTGCCTGCCCTTGCCCTTGTCCGTTCCCTCGTGCTTGACTTGTCCTAATCTCTTTCCCTTGCGCCTGCCCTTGCCCTTATCCGCTTCCCTTGTGCCTGCCCCTGCCCTTGCCCTTGTCATATTTCCCTTGAGCCTGCCCTTTTGGCAAGCACAAGTGCCTTTGTCCTTTCCTTGGCCTTGTGCTTGCTCTTCCAGTTTCCCTTTCCTTTGCTCGTGCGGTTGCCTTTGCTCTTACCCAGGTGCTTGCCCTTGCCGTTTGCAAGCTGCATTATTGTCTTAGCAAGCTAGCAAGTGCAAACTGGCACTGAGCCAGAAATGCAAGCAAAGCAGCCAGTGTAAATAAGGATGGACGGGAACAGTAGAAAGCTAGGGGTGGCAACGGTGCTAGAGCTCATGGCAACAAGGTGGTCCCATTCTTGCTGCATTGGGTGCGTTGCGTGGGTGGGATATTGCGAGAGGGGGACATTCTTGCCTTGGTTGTGTTTTCACATGCACCCGGTGCTTGAATTTATGCGTGCAAGGGTGGCTGGTATCCCAACCAACAGCCTAAGAGGAAAAAGAGTGCTTAGAAAGCAAGAATGACTTAATGTTGGTAATAGCAGTGGCGGCGGCAGCAAAAACTGTTGTTATAGATGCAAGCTACAACACTGCGGATGGTTTCTCACACTAATGTGGATAATGATAATGCATGCCACTTAATAACGGGACCATATAAACCACAACAAGAATAAATCGTGAGAGCAAAAGAAAGGGGAGTACAAAATGGCCGGCTTACCTAGCTACAGCAAAAAAATTACATGAAAAACAAGATAACTCACCTTTGTCGCAGCAGTGACCATATCAGACAGCTCACAAAAACTTGTTGATCCTTGAAACTTCCTGCTTGAAGGCAGCCACCAACGGTCTGGAGTTTTCACCCCAGTCTTTCTCAACAGCCAAGGAAAAGGGAAAGAGAGAGGAGGGGTGCGGGAGGGACAAGAGAGCGGGGGGTGGGAAGGGAGAGAGAGAGAGAGAGAGAGAGAGAGAGAGAGAGAGAGAGAGAGAGAGAGAGAGAGAGAGAGAGAGAGAGAGAGAGAGAGAGAGAGAGAGAGAGAGAGAGTAGGAGAAGTGCGGGTGGGGGTGGGAGAGGTGGGATGGAAGATTCACTACGTTAGCAGGCGACTAAACTGCTACAATGACACAAAACCACGGAGCTAGGCCCTTCACTCCATCAGATCAGAGTGAAAACCCATGTTGAAACTGGGACAAATGCCATTAGAATGTTACTATGACCGTGGCTAGTAAACGTGAATTGACACCCAGGTTGTGACTTCAACGATTGGAGGCAACCTTGCCAAGTCTCCCAAATGCAGTCGGCTAGACAAGCTTCACAAAAAACGCAGCAAACATGTTAACGTTGCTAATATTCCAACGACGCGCATCCGCAGTCCGGCTGCCAATGAAGTCTTCTTGGTCGCCAGCTGTGCACAGAGGAGTAACCGCTAGAGACGCCAATTTGCGAACAACTCATTACAATTACAAAGCGCAGGAAGCAGATGGCTATGCATCAACAATTACTTCCGCTCGCCCTCGTATTTAGCCAGGTCTATCTGCCCAAACTGGGTAAATGTTTTGCGATCGGTGAAATTGGCACTCTAGTGACTTACTTTCCCAGAAAGTGTCCATTCACACAGTTAACGTTCTTATCACACGCAATGTGAAGGATATGGTTGCAATGCAGCAATGTGTGATATGGTTGGAAACGGAGCTTTGTTAAAATCGGATAATGTTACAGCGCTCACACACTTGAGGCTTGTACCCGCGCTTGCCAAGTCAAGGCACAACACGTGAGGCGGGCTCGCAAGAGATGCCCATTTGGCACTGGCCTATTGTTTATATACTTGTGCACTGTGCTTGCTAGTCCTGAGCAGCCTAGGAGGCCTGCTCAGTAATAACACCCCCGGTACAGTATTCACTACCTGTACAGCGCTCAACTCCTATACAGTAGGTCTGCCATACAGGCACAGTGACCACAGAGCACAGTCCACAGTGACTATTGCATCTGCACCTAGAAGTCCAGGACTAAGCCTGCGGTACCAACAGACCACAGGTTAAGGTTCCTATTTCCTGCGTACGACGTATTAATCCAATACCGTCGTAGGTACAGCACCTAATTCCTGTCAGCCCAGGAATTACTGTCGACCCCATATGTCGTCGGCAAATATTCACGTCCGACTTAGAAGAACAGCCGGCTCGCGCTCGCGCGCGACCGGGAAGTCGGAACGCCATAACTTTCTTGATACTTGTCGGAATGAACTCGTTCCGGTGCCGCTGGAATCGCAGAGATATGCCGAATCAGGATCACGCCAATGCGCTTGGCGTTAACTCCAATCCTTTCTTTTCTTGAGCTGTAGCAGCTCACACAAGTCTACATACAAACACACACAATGGGTACTGGACATCCTCCCCGACTACAAGTCACAACCCGCTGGGCATGACAGTCAGCTTGGATTCCTTATTATATGTACATAGCACCCATACTGGCTCAGGAGCACAAACAAATTACAATGAGTCCCTATCCCTTCACGGGAAGCTCGTTGTGTTACCCATGTACAAGAGGTTGGCCAACTGTGGCAGCCCATAGGTGTTCAGCTAAGAACTTGAGAAGTATGTACAACCTTCAGGACCTTAGGCGAAACCCCACAGATCACCCACAACAGCTCATCAGAAAACATTGCTGACCCCCAGACGGGAGTCGGCGCCGGTCTGCTGCCCCTTATCGAACCAGACACAACATCTACGCGAAGCACATGCAAAACACAAGCTCCCATACTCGTTCCAACCGTGGAAAATCAGGGGACCTGTCGCCACCTCACCAGCATGGTGGATGGGTCAGCCAGTCCGTGAAACTCCGCCTTAAGACGGCACCAGGGAATCGAACCCCGCCCACAAACCACAGATCTGGGGAAACCTCAGACTGAGATGAAAACCCCAGATAGACATCTCTCCATCAGAGACAATGTCAGACATTCCCACACCAGAGACATGTCTCACCCCTCAAGGTGTGCTCAGGATTATGTACAATCAAGCTCCCAGCCTGATATCCAGAGACTTAAGCACCCAGCTCTCAGCTTTTAGACAGATAGACCGACTTGACAGTCAGCATTCATGAGCTTCCTCAGTACATTGTACTGGGCTGGGGCCTTGTGTGGCAGCTTTGTCAATGCATCAGCAGGGTTCTCCTCGCCAGGGATATGCTTCAAGTCAACCAAACTGGCCAACTCCTTCAGCAACAAATAATCCAGGTCCCGGCTCCTGGCCAGCTGCTTGTGAACAAACTGGACCATACCCATGCTGTCTGTTAGCAACAACGTCTCCATCTGCAAGGTCCAAGGGGTAACTGAAGCCAGCTCCAGCATTAACTCCTTTATGTACAGGCTGGACTGGATCCCCTCGCATATGGCCCTGCATTCTGCCACATCTGAACTGATACAGACCCTCTTCTGCAGTCTGCTGTACCAGCTGAACAAACTTGCCCTGCTCTGATAAAAAGCAAACAGAGCAGCAGATCTCCCCCTGACCTTGGTAACCTGGCGAGCATCCATGGAACTGTCAACAAAGATCTCCAAGGTGATAGGCTGGGTAAAGTCAATCCCAGACAAAATCAGATCAGGGGTACTCTCCACCAACCGGGCTATGACTCGAGGCTTCTCATCCTCAAGCACCTCATCAGGCATTCTGCTATGGACCATCAAAGACGGACCATAGATGCTGGCAAACCAGGCCCACATGCCTCTCAACTCAGGTCCTGCAGCCTGGGTGATCTTCTCTGGCAAGGCCTTCACAATGGTCTGTTTATAATCTCCTCCAGCCTGAAGCCTGATACTCCACTCCCCGTCCCTCCTGAACAGGGTAGCCTGCATTCCACAGAACACTACAGGCTTGTTGGGCTCCTGCCACAGCTCCTTGCCCAGTGAAAACTTGCCACTGATGACAGGAATAAACTTCTTCAGCCAGGTCGTGGGGGCTAGCAAATGCAGATCATCTCCATGCAAACTAGCATACACTGGCAGACCCTCCCATTGGGCCAGCAGCAAACAGGGATCAACTGAAGACACTCTCAAGCCACACTCACTGATCAGAGCTTCCTGCAGCGTGAGTCTCCAGATGATTGGGCTCGACCTGAGTCCTTCCAGGCCCTTCAGAATAACCAGAAATTGTTGATGCAGCTCCAGCTTCCAGATGGCAGGCACCTCAACACAGTAAGGCTCATCCTGCTTCCACACCCTCCTGGCCACTCAGTTCTGGATCAGATTTTAAAAATGCCCTCTTGAAGTCCAGCAGCACTGATGACATAGCTGCTCCCCTGTTCAGCAACCCCACGTAGAGACATAGCAAAATTCTCCATGTGTCGTGTAGCATCCCTGGCGTGTATCAGTGAACAGCCATACGGCGTATAATACGCCGTATGGCGCGTATTATACGCCATACGCAAGATTTCCGTATGGGTATGGGAAAAAAAATACGCACTGCGTATGGTTTGCGTATTTTTTGCGTATTGCGTATTTTTTGCGTATTTTTTGCGTATTTTTTGCGTATGAACCGCGTTCGAAGTAGCTTCTGGCATCATTTTGGACGGCAGTGGAGCCGGAACTAGACTGTATCTAGGCGACCTGGAACTCCGCGACAAATAAACGACATGCAGGTGCCAAGCTGGCCGTGCATGTACGACTGTACGTGCATTGCTGCAGATTGCTGCGTGTCGGACTAGGGTCTAGGAGACGAAGGACGAGGAAATTAGGTGACGAAGTTATGTTGTCTGCCAACAAGGGCGCGCATCTGGCACCTAACATTTAATCGTAGCACAATTGACATCCAGGCACCATGGCTAGCGACGGTGATGGTGTGGGTCTATGGAACACGATGATGACTGGGCCGACGAGATGCAGGCCGTATTCGAGACTGTCTGGACACACATCGTGAAAGAACAGACTCTCAACAAGAAAGGGCAGCCGACAGGTAACTACAAGCTAAGTGACGTGCACACTTTTGGATGCAGAATTCTCGGGTTCTACCACCCGAGCAAGGCTAGCACCCGCCATATCATGGGCGCTACGTACGCGAAGGAGGCAAGAGTGAGCGAGTGCAAGAGGCCGCCGGAGGCATTACGTCGCAGGCTGCGGGGTATTTGGTGTGACTCGCGATGCACATAAATGCCTTATTTAGCCATGCAGGCTGCTGCTAGCCAGCCACCGTACCATATGTGTTAATGGTTTAGGGAAGCTGGGTCGGGTTGCTGGCATGCATGGTATCCTGCACGCTAGCCACATTGTTGGCAGCCCGTATGGATTCTTGCTTCATGTAGATCAATATTGCATGGTGGCCTACCACGAGTAGGCAAGATGTCTGTTTCTGGCACAATGTCTTATTACTTTTGGCAAGTTGGCCGACTGACCGTGTGCTATTTACAGACATTATTAATAACAACAGATGTACAATGCTTGTATTTGTAGGCATGCAGCGACGGCAACGGCAATATTATGTGATGATGTGTTAAATAAAGGCAAGTGGTGTTGCAAGAACACACAAAAAACATGCCTGATTGGTCAGAATGTTGAAGAACCCCCTGAACCATGCAAAAAACAGCATTTTCAAGAGTCCCCGTATGGTTTGCGTATTATACCCCGTATGGCGTATTATACACCATACACAAGGGCCCCGTATGGCTGCGTATTGCGTATGGCTGTTCACTGGCGTGTATAGCTCCTCTCCTGGCAGACTCCCCGTGCCGTGATACTCATTCAGGACAGGCCTGACATGGGGCACTGATACCTCATCCACAACCTTCCTCTTCAGCACAAATCTCAAAGCAAGCTTCCTTGATGCTGGGGGGCGTCTGTCTGTTGGTGCAGCACACTCAAACTGCAACCACTCCTCCAGTGCCTTGGAGAAGGCGAGCTTCCAAGCCTCAAACAAAGTAGGCGAGCTCATCTCTTGGACCAGCTGGTCATATGTCAAAGGAGAGTGTGCAGCAAGGCTCCTGTGAGTTATGCCAATACTGCTGGGGTGCAACACAGCTGGAATCACCAAACTGGCCGCTGGGGGCACCTCGATCCCCTTCGTCCCATTTTACACCCTTGACTGGCTTGGCCCTGCACCTGACTGGAAATGTTGTCCTGAAATTTTCTAGGGGAATCATCCCCCAGCCATCTCTTCTCAGAGCTGTAGCTCTGATAGAAATCCCAGGATTGCCCAGAAAATTCTGACCCAAAATCACAGGGCCATCATAGTCCTCTAGGACAAGGAAGGTCACATCCACACCCATGACAGGGGCAGTAACCTCTCCCAACACCCTTAGATGCGTCCTACCACTGAAATCAGACAACCAGGGGTAACTTGGTTCTCCGACCAGCAGTTCTCCTGTATGCTGAGGTCCCATGACAGAAACCTGTGCATTGGTATCTATCTCCATGGCAGCTACCTCAGGTTCATCCAACTGGACAAGCTTGGACACCTTAGGCTCCTTCTTGGCTCTTTGCAAAGCCTGTACAATATCTGATAGACGCACACCCCTAGGCCTGGTGTCGGGCCGTTCCGGAGGTGCAGCCTGTCCGCCTGCTTGCCCAACCACCGTATGTGAAGGTACCCCAGGGGCCGGGCCAGGGTCACCCTGAGGGCTCGATACAGCTGTAGCACCCTGATCAGGAAGCTCCACGTCACCCCCGCCTTGTACACCAGCGGGCACCTGGAAGAGGTCTCCTTGATTACCTCCCCGGGGACGGATCTTTGACCAGGACAGACGGTGCACTGCTTGGGAGCCATCAATGGCCACCCAGCACTTATGGCCAGCGGCTTCTACTCGGGTCACCACCCCATCATGCCAGCTGCCACGTTTCCCTGGAAAGCTTGGTTCCTTCCACACAACAACCTGTTGTCCAACGTTAGGTTCTAGGACACTCCAGCCCTTGTCTTTCTGCCTCAGCTTGAGGAACTTGGCCTCTAGCTTCTCCTTCCATGCCTGCTCAGCATCAGCTGTCAGCATCCTGGTATGCAGCATAAGAGGATTGATGGCAATGTCACCAAAGAACATGGGAGTCCTCAGGTTCAGCCTGTCCTCCACAGATCGAACGTAGCCATGCAGATGTCACAATGGCAGATGACGTCCTTGGAATCCTCTCCACCAGCAGCACAGTCTTGATCTCTTGGATGGCTCTCTCCACCACCCCTTGCTGGCCGTGGCTCTCCCTGGGTGTAATCAGCAACTCTGGAAACTCTGGCAGGTTCTCACAGCACTCAAACTGAATGTCACACTGCAACAACTCCAACCCAGGGTACCTGCTCCTTGTCAACTTCAGAGCAGCAATCAATGTAGGCTTCTCCATGTCAGGCAGGATCTCTAGGGTCTTGTACTTGGTATATCTGTCCACTGCCACCAGCAGCTTCAAACCCCTGATTCTCTGAATATCTACCTGCACATGGCCTGGCTGCAAAATAGGAGTCCTGGCATGAGACTGCTTGGGCTTTCTAGCAACTAGCCTGCACTTGCAAGCTTGAGCAACCTGTTGGCAGATGGAGTACAACTCACTTCCTCCCAGCCGTCTAGCAACTTGCAAAGACTGAGCTGCATGGCCAAACATGGTATGCAACCTTGAGGCATTGATGTCATACAAGAGAGAAAACCTTTTATTGTCATTATTAGCACTCAAGGTATGTACAGATCCCTTATGTACAGGAGGCACCAGGGTCGTGCCTGTCAGACTGTCTCCAGCCCTATCCTCATCCTGACCATCCTGTGCCAGTCCTGCACGGTCAGAATGCTTCTGAGATCCACCTGGGTCCACATCACCAGGTCCTACCTCAGGCTCAGCACCGCCATGGCGGGCACGTTGGCGAGTAACCACTGCAGCTACAGCTGGCATACTCTCTGTGGTAACCAAGCTTGCCCCATCGTGTCCAATAGGCTCTTTCACTAGAGCATGGGGCTGCCCCTCACTGCTGTCACTAGCAGCTTCATTACACACCCCTGGGGGCACCCTCCAGGGTTCAGGGATGTGTGCAGGCTCAAGTCAATGATCAGCAGCCTTGCCCTTGCCCTTGTCCTGGGATGGACCAGCCTTGTCCTTGCTGCCACCCTGAGCTGGCTTGCTCTGACCTTCCTGCCTCAGGTACGAGGGACACTCATTCCTGAAGTGACCCTTCCCCTGGCAGAAATAACATTCCACCTGACTGATGTCCCGTGAGGTCCCACTGCTGGGCCCAGCCTTGGGAGGACCACCCACCCTCTTGAAGTCAAACTGGGACTGTGGATGTCCCGACTTCGGCGGGGTCCCCCGTCCAGCCCTTCTGTCACGCCCCCTCCTGGACCTTCCTCGACCCCTTGAAGAGGTCTCAGGCCCTCTCGAGGGCGCTGGGCCCCCGTGGCCCGATCCCCTCATGGACTTAACCGTGGGTTCAGTGGCCTCCTCATCACCCTGACGAGGGCGCTTACCACCCACGTACTTGCCGCTGAAACACTCATACAACTGGTCCGTCATGGCTGCCCAGCCATGGACCTGTCGCATGTGGATGGTCACATTATCCATGGTGACCGTATCCAGCTGCAGCGACTTGAGAAAGTCGCCCATGGCCATCCGATCTGCGACGAAGAAGCCCTTGGCCATGGCGTCCTCCCTCAGCTTGACGAAGTCTTCAAAGGCGTGGACCACTAGTTGCCCCTTGATGGGCTTGTAGTCCAGGTATTCTTGCTTCAGGTGGGACCCATCTATGGTCCTCTTGTCACTCAGGAACGACCTGAGTCGCGTCATAAACGCCGTCCAGGTGTCCCCCGCCGCGTGTCGCTCCCGAACAAACTTGAACAGCCGCCTCGCCGACTGCCGTATGTAGGCACTAGACGCCAGGATGCGAAGCTTGTCACCGTTGTATATCTCCGTGTACAAGTTCATGTCCTCTAACATCCTCTCAGCAGATTTCCCTAGACATATTTAGGCCGGGTCCACACGGGCAAAACTCACAGGGAAAACTGGCCGGGGAAAACCTCTCGGCACGGGTCGGCGCGCGGTTACAGAATGTCCCGGGGCTGCCAATTGTCCTTGATGGACTGAAACTGGCCTAGCACCGCGTACCCCTCAGCAACGGTTGGTCGCTTAGGCGCCGCTTGATCTGCGGCTGGCGCGTGCTGCCCGCCCTGCGATCCTTGGCTCTGATTATCTGGCACATCAGCCTGGTCTCCCAGCGCCTGGCCGTCCCCGCGTCCATCGCGTCCACCGCGTCCATCGCGTCCATCTCGTCCATCCATCCCAGCGCCGCGCCGCCCGAAGCCCATATGTCACGGACGCGCGCTATGTCATCCGGGCGCCCACTATGCACAAGACCGGTGACGTGCGCAAGGAATTTGTCTTCTACGCATTTTCGACAAAGGCTAGTGACCGGGGGGGGACACTAGCACTTGCAGCATAAGAGCGGACGAAAGTGTACGTGCACGCGCGCCGGGCCAGGCACAGCTGGGCGCGCAGCACTGACTTGAGCGGACGGCAGCACAAGTGTGCAGCGTCGAGAGGATCATACGCGTGTTAGTGGACAGCTGGAGCTGAAGCTGTACTGCTGGACTTCAACAGCGCCGAGGCTATTGACAGGCCAGGTGTCTTTGTGGTGTAGAATAGCGGGTCAACGTTATGAGGACTGGACAGAAAATGGAAAAGGACAATTTGCGGTGCGGAGCCAGATCGCTGGAATGAATGCGAAATCGCTGGCAGCCCTAAAAAGGGATTTCTTCTAGAAAGGAACGATTAGACGCAATGTTTGCTGGGCCACTCACACGCAAGGTGTGAGCGTGCAGATTGTCTGAAGGATATTATGCTTCGACCTTGCTGGACGTGACTCAATGTCGGACATTCCCAGGGACAGAAATGCCGGAGCCTCTAGGAGATGAGATCGGCAACAGGGTAGCAATTTAGATTTGTCCGGATGCCTTCCTGCTTTTGTTGGCATGTGTGGTAGAAAGCCAGGACGGCAACTGGAATGCGGTTTCTATTCGCATGGTTCAGGCAGCAAGATAGTTTTGGCATTCCTGGCTGGACTGACAAGTGTGGCGTGTGTCATGCGTGTGGCATGACGAATGGACTGTGCAAAGTGTGTGTTGTGAAAGCATTATTCTATAGCAGGGGAGGCAATAAGGTGGTCATCAGGCACGAGGGACAGTTCCTTGTCCTCGGCTGAGAGCCCTCCTTTCTTTACTCGAAGAGACTACCCGGTAGTCTGCTTCCTTCTGTTCGAAGCCAAGACGTTGGCTTTAGTGTTTAGCAACCATCAGCAGTACAGGGAACGGCCTGGCTGACAGTTTGTAAAGGAAGTGTCTTGAGACAGATTTTAAGAAAATAGAACTAGCCAGAATTTGCTGGCTCTTGTCTTTTTCTGGCAGGCTAGTCGAGTCGTTATCCTTGACACCTGTTATAAAGCCTTTGGTTGTTGCTTCTTCTCAGCGAAACCTAGGCTTGTTGGTTCTTGTTTTGCCCATCGGTCAGCTGGTGCATGCCACTGACGCGAGCGCAGACTCGAGCCATGGCAGATGCAAATAGAGCAGATGCCGACACGTCCGCTCCGGGGTCGAATGGCGGGATTCCTCCCGCCGTACCCGCAGTGGGTGAGAGTCGCGACCAAGAAGCGCCGCTGAGTATGGTGGCGCTGTTCGCGCAGATGCAAGCGCAGATGCAGCAACAGTCGCAACAGTTGCAGCAGCAATTGGCGCTGCAGATGCGGGAAGTGACCGACAGATTGGTGGCCGTAGAGGGTCGTCATCTGCAGTCCACACCATGGGACGGGCAGGCATCGATGCCGGGCCCCAGTGGTGTTGCCGCGGAGCCGAGGGAGCGGGACCAGCCGCCAACCTCAGGTAATGCGGCGGGAAGGGCTTCGATGGAACCGGGGGTTTTGGCTGGGTCGCTAACCCAACACGACTTGCTTGGTGAGGCGGATGGTCAGCCACGGGGCGAGTATACGCTGGCGCCCAGGCGCCTGCCTTTCGATCAAGCGCGAGACGGATTGCACGAGGAGAACGGGGCAGGGCTGGCGCGCGCGATGGACCCACACAGGGGTGCACCAGGACGCATGCTGCCAGGCGGGGCCTCAATTCCGTTTGGGCGAGGCGGTGGGGCGCTGACCGGCGGGTCGACTGCACGGTGGTCAAGTGTGCCAATCGGGCGCATTCCGCCCATGGAGGACATAACCACGCCGCTGGCTTTCCGAGTACGGGAGGCAGCACGACCAAGCACGCTGGCGCAGGGACGCGCAGCTCAGCGACCGCCGGAGGATGCCGATGGGGTGCAGTACCCGCAAAGGGTGCGCCTCATACCGGAAGGCGCGAAGATGCCCACCCTACCACGGGTGGACATGCGCGAGAAGTTCTCCACAACCGGCAATCTGGCCACGCTGGCGCAGGCCTACAACGCGTACAAGTCATGGATTGATCTGCAATACATGACTACGCAAGGCGCTGTAATGCATGAGTTTGTGATGAACAACATGCATTTTTTCTTTCACGGCCTTACGCTGAGGCGAGTGGCTAGGCTGGTGGAGCAGTGGAGAGAGGTCTCGCTGTACACGCGTCACACGGACGTGTGGTTCGGCTTCGACGGGCGTGGCCAGCCCGACTATGACAACATCATGTATGGTGTCGACCCTGCCGAGGAACTGTGGGGCCTCCTTCGCCAGGAATACCCGGTGGAGACCATCAAGGCAGAGCGTGAGTGGCGCAGTTTCAAGATAGCCGAGGGTGAAACCCCGGAGCAATCTTACGAGCGCCTCATGGAGTTCGCCGGCGAAGTGGAGGACTGGTCCGAAAAGCTGGCGTGTCAGAAATGGCTGCAAGCGCTAGGCTCCAAGGAGATGGAGCTGCCCACGCCGCCCAACGGCCAGCCGTGGCGATTGCGGTCACTGTGCATTGAGGTCAGGGCCATGATGCGACGACACGCGCAAGGCCGGATCTCGGTAAGCACGGTGGTGGCCGAGCTGCAGGCCAAGGTCGACGCGCTGACCAAGGCCAAGTCGGGTGAGTCGTCTGCCACAAGACAAGCGCGCCCGCAAGGCGGCCACGGTGCTAGCAGGAACCAAGGGGGGTCTCGCAACGCCTCATCGCATGATGCAACCCAGGGTAACGCCGCTGGCGGCAACAAAGACGCTGCCGCCCCGACGCGAGCTGGGGGGGCACGTCCTCACAGACGGGTACTAGGACGGATGCGCGCAAATCGGGCTGCTTCCTTTGCGACAAGGATGGGCACCTTAGTCGCGAGTGTCCAAGCCGCTGCACGAAGCCGCATGGGGCAGACACGAAGTGGCACCTGATGAACAAGTGTCCAGCCGCGGGCATCAAGACGGTCCACTTCGCCGAGATGGCGGGCAAGACCGACTCGATGGAAGCCCAGGTGGCTGCCATCAAGCATGGTGAGGAGGCGACGGCGCCCCCCAACCAATTCGAGACGGTGTACCGGGAGGACCCATTCTGGGCGCCCATGCCGGGTGACGTCGAGATCAACGCTGCGGAGGCTACCAAAGGCAAGCAGGCACGCAGCCCGCTTTCTTTTCAGCAGGCACCCATGTTGCCTGCCGGGCAGTTGCCCGCGTCCTTTTCCATGCCGCTGGCTGGGGTGCAATCTGCTTTTGAGCATGCGAACCCTGCTGGGCTGGAGCAGCGTAGGCGATTGGCGCCTGTGTACCCAATGCCGTTCATTGTGGACGTACCCATGTTTTCAGCACGGCAGGTGGTCGACACCTTCGGGCAGAAGGGGGTTGAGTGGCTGGGGTCGGTTGTGTCCGAGATCCAGTTGTTCGCAGATGGGCATGATGTGCGCACCTTGCGCAATTCTGAGTCCGTCACCTACGGGCGCCAGCCGGTAGAAGCCGCAGTGCCCGTGGTGCAAGCGGGAGTGGTCAGCACAAGTAGCCAGCAGCGCACTAGTGCAGTCCCCCAGGTTCCCACGGTGGTTCCATACCCCAATGGTGAGCCGTCCATGGCGTTCCAAGCAGTTGGAGCCTGTGGAGATGTATGGAGCGACATGGTGACATGTCCGTTGGTTGGCGCAGTCAAGCTTGATAGCGGTGCTCAGCCGCTAGTCATCAGCACGGACTTGGCCACCATGCTGAACCTGACCTACGAGAACGGTGGCTTAGTGGAAAGCCCCGTGTCTGTGTCAGGTTGGCAGGGTCCGGCTAGTAAGCCGTACGCTATGACGGCGGTTAAAGTCAACGTGATTTTCAATCCGTTGCGCGCCTCTAGCATGACCACCGTGTCCGCGTATGCGCTGGTGGTCAACAAGTGTGGATATTCCGCACTACTCGGGGTGGATGTCCTTGCTCGCGCCATGGTTCAGGTGGACTATAGGGCGGAGGAGGCATCTTACATCCCTGATTGGGATGGGGCTGGCCTGAAGCGGGCCAGCGTGCCGGTCTCATGCTTCAGTTCTTCAGCCGGGGCTGCACGCCTCAACCCTTCCGCGGCTGCGGGCGTGGTGGAGGTCAGCATGGTGGAGGTACGGGCGGCGGGCTCATCGGCGTGGGACAAGCATCGGACGGTGCTGCCCCAGCCAACGGCGAGCATTGCCAAGATGCGCACGCAGTGGTCGCTGGATGCTGTGACGTCCACGCGGCAGCTGGCTATGCGCAAGCGGGTAACTGAAGCCGTCATCACCATTCCTCAGATGGCCAGCCATGGCCTCACTTTGCTGCAACCGGGTGTCTCGGAGGCCCAAGGTAATTTTTCTGCTGCAATCTTACCGCAGGCCCCTGATTTTGCCAAGGGTGCGGTAGTGTTGGAACTGTTTGCGGGGATCGGAGGGGGCATTGCAGGCTTTTTGGCCGCAGGCGGCGTGTGCCGTAAACTCATCGCGGTAGAGCCATCGCACAAGGCGCGTCAGGTGTACTTCAGTCACTGTGGCGTGTTGTCGCGAGAGTATCCCGCGCAGTTTCCGCCATCAGCATGGCGTGACCCGTTTGGGGAATGTCCTCAAGATATCCGAGCCATCGGTGAGGTGCAGGTGCAGCAGTTGTTGCGCAGGCATCATGCCATCGACTTGGTAATTGCGGGTTGGGAGTGCCAGGGCCTGAGCCAGGCAGGGCAAGGGCGGGGGCTAGCCGATCCGCGTAGCGCGCTGTTCTGGGAACTGTTGCGTGTGGTGGGACTGTTGCAGTCGCGTCAGCCCCATCCGCCTGCGTATCTGTTTGAGAACGTTGTGGCGGGTGACAGCCCACATCAGGCGGTGCGGGAGGACTGGGCTACAATCGTGGCACTCCTGGGGGAGCCCATCGTGTGTGACAACGCAGGGCTGGGTGGGCTCACGCATCGTTTGCGTGCCTATTGGACCAACGTGGCGTGTGCGACCGATGTGCAGGCGGTCTTGGGGGCCGTAGCAAGGCAGCATCCGAGTGTGTCTGCGGAGGTAGCATTGCCTTCCCACCTAGTCACGCAGAAGGTGGATAGCGAGGATCGCCCACCGTATGCACGCGTCAACCGGGTCGGGAGCCCCATGTGTGCACTGCCGACCCTGGTCAGTTACCAAGGGTCGACAGCATACCGTGATCGGGGTAAGGGTCTCGTTTGGGACACTACCACCGGTCTGTTGGTGCAGCCACCCGCAGAATTTCGTGAGGCCAGCATGGGTTTTCATGTCGGGGCCTCGGCGCTGCCGGGCGTGCTCGAGAGTGAGCGCTGGTCTTTGATAGGCCAGGCTATGTCGGTGTTGCAGGTCGGGTATGTGCTGCTTGCATCGGTTGCCGTGCGCCAGTCTGGGGGGGCGTCCCCAGCCAATCCGCCTCAGCAGGTTGAGGCGCGCGCAGCCAAACTGAAGCGCCCTGCAGCGACGGGGACTTCATCAGCATGGGGGTGGCGTCTGCGACAGGTGTGGACTATCATTCTCATGACCGCCCTGCTGACCAGCACCGTGCTGGCCGGCGAGCCCACGCTGCATCGGGTAATACACCGTGCGGCACGCGAGGCTCCGGCGGTGGGTGTCACACCAGGCGTGGCAGCCTTTTCCTTGTTCCACGACGATGCGGCTAGGGCGCCGCATCTTGAGGCACATGCGGTAGCTGTGGGTGATCCCGCGGATACGCACCCCTGGGCTATTGGCGAACACCTTTCTGATGCGCAGCGCTCAGCCATGCTAAAGTGGCTAGGCACTGCAAGGGGGGCCTTCGCTTTCACAAGTGATGAACTGGGGTGTTTCAATGGTGGGACCATGCGTGTTCCATTGGACACTGACACCCCTTTGTTCCGACGCCAGCATCGCCTGAGTCAGGCCGAGTTGGATTTTGTAGCCGAGCAATGCAAGGAGTTAGAGGATGCCGGTATCATCAGGCAATCTTCCTCCAGCTATGCCGCTGCCGTTGTCGTTGCGCCCAAGAAGGACGCTATCACCGGGGCATGGACGGGTATGCGCATGGCCACCGATCTGCGGTTGCTGAATGCACACACACCCGTGGACCGTTACCCCATGCCACGTGTGGATGATGTCCTGGATAAGATATCTCCTCATGTGAAGTTTGTGTCCTCGCTGGACCTGCGTAGCGGCTTTCATCAGATCGCAGTTGCGCCGGAGGATCAGCGGAAGCTTGCATTCTGGGGGGGCGGCAATTTGTATGAGTGGGTGCGCATGCCCTTTGGGCACCGCAACGCTAGTGCTGTTTTCCAACGAGCTATGGACAAAGTGCTTGCAGGTCTTCCTTTCGCCGCTTGTTCAACGTGTAGTACATTGATGATGTAATCGTCTTTAGCGCGACATTTGAGGAGCACCTGGCGCACTTGGAGCAGGTTCGCTTGGCTCTCGAGGAGCATAATATGCTGCGGTCAGCGACCGCCTCCACCACCGACGCCATCGCCACAAAGCTCCAGGAGCTGGAGGACCACCGCCAGGCCCAGCAACGGGAGGTCACCGACCGCGCTCGCCGCGAGTGCCGAGTGGTGCTACGTCGCTTCCCCCAGAAGCCAGGTGAGACGTCAACCTCTCTTGCTGACGAGCTCAAGAACCAGCTTCTTACCCTCATGGGCCTGGTAGGTGAGGTAGAACTGCGTGGGTGCCACCGCCTTCCCCACTCACGGGACAAGGCGGCTCCCCCACCAGTCCTACTCACCTTCCCCTCCCCTGAGGATAAGCAGCGGTTCCTCTCTCGTCGCAAGCGGTTGCACGACCTCACCTGGACGCTGGATGACGACCTCACCCCCGCTCAGCAACAGCAGCGACGCGACCGGTGGCCGGAATACCTCCGCCATAAGCAGGACCCCCAGAAGCCCAAGGTGTACTGGAGGGGCGGGGACCTGATGATCAACCACAAGATGTGGACGCCCCCAGCGGGCTAGAATAGCAATAGCCCTAGCTTGTAACCATTGGCGTCACTGCCGCTAAGGCAGCCATGCCTAGAATGTTGCCTAGCTGTGCCAACACACCTAGTCACGTGCCGCCAACGCACGGTACACAACCAGCCATAGCCTTAGCCTAGTCCTAGTACAGCCATGCCACGCCCTGGCTATGTTCAGATTACCTGCCCACGCTCCTTGCTATGATATGCTCACATGGGTCTTATTGCACCCACAGTTTGCCGGATCGTTAGCCTGTCCTTTTAGCTAGCCGCGCCCGATTGCAGCTGTGGCATGCCTTTGGCATGAAGGAGACTGGGGGTCTCTGCCCTTTCTCCTGTAGTGCACACACAGGGATTAAAAGCACTTCGGTGCTCCGTGACTCCCCAACGGGAGCACGAGTTTAATTAATTAATTAATTAATATGCGGCTGCACCCTGAGAAGTGCAAGTTCGCCCAGCGGACCCTCTCATTCCTTGGTCATCAGATTGTGCCGGGTGGCCGGACGCCTGATGCCGCCAAGGTCGAATCCATTGTGCAGGCCGCCGTACCCACGGATGTCTCAGGGGTGCGGGCGTATTTGGGTTTGGCTGGCTATTACCGAGGTTACATTGAGAACTTCAGCAGCAAGGTGAAGCCCTTGACCGAGTTACTCAAGAAGGGGTGCGTGTGGGCGTGGGGTCCCGCACAGCAACGCGCCATCGAGACAATCAAGCAGGAGCTCACGTCGGCCCCGATTCTGCGCGCCCCTGACTATGCTTTGCCGTTTGTGTTATATACCGACTGGTCCAAGGTAGGACTGGGTGCGGTCTTGGCGCAAAAGGATGGTGATGGGCGCGAGCACGTTATTGCTTATGCTAGTCGCAGCAACAACCCAGCGGAGAGCCGGTATTCTTCCTATGAGGGGGAGGCACTGGCTGTGGTGTGGGCCATCAAGCACTTTCGCCCGTATTTAGTTGGGCGCGTGTTTACTCTGGTGACAGACCACCAGCCGCTTCAGTGGCTAATGACCAACACCAACCTGACGGGTAAGCTCGCCCGATGGGCCATGATTATCCAGGAGTACCACATGACCATTGTGCATCGGGCCGGCAAGGACCATGTCAACGCCGATGTGCTATCCCGATACGCCATGCCTACCACTGTTGACCACACTGGAGCCCGGGCCATGGGTGCCGAGGGCTCGTCGGGTTCTGTGGTCTTTGTGAACGCTGCTGGGTATGCGGCCGACGATGAGGAGGAGGCGTGGTGGCGCAGTGTCGAGTACTCTGTGGCGGACTTCGGCATCAGCGACGACCCGGTGCGGCCGTCGCCATTCACGCCATCCAAAGCTGTGTGCGCTATGGAAGAGGGTAGGTCTCTGTCCTTTGACATTGATCCTTCTCTGCAGCAGCTGATCGCTGTGCAGGCTCTCTTAGCGCGTAGCTCTCTTGCTGATTGCTACACCGCTGATATCTGGCTAGATGGTCGAGTTTTGGAGCAAGTGCAGGGTGCTGTCTTGACTCCTACTCCAGTCGATTGGACTCCTGCTCAGAAGGCGACGGAGTTGAACAGGGTGCAGCACAGGGCTGCAACCTATGGTTGGGAAGATGGGGTTTTGTACAAGCTGTTGGGCAAGCGTAGGGTGGTCGTCCCACCGCCTGACAAGCGCGTTGCTATAGTGCAGGCGTACCACGAGCGGTATGGTCACTTAAGGGTGGCAATCGCACGCTCAGCCTCGTACGGACCAGCTATTGGTGGAATAACATGCGACACACAGTGGCCCAGGTAGTGGCCAGCTGTGTCCCGTGTGCTCGAACCAAGGCTAACTTTAGCGCAGATCATGGTGCCAAGGAGCTGATGTCGCTTCCCATCAAGGGCTTGTTTTATCGCTGGCACGTCGATCTGTGCGGGCCGTTTCAGGAGAGCCCTGACGGCAACCTCTATGTCATGGTATGCGTGGAGAGCTTTAGCAAATGGGTTGAGTTGATCCCCATTGCTGACAAGCATGCCGCTACCACAGCGAAGCATTTTGCAGACATCATCACCAGGTTTGGGGCTCCCGCGGACTCAGGTAGTCACGGACCAGGGTGGTGAGTTCAGGGGTGAGTTCCAGGAGTTGCTGGATGGATGTCTTATTGATCACCGTCGCACTTCTCGGGAGCATCCTCAGGCCAATGGTTTGGCTGAGAGATTGGTGCAGACCGTCAAGCAGGCGCTGCGCAAGTGGAGCCTGCAGGTGCCGGAGTCGGCCAGGTGGGATCGCGAGTTGGCATGGATTGCCATGGGTTATCGCATGTCTCCCCAGGAGTCTCTCGCTACCTTCTCCCCGTATTTCCTTCTGTTCGGGCGTAATCCTCTTTTGCCTACGGAGGCACAGGTTGCGCACCCCGAACCCATGGCCTTCGACAACGCTCAGCAATTTTTGGTTGAGGTGCTGGCCAGGGCAGAGACTTTTAAGAAGGTCATGCCCATCGCGATGAACAACTTGTTCATTGCTCAGCACAGGGACTCCCTGCGTTACGCTCAGCGCCGGGGGGGCGCATACATGGCTCGCCAGCTGCGGTTTAGGCCAGGGCAGTATGTTTTCCTGCGCACTCAGCTGAAGCACACTTTGGATGTGGAGGCGGGGCCCACCATTTTGCGCATTGTGGCTATCAAACCATCGGGAGTGGCAATTTTGGAGGGCGCCGACGGGAGCCGTACGACAGACAACGTCAGCAATCTCAGTCCCTGCTCACTGCCCAATTTGGTCCACGACCTCCAACCGCACACATCTCGCCGAGTCAAGGACGCCCAGTGTCAGGTTTGTCACCGGGTCGATCAGGCGGAGTCCATGTTATTGTGTGATCAGTGTAACTGTGGTTGGCACATGCAGTGCTTGCAGCCCGTGGTCACCAGCATTCCGGAGGGGGATTGGTTTTGTCCAGTGTGCACCGCTGCGCAGTTTACCTCCCGCAGCTTGACTGCGGTCACCGCTGCCCTTGTCTTGGTACGATCGCTGTCTTCGTGATGGGGCCGGTCGCCAGCGAGGGGGGGAATCATGGGACAGGTCCTCGCCCACCCCACAGGGCATGCAGTTAAGGCAGGCACATCAGCTCAGCTCATTTGGGTTTTACCAAATTAAGCTGAGTGGCCAGCCGCCATGGTGGCGCCGGAGATTGTGGCACGCAGACGCGACAGCTGTCACGGACGCGCGCTATGTCATCCGGGCGCCCACTATGCACAAGACCGGTGACGTGCGCAAGGAATTTGTCTTCTACGCATTTTCGACAAAGGCTAGTGACCGGGGGGGACACTAGCACTTGCAGCATAAGAGCGGACGAAAGTGTACGTGCACGCGCGCCGGGCCAGGCACAGCTGGGCGCGCAGCACTGACTTGAGCGGACGGCAGCACAAGTGTGCAGCGTCGAGAGGATCATACGCGTGTTAGTGGACAGCTGGAGCTGAAGCTGTACTGCTGGACTTCAACAGCGCCGAGGCTATTGACAGGCCAGGTGTCTTTGTGGTGTAGAATAGCGGGTCAACGTTATGAGGACTGGACAGAAAATGGAAAAGGACAATTTGCGGTGCGGAGCCAGATCGCTGGAATGAATGCGAAATCGCTGGCAGCCCTAAAAAGGGATTTCTTCTAGAAAGGAACGATTAGACGCAATGTTTGCTGGGCCACTCACACGCAAGGTGTGAGCGTGCAGATTGTCTGAAGGATATTATGCTTCGACCTTGCTGGACGTGACTCAATGTCGGACATTCCCAGGGACAGAAATGCCGGAGCCTCTAGGAGATGAGATCGGCAACAGGGTAGCAATTTAGATTTGTCGGGATGCCTTCCTGCTTTTGTTGGCATGTGTGGTAGAAAGCCAGGACGGCAACTGGAATGCGGTTTCTATTCGCATGGTTCAGGCAGCAAGATAGTTTTGGCATTCCTGGCTGGACTGACAAGTGTGGCGTGTGTCATGCGTGTGGCATGACGAATGGTTTGGTTCATAGTCGAAGAGGACTCTCACGCAGCGTGTAGTCTCTTCGAGTCTCTCGTTAGTGGCCTTCGTGTTTCTCCCTTTCCTTGGGAGCAAGGCCGGTAGCATGTCATGGAGCGCTGCCTAACTGCGGGCTCGTGAGCATGGAGTGCATCGATATTGAGACTATCAACGTGTTGTAATTGTATTAACTTTCTCAATAAATTCCGCATGTGCGGCTTCATCATCAGACTGTGCAAAGTGTGTGTTGTGAAAGCATTATTCTATAGCAGGGGAGGCAATAAGGTGGTCATCAGGCACGAGGGACAGTTCCTTGTCCTCGGCTGAGAGCCCTCCTTTCTTTAATCATGGGACAGGTCCTCGCCCACCCCACAGGGCATGCAGTTAAGGCAGGCACATCAGCTCAGCTCATTTGGGTTTTACCAAATTAAGCTGAGTGGCCAGCCGCCATGGTGGCGCCGGAGATTGTGGCACGCAGACGCGACACATAAAGCCCGCTTGTTGGTTGATAGCTCCATCTTCCATGATGGCCTCTGTTCAGATCTGCTACAGCCAGCCAAGTGGCCAAGCAGCAATTAAAGCAATATAAGCTACTGAACAAGAAAGGAAAGTGCCAAGTGTTACCACTCAGGCAAGACCACCACGGCTGGCCCCAGGCGCGTCCTGGTTCTCCTTGTCGCTGTCGCCGTCGCTGTCGCTCACCACAATCAGCTCTGGTACCCTGCTACCTGCTGCGCCGTCGTCGACCCGCTGTCGGCCCGCGATGACTGAATCGTCACCGTTGGTATAGTAGACAGGTGACAACCCGTCGTTGGCACCCCGCGGATTGTATCTTGGCACCTCGTGGTCACCAAGTGTCTCGTCGCCTAGCCCAGCGACACCCCCTGCTCCCTCCTCAAGGTCACTATCGTACCCAAGAGGTGCAAACTCTTCCCAACGCGTCACACGAACGCGAAGGGGCGGGGGCAGCTCCTGAAAAGGAACTCTTACTCGCTCTGGAAACCTGCCGACTCTTGTCGCGCGCTGTCCTCCGGCGATGGCTTCCGCTGTCGCCCCGACCTCTGCAAGCCGCCTGTAGTGCTCCGCTCCGCGTCGTTCACGCCTAACTGGCCCCGCTGCAACACCCTCGTCGCCGATGCCGCCTGCGAAAGCACGTGGTACTCCCGCGCCCGCTACTGTCGGTACAAACTCGTGTCGCCCTGCGCCAGCTGCTTCCGCAACCTCGCCTCGCCTTGCCGCCAACTCCGTCCGCACTCGCTCAGCTACTGCTGTAATCACCGTCTGGTGGATGCCGACCAACCCGTGAAGCTCCTGCTCGAGGTCGTCGATGCTCCGGTGCTCCGGAATGACGATGGTTTGTACGTGTCGCAGAATTCGCTCCCAATCTTCGACCTGGTCGTCGACGAATTGCACGAAGCTGCGATTTACAGGCGGACGATCTGCAAGCAATAAAGATAGATCCCGAACGACACGACGTAATTCAGGAGAAATCGAACCCCCAGCAGACTGCCGAAACCGGAAATCCTGCTGCCGTTGTTCCTCCTGCACCATTCACCACCAGACGAGCTTCTCGCGTCGTCAACGCTGCACACCGCAACCGGCAACGACCCTCCTGGCCGTTCCGCTGAGACTGGTTGTAATTTGAGTTAACGTTCTTATCACACGCAATGTGAAGGATATGGTTGCAATGCAGCAATGTGTGATATGGTTGGAAACGGAGCTTTGTTAAAATCGGATAATGTTACAGCGCTCACACACTTGAGGCTTGTACCCGCGCTTGCCAAGTCAAGGCACAACACGTGAGGCGGGCTCGCAAGAGATGCCCATTTGGCACTGGCCTATTGTTTATATACTTGTGCACTGTGCTTGCTAGTCCTGAGCAGCCTAGGAGGCCTGCTCAGTAATAACACCCCCGGTACAGTATTCACTACCTGTACAGCGCTCAACTCCTATACAGTAGGTCTGCCATACAGGCACAGTGACCACAGAGCACAGTCCACAGTGACTATTGCATCTGCACCTAGAAGTCCAGGACTAAGCCTGCGGTACCAACAGACCACAGGTTAAGGTTCCTATTTCCTGCGTACGACGTATTAATCCAATACCGTCGTAGGTACAGCACCTAATTCCTGTCAGCCCAGGAATTACTGTCGACCCCATATGTCGTCGGCAAATATTCACGTCCGACTTAGAAGAACAGCCGGCTCGCGCTCGCGCGCGACCGGGAAGTCGGAACGCCATAACTTTCTTGATACTTGTCGGAATGAACTCGTTCCGGTGCCGCTGGAATCGCAGAGATATGCCGAATCAGGATCACGCCAATGCGCTTGGCGTTAACTCACACGACAACCGACTCACGCTCACACGTCGTGAGGAGTTGCCGATAGGATAAAGAAGCCGAACGATGAATTGCTGTACATAAATGCCACGCTAACGGCGTCGTGAACTGACTTCTTGCAATCACGATTAAAGTGCCCGGCCCAACAACAAATTGGCGACACACGACCCCGCAACTGGAAAAGAATTATGGCCACATTGATATACATCGGTTTGATAAAGTAAAACCTCGCATTCGGTTCTGGCTAGCCTCAAACGCATGCGCCTTGAAACCTTTATCCTCCTGGCGGCCACAGTTTCTCGGTTCTCTTGTTCCGTTGGTCGTGCCGCTAGCGTGCCAGCCGCTCCAGTCCCTAAAATTCAAATTCGTGTTGTTCGAGAAAACGTTGTCGGGTCGGCGACGGCACGATGCCGGGCCGGGCTGCATGGGCCATGGAGGGTGGTGGTACACAAATACCGTACAGGTGGTACACAACTGCAGCCAGGACAACAGCCGGGCGCTGCGTACCTGCCGTGGGAAGGAGGGGGGTGGTACACAAATACCGTACAGGTGGTACACAACTGCAGCCAGGACAACAGCGGTTCGCTGCGTACCTGCCGTGGGAAGGAGGGGGGTGGTACACAAATACCGTACAGGTGGTACACAACTGCAGCCAGGACAACAGCCGGGCGCTGCGTACCTGCCGTGGGAAGGAGGGGGGTGGTACACAAATACCGTACAGGTGGTACACAACTGCAGCCAGGACAACAGCCGGGCGCTGCGTACCTGCCGTGGGAAGGAGGGGGTGGTACACAACTACGGTATACCGGCCTAGTACAGCCCGATGTAATTCCCGAGGGCCTACATGTAAAGACCGACGGGCATAATCAACGACCTATATTACCAATAGCCGCCGCATATCAAACAGGTCGTATTCATGACGCCCGTCGAGGGCGATGACGGTGACGGCGTCACCGTCATCGCCCTCGACGGGCCAACATCTAAACTCTTCTCTTAATCAACAATCTATATTACCAATAGCCGCCGCCTATCAAACAGATCCTATTCATCGCGCGCGTTAACGCCCCGTCATCGCCCCGTGATCATCGCCATGCCGAGGGCCAACCTCTTAACTCTTTATTGGGAGTAATAGTAAACGACCTATATTACCAATAGCCGCCGCATATAAAAAAGGTCGTATTCACGACGCCCGTCGAGGGCGATGACGGTGACGGCGTCACCGTCATCGCCCTCGACGGGCCAACATCTAAACTCTTCTCTTAATCAACAAACTCTTCTCTTAATCAACAAACTATATTACCAATAGCCGCCGCTTATCAAACAGATCCTATTCATCACGCGCGTCAACGCCCCGTCATCGCCCCGTGATCATCGCCATGCCGAGGGCCAACCTCTTAACTCTTTATTGGGAGTAATAGTAAACGACCTATATTACCAATAGCTGCCGCCTATCAAACAGGTCCTTTCCATCACGCCCGTCGAGAGCGATGACGGTGACGGCCGTCACCGTCATCGCCCTGCCGGCATTGCCATACAAGAAGAAGCTCTCGATCCCAGGTATAGACTACCTCGGGTATCATCATCGTAATTGCTAGCATCGAGATCATTCATACCTACCGACGATGGCCAGCTGCAAAAGAAAAATGTCGACCAACAGACAGGACCTATCGCCGGGAACCCTCAAGGCAATAAGGGCGAGACAGGCTTTCACCGTTAAGTAAAGTTGTCCACATCGTGCTAAGGAATTTGTGCTAATCTATGAGTACCTATATGGACACTTTGTCGCATTTTTTACATGGCAAATAAGCGATGTATGTGTCATGTAGGCTGCCATTGGTGCATGCATGCATGGGCCAGCAATGATGGTCAGAGGTACATTGTGCCTATGAGATAACCATCGATTTGTTGATCAGCAAGTGATTCATTACGTGAGACAACAATATGTTTGGGGGCTAAGCTTCTTACATTCCAAGTCACATGGCCCGCCATAATTGTTTTCTTATGTGTTTAAGGTTAGGGCTCTGTTCATGACTGAACGTCATGAACGCGCTCTATTCATGACATTGATTAATTGATTTTAATTAGTCTCATGTCCATGTTGGGGGACCGGGATCTCTGAATTCCCTGCCAGCCGTTAAGAATGTACTCCAGCACAAGTACATTTTGAGTTTTTCCAAGTTTCTTGTTTTTTGCTTGTTTCAAGTTCAGTTTTGCATAAAAAGTGTCCCCATAGCCCCTGGATCTCATCTGGAGGTAGTTGAACTAGTATATGCTACAATATACTAGGTTGTACTATTTTCTACTACATTTATACTATAATGTACTAAATTGAACTACATCTGAACTAAATGTAACTGTGATTGATGCCCCTGTAACGTCTCCCAATGCTCAATAACAGGTCTGGCCACCATTGGTGACCTCCTAGAGCCATTCACAGCTGCATTTCGTGGATCACCGCACAAAA
>RPFO01000213.1:8935780-9048280 GCA_009746045.1 Mesostigma viride
ACGAAAAGCAAGAAGAAATTATAATAATAATAAGAAGAAATTATAAGAAGAAGAAATAATAATAATAAACAAGCACAAAGTTGACTGCACATGCGACTGTACCAGTAGGCACGTAGCAAATTTTAGCTGCAGCTTCAATTTCAACTTCATTGCAATTGCAAGTGTGACTGCATGTGTAATTGCACTACCAATGCCTAATGCCCACTGCATGTGCCCAGTGCGAATGCAATTCAAAAGCAACATGCAATCGAAATTACAGCTGAAGCCGGCTATTAACAAAGATATTTAAAGCAGTTGTTAACTACAGAGACCCAATGAAAATGCAAATGCAATGAAAAAGCAACAGAAGTTGAAGCCACTGCCACTCTACCTGCCGACAGTAACACCACCGCCAGCACCCACTCATATCCCAACGACAAGGAAATAGAATTGCCCAAAGCCAGACATACATTGGGACGCATAAGCAAACGGCAACGCAAGCGCACATGCAAATGTATACGCAAAGGCAAAGGCAAAGGCAAAGGCAAACGCAAACGCAAACGCAAACGCAAGCTTGTCATGTACCTACGCTTAACTGCAAACGCAAACTGTGCACGAAGCAAAAAGATTGGATGGCCAAGATCATGGCAAATACGAGGGCCGAAAACAATCCAACTTCATCTAAATGTCCGAAATCCTCACGACGTTTCGATGCGCGCTTGAATGTCGAAGGCCTGCGCCGATTATCGATCATAAGTCGAATGTGTAATTGTCGGCTTATGAGAACTGCTTTGCGACAGTATCACGTCAGGCCGTTCCTGTGCAGCCATTTTCCCTGTGCAGCGGGTGGACAACGTTCACTTTCCGCATTATTCATGGCTATCGAAGTTAATTCTTACCGACCCCGGCTGCCATGGCCACTGGCCACGCATATCAAGTTCAGGTATTCCCGACCTGTAGCGCAGCAGATTTCTGTTGGAAGGCATCCTAAGCATCGTGATAAAAGAAATCCGAACAATAGACATTCATGCTGCATCTAAGGACATTATGGCATTTGTATATACTGCAAGTACATGTATCGACATTGCCGTGATTGCTAACCCCGACTCACCATGAACAGGAACTTTCCCTCTGCCTCCATGAAATGTACTTCGTGAAATGTACTGTAATACATATGATGTACTACGATGATAATCATCCCAGCAAAGCCATAGTACACCTTCCGTTTCGACCGCCATGTCGGCCACTAGTCCGGATAGCTCAATGTGCACCTGACCTTGACACTAATCGCACAAACAGCCACAATTTTGCAAGCAAGAAGACATGGCTACCTCGGCATTTCATGAAATGTACTTCGTGAAATGCATTTCGTGAAATGTACTAAGGAACGTGATTGGCCGGCGTTCGCTCGCCAAATCTCGCAAAATGTACTAAGGCACGTGATTGGTCCCGCAAAATGTACTAAGGAACGTGATTGGCCGGCGAAGATTCTGTTTGCTGCAATTAAAATTCCCTACAGAATCTTCGCCGGCCAATCACGTTCCTTAGTACATTTTGCGGGACCAATCACGTGCCTTAGTACATTTTGCGAGATTTGGCGAGCGAACGCCGGCCAATCACGTTCCTTAGTACATTTCACGAAATGCATTTCACGAAGTACATTTCATGAAATGCCGAGGTAGCCATGTCTTCTTGCTTGCAAAATTGTGGCTGTTTGTGCGATTAGTGTCAAGGTCAGGTGCACATTGAGCTATCCGGACTAGTGGCCGACATGGCGGTCGAAACGGAAGGTGTGCTATGGCTTTGCTGGGACATAATCGTGGCTATCTGCTTCCTGGCTTTCGCTATCATGGTGATGGGACACCATGGGAAGCGCAAGTTCGCAGCCATAGTGCTAAGCGGCAGCACCCATGCCGGCAGCCTAGTGACCGACGAGACGTTCGACTGTAAGTGCGGCCACGAGTGCATGAAGCCCATTAGAATATCACATCTCCAGGCATTGCGAAGCGCCTGGTTTTCGCCCGGGCGGAAGCAAGAGGACAGGAAGGCGGCGATAAAGCAGCAGCTGCACCAGGGGGGGTACGACGCCATAACCACGATGTCGTCATCTACTCGTCACAAGTTCGTTCATGGCGCTGGTTTTCGGTTCGTTCTCGACGGGGGAGTCAAGGATATGAACATAGGGTTTGTGACCCCTTTTCACTTTCGCGTTTCACTTTCGAGGCGGCCTTCAGGCACTGCCTGAAAATTAGCAACCACGTTTGGAACTCTTCGGACCACCTGTGAAACTAATCACATTTGATGATGTGCTGGCGGGCCTGGGCATCGCATTTGAGCATTACTTCGAGCAGGGCTCAACAAGCTCGATTCGCCAACTCAACCCGAAGAAGCCCTAAGCTGCGGTAAGACATATATTTGTGTGGATGGCTCTTGATATCATGCTGAATTTCTAGTCTTCTCTAGGTGGACAGTTCATGTGCAGCCATACAGGTCATCCATGTGTGTTTTAACCATGTTGCATGTGCCACAGATATTATGAGCAGTATTTACTAAGTGTGCTGGAGTCGTTGTTGCATGCTTGTTGTATTTCACAGTTCACGCCTGCATGAACGCATCGTTGATACTAATGATTATTCATATTGCATGACTGTTCTATTGGGGACGCCGCGCTTGATGTCACAACGTGGCCGAAAGGGTGCATCCACCGCTGACGGCCGGTGGGTGAAATCGATGGACGCATTTCCGAAGAAGCCAGCCGCGGGCCACACCCATGGCGCGGGCGGGGCGCGGGCGGGGGCGGGGGCGGGGGAGAAGGCGCGGGTGCGGGCGGGCGCGGGCGCCACCCAAGACGCGGGCGCGGGCGCGGGCCCGGGCGGGGGCGGGGGCGGGGGCGCAGGCGCCGGCGCGGGTGCGGGCGCGGGCGCCACCCAAGGCGCGCGCGCGGGCGCGGGCGGGGGTGGGGGCGCAGGCGCCGGCGCGGGTGCGGGCGCGGGCGCCACCGCCGACTTGGATGATGAGCCAGCAACCGAAGCCGAGAGGGAGAGGCACCGCTCTTCGAAGGTGTTCGATCTCGAAGTGTTTTGGGGCCCGGATATGACCGTGTATGTCCGCTGGCGCCTAGCCGCATCGGAGACGTTGGTAAATGCACCGGTGAACAAGTGGCAGCCCACAGGGCCTAATGGCGAGGCTTGTGACGGGGTCACGCCCATTGGGTACACCCCGCAGGGAGATCCTGTCTATGGGTGCCTCCTCATAGAGCGTGGCAAGGCCCCCAAAGGAAGTCCTGGTCTAGTGCCGCTTTTTGAATGGGACGAGGGCGGTGCCAGGAGATGTACCTGCGCTAGCCTTCACAGCCTTTTTCCTGACATCGTCGCCGCTGAGAAGCAGCAGTTGCTGGACGGATGGATTGAGCAGGTGCCAAAGTCCGTGGAGGATGTGCGTGCCAACAACGAGAATCTGTTCGACATCATGGAGCAAAAGCTCAAAGAGAAGCGTGAACTGCAAGCGAACAAGGCGGTACCCTTACCGCTGCGATCTGCAGGCGACCAGTCGGTTGCGCGGGCAACACGAGCACTGAGGCTGCCCATAAAACAAGTAATCTCACACGTCGCTTGCCCTGCCCGCGAGATTCAAGCGCAGATCAACCGCGCATGTGCGCCCGCTGCGCGAGGGAGCACATCAACGGCAACGCCCGCTTTGCGCACACTGATTTCCGGCAGGCACACCTTCAAGGTGAATGGAAGCCTCATACGACGCAGCGACCTACTCGTTGTTAAGCGGCCAGCCGTCACCTGCGGGCAGGGAATGCCGTGGGCACCACACATGCTGGTGAAGGTCCTTGATCTGGAAGGCGATCGCACGGAGCGTGACAGCATTGTCGCCTCTCCTTACTACGCACCGTCGTGGACGGGCCAGTTTTCTAGAGTGACATTAGGTGGCGGCAGCGCAGGGATGACGGTCCCCATTTCTGATGTACACCTGCAGCACTGGACAGTGGGCGGTACGGCAGAGGTGCACCAGCCTGAGCTGATCAGTACCGGCAAACTGTCAGCTGCCACGGTGGCGGCGTTGAAAGAGCACCCGCAGATTGACTTTGAGCATTACAAGACTGCCACCGCCGCCAGGGCAGCAGCAAAGGATGACTGCAATGCCTACTTTGCCGAGCATGGAGCACGTGCGCTTATCGGGATGCGCCTGTGTGCCCTGTTTCCGGGGATAGCGAGGAAGAGGGAGCGCTTCCATGGCTGGGTCACTAAGGTTCAGGAAAGGGGAGGTCACCTGCTCATCAAGGCGATGTGGGCTGATGGGCAGTGTGAGGACTATCATGCCCTGGCGGAGGTGACGCAGTTCGTGTGCGGCTGCCCACACCCAGTCGAGGCATTTGGCCGCGCTCGCTTCTTTCCACAGGAGCTAGGCTGGCACCGTGAACGCAGGTGATGGCACCCACATAGACGATGCCGTCCCTGCTGTGCACAGTGACAGTGAAGGCGGGGAGGAGGAGGAAGAGGGAGAGAAAGAGGGGGAGAAAGAGGGGGAGGAGGAGGGGGAGGAGGAGGGAGAGGGGAGGGAGAGGGGAGGGAGAATGGGAGGGGGAGGGGGAGGAGGAAGAGGGAGAGGGAGAGGGAGAGGAGGATGCGGAATGGGAGCCGGGGATGACTGGTAGATGAGACGGTGCCATCTACCGGCGCATGGAATGAAGTGGTAGACAAGTTTACTCATGGTTGTCGGCAAGTAGAGCATGCACGCCTGGCCTAGCTGAATTTAAATCAATGAGTTGAGTTTGGAGAGGCTGCATTTTGCTTGGATGAAGAATGTGTTAGCATGGCCAAACTTTTATGGCTTGTAGCCAAATCCTCTTGGGGTATGTGCACAGTGTACTAGCGGTGTTGTGCAATTGCGAGGATTCCTGTCTTGTAGCGATGTGGCCTCTCACCCTGCAGCCTGGTAGATGTGTTGGCATGCAGCCACCCATCATTGGTCATCCGATCTGGTGTGATTTGCATTTGCACACCTTGTATTAAGGCCATGATATGATGATGTCTTGTTATTTTTAATGTGTATATGCGAAAAGAGGCATAATATGCTTGTATATAGTGCTAGCAAATGTCACTACCTTTACCTATGCCTGACCTTACAAGTTGAGGATGGTCTAATGTAGTGGCAAACAGGTTATTTACAACAATTCACAGTTTTCTGACATAGTTTGAGGCAACTATACTTACCAAAATGCTTGAAAAAGGCAAAAATTGCACCATTTATGCTAGCAAACGTCACTATTTTGAGATCAAACTGGGCCCAAACTTGGCCCATGGTCTAATCTAGTGGTGTTTAGGTTGCTTCCAACATTTCATAGCTTTCTGACATAGTTTGATATTGTTTAGTAGCTTACACTGAGCAAAATGCTTGAAAATGGCAAAAAATGCACCATTTATGCTAGCAAACGTCACTATTTTGACATCAGACTGAGCCCAAACTTGGCCCATGGTCTAATCTAGTGGTGTTTAGGTTGCTTCCAATATTTCATAGCTTTATGACGTAGTTTGATATTGTTTAGTAGCTTACACTTAGCAAAATGCTTGAAAATGGCAAAAAATGCAGTATTTATGCTAGCAAACGTCACTATTTTGAGTTCAGATTGACCCCAAACTTTGTGCATGGTCTATTCTAGTGGTAATTAGGTTGCTTGCAAATATCCATGATGGTTTGACGTGATTTAGTACTGTTTCCTATTTATTACTATTTAATTTAACAAAAAATGACAAAAATGTACCTTTGTTGCTAGCAAATGTCACCAAGATGACGTCCGATCGATACCAAACTTTGTATGAGGTCTATTTTGGTTGCAAACATCATGCATGACAATTTTCAGCATAAAAAGACAAACTTCGGTACGAAGTACATTTTGCTTGCTGGAGTACATTCTTAATGGCTGGTAGGGATTCCCCAAAGAAGATATAGTGGAAGTCACCCCAAGACGTCAATATCCGTCAAGACGTCAATAACAACATGTATGTCCACAGCTCAGCTAGTAGTCTAAAATATGGGCCTCGAGCTAATCTTGCACGCAAGCAATGCCTATCATCAAGGATTAATTAATGCCTATCAACAAGGAGACAATCATGCTTGTTAAATTTCCTAGGACCCACAACTGGGGGGTCGTAGTCTTTGACAATGTCCGCCTGGGCAACGCTACTAATCCTACACATCCGAGGTCCCATGTCTGAATAAGAGGGGTTGAGCGGATGACGCCAACAGTGTCTGTGCTCTGCATGTCAGCTAAAATCATATCGCGGAGACAAACATATGGCGGTATGTCCAATGTTGGCCACTGCGTCGCCTAACAGGTTCTTACATGGCAGAGTTCCATTATACGGCGTATTATACGGTATTATACGGTATAATGCGCGTTATACAAGGTCGAGCGGATAATTTTTATCCGTTTTATACGATTTGCGTATTTTTACGTATAATACGGCGAATAATTCGTATAAGCGCTCGTATAATGGGGTTTTCGCGCTCATCCGAGGTCCGGCAGCCAAATTTTTCGGGCGGGAACTAAGGCGGGAATGCAAGGGAACTTAGAAACACTACGGAAACCATCCACTGGTTGACATTTGGCGACCGTGAGACACAAGGATCTTACAAGCAAGCTACACTGTAGCATGGCAAGTTGGCAACCCAAGTTGGCAACCCTCCATGCTGTTTAGGTCTCTGCCCTTGCCTCTCGGGCAGCCATGCACCGCATATTAATGTAAGTCATACAGAAAACTGACTGGTACGAGAGCATGGCCGCTTTACATTTTCAATCTGTAGGCATGATCCTTAGGTCTTGAAAAGCTTATATCCTTGGCCAGGCAACGTTTGGATGTGCGCAGATATGTCTCGACCTTCTGCTCGATGCGGCAACCTCGTTTCAGCAACCAGGTGGCGACCGTGCATGTGCTAACTGTTGATAGGCGGGAAATGCTCCTACATTTGAACGCGGATAGATGTTTCACGTTATTCCTTACATGATTTATAAGCGACGACGGCCAGGAAAGGCTCGCAGCTACGTCCATCAGGTGGGCATGCTGGCTCCGTCAAGAAAGGTAATATGCGGTTTTGATCTGGTACGTGCTATCCTGTTCACGTGTTCATTGTACTGTATCAAGTTGTTGGGTGGATTGTAAAATAATCGTAGACCTGTAATGGAGGTTTTCTGCTTGTCTTTTGGTTGCTTTACTGCCTCTACGCATGATTGGCTCGTGATGGTTGGGAAATACCACTACGACATGCAGATTTTGGACCAGATTTGTCTGCTATTAGCTTATGCTTCATCGAAAGCAGTGACGTAGTGCTTGGCATTGTTTATAAATATGATAAGCTTGATAAAGCGATGTTTTTTCTTGCTAAAAACATCTCGAAACAAGTGGTTTTCTGGCCAGATCTAGCCACTATTTCTTGTTTTGCTCGCCAAAGTCAGCCTTCTTCTTGTGTGCTCCTCATGCATACAAGAAACATGGAGATGCCCAGGACCTGCTTGCATGGAAGCATAGCCATCTTACTTCTTTTTCTTTTTTCATCTTTCCATTTCATTTGGCGTTGTTTTTTAGGCTATAATGCATAGGTAATCTAGCTCCTCGTGAACCCCGGTTTACACGTCCAGTGTTCCCAAGCACTGCTGAGCAGTGGCAACCCATGTATCATGTGTAGTTTAGTGTCAGAAACATGTGGACTGCTTGAAATGATATCAAAATGCATGAAACAACCCCAAAAACGATTAAATCCAGTATTTGCGTATAATTTCCGGATAATAGGTACCGTATTATACCGTATTATCCATTATACGGACCCCGCGCGTATAACCGCGTATTGCGTATAATGGAACTCTGTTACATGGTCGGCAAGGGCCTGACCATGTAAGAAGATATCTCCCTGGCTGGCCAGTCCACAAGGAACCAGCACAGACCTCATCTGAATCAACCTGATTAATTAACTAACTACTTAATTCATTTATTAAACTCATGCCCCCATTAGGGAGTCAAGGAGCATTAGCTAACCCCGATTAATTAATTAATTAATTAATTAATTAATTAATTAATTAATTAAACACGTGCTCCTGTTGGGGAGTCACGGAGCACCGAAGTGCTTTTAATCCCTGTGTGTGCACAACAGGAGAAAGGGCAGAGACCCCCAGTCTCCTTCATGCCTAAGGCATGCCACAGCTGCATTCGGGAACGCTAGCTAAACGGACACGCCAACGATCCGGCAATCTGTGGGTGCAATAAGACCCATGTGAGCATGGCATAACACTAGGAGCGTGGGCAAGTAATCTCATCATAGCCAGGACGTAGCATGGCTGTACTAGGACTATACCCCGATCAATGGATGGATGGATGGATGGATGGATGGATGGATGGATGGATGGATGGATGGATGGATGGATGGATGGATGGATGGATGGATGGATGGATGGATGGATGGATGGATGGATGGATGGATGGATGGATGGATGGATGGATGGATGGATGGATGGATGGATGGATGGATGGATGGATGGATGGATGGATGGATGGATGGATGGATGGATGGATGGATGGATGGATGGATGGATGGATGGATGGATGGATGGATGGATGGATGGATGGATGGATGGATGGATGGATGGATGGATGGATGGATGGATGGATGGATGGATGGATGGATGGATGGATGGATGGATGGATGGATGGATGGATGGATGGATGGATGGATGGATGGATGGATGGATGGATGGATGGATGGATGGATGGATGGATGGATGGATGGATGGATGGATGGATGGATGGATGGATGGATGGATGGATGGATGGATGGATGGATGGATGGATGGATGGATGGATGGATGGATGGATGGATGGATGGATGGATGGATGGATGGATGGATGGATGGATGGATGGATGGATGGATGGATGGATGGATGGATGGATGGATGGATGGATGGATGGATGGATGGATGGATGGATGGATGGATGGATGGATGGATGGATGGATGGATGGATGGATGGATGGATGGATGGATGGATGGATGGATGGATGGATGGATGGATGGATGGATGGATGGATGGATGGATGGATGGATGGATGGATGGATGGATGGATGGATGGATGGATGGATGGATGGATGGATGGATGGATGGATGGATGGATGGATGGATGGATGGATGGATGGATGGATGGATGGATGGATGGATGGATGGATGGATGGATGGATGGATGGATGGATGGATGGATGGATGGATCAGGCTTGTCTTACATGATGCAGTGGAACTTTGGTGCTGGAGGGTTAATTGTGGCCCGGTCTGGTTTAGCTTCAGTGCTCTCATGGCGGCCTTCATTTGTAATTATTTGAATGCATGCCCATTGGGCCATGCATAGTGTATATTTTTTACGCATGCACGCCCATTATGTATCGCTGGGTCCATCCCATCAATGCTTGTTTATTGCCAGGTCTGGTGTAAGTAAGTTAGTGCTATCTAGTCTACAAAATCCTCACTACACTTCTCCCCAAAGCGCCCCTTCCGCTTTGGGGGAGGGGGCTTACCCACATGGGCTGGCGTGTGAGCCGGGACATTGGTCTTCCACCTCTTCTTGTTCTGCATAGGAACAGAGAGCGAAGAAATGCGGTGTGGGGACCCCTTCTCGTGGTAATGCGTTACATGTACTCCCCACCGGGCTTTGCTCTTCATGGGTTCATAAAGACAACAATTATTCAGTAAGAATTTAATAAATTAGGAACATATATCCGTTGGGAGTCACTGTTACACATATACCTGAAAAGGGGCATATGATTTTAAATACATTCTGAGCTACAACCTGCACGTGCATGGGTTTAGTTAACTGGCACCTATACTAGAGGCCTGACATGGGGTGGAGCTTCAGTGCTTCCCCGCCTTCTCCTTCTCCCACACTGGGTGCTCCGCGTCCTTCTTCTCCGGCCCTGCCCATGGGTGCACCGGCCCCGCCTCCTCCTTCTCCTCTCGGGACGATTCGCGCTCCACGCATGGCTGCAGCATCAGTTAGCACGGGCAAGACATAGCAGTAACCGCGCTATTGCTGTTCTAGCACCAGCCTAGCAGACTGCCATGATCACTCAGCAAACCCACGACAGCTAAACCCTTGGCTGTCACAACCAGTCCATGCATCATTAAGTATGGGTACAGGGAAAGCTTCCCGCATATCCATGGCCATATGGATGGCAGCAACACAACGACTTGCCCCCTAGCCCCCCGTGCACACACAAAAACGTGGGTCGTGGCTTCCACGCCCCATCCGCCATGCATGACAGCGCGTACCTTACTCGCATTCACACCGGGCTGCATCCCAGCGCCGTTGCTGTCCCCATGTGACACGTCGGCTGATTAAGCAGACACACAGCAGAGTCTGATGTAAACCGCTAAACCCCAAACCCATGCAGACCACAGTCAAGGACGCGTGCATGTCAAGCCATGCCAATTGTGAACCGTACAGCAATTTACTTTTCAAGCCTGAAGAGGTGGATAGCAGATACTAGCCTGGAAGAGGTTACAGGGGCACATGTCCATTAGCGAGCGGAACAACACAGCATACACCCTACAAGCGTACCGCACAATGTCCTCCTGCAATTGTCTGCAGATCTCCCAATGCCGCAGACATCTCCACTGCTCTCATGGCGATTGCAAATGCTTCATGCCGCTGACATCTCCACTGCTCTCATGGCGATTGCAAATGCTTGATGCCGCACCTCTGCTTACAGCAGAAAAGCTTCCTCCGGGCGAGGCACCTGACTGGAACCAACACCCATTCCTTGGCTTCACAACGTGGCCATGACAGCATCGTGAATCTGCTTCGCCAACGCCCACACTTCAGGACCCGCGCCCTGCACCGCCATGGCCACAGGCTGCACCGCTGCAATCGATGCAGCATTCACTGCCTGCGCCGCACCATGTACTGCATGCACGAAAGCCAATCCTGGCTCGGTTATCATGGTCTTGCCCGATTCCTGCTGCTTCTTCTTCTTCGATGCGGTCATGCGCACTTTATACCCCTTCCTCTCCAAGCACGCCTTCAGCACCTGGCTCGTGCGGTGCTGAATATGCTTCTGAAGGCGCGCCTTCTAAACACGAAATGTTGGCAATGTATGATTCCCAAACGGCATGATAGGCACATAATCAGTCCTGCATTAATTGCTTTGCGGCAGTCAATGCACCAGAACACCTGTTGAAAAAAGAAGGTTATGCGCGCTAGCGATTACCCGCGGCAAGAAGCAATCAACACGCCTCGCTAACAACTGCAACCACCATGTAATTCATGACGGGCCACTCACCGCTACCCTGCTCTCCTGATTCAATGTCTCCCCATTCTCAAGGCCTCCATTGTAAACCTCTCCGTCTTCACCATCGTCATCGTCTTCCTCTTCCTCCACTCCGACGTATCCGTGTTTCCTTTTCCTAAGATACCTAGGGTTGTTCAAGTCGTATGTGCGGCGTTGGCACACTTCCAACAAAATTTTGGCCGCCTCTACCCATTACCATTTATTCGTACTATCATAACATATCCAGGCGTTTGTTGAAAAATCATTCCCTCGTTCGAACTTCTACCCCTGGGCGTCCATGACGAGGCAGTCACGACGGGACGCAGATGCACAAAAATAAAACAAGGCGACATCCCTTCAATCATTGACCAAAAAACAGAATACGCGCAGAACTTGGATTTCAACACCACGCACCCATTACCAGCGAGCACGGCTGGCCTGCAACCGCCATCATTTCATAACCAGAAGCCAGGGCCCACACTCCATCCCGTTGCCTCATCTTCCACGCACGGCTTCCGCTGCTTCCCTCTGCTCTTTCGCATTCTCCGCCAGCAACCTCGCCTTCTCCTCGTCCAACAATCCACTAAGAATAAAATCCCCTCTATTGGACGCCATTCAGACGAACTTTGCTAGCGTCTTTTCACCGGCCCCAGCACACATAATCTATAGCCGCTTAATGACAACGGCCGACAACGACAACTGCTGAATAGGCGAAAAAGGCTGATAACTACATTTTTATATTTCGCTGCATTTGCTAATAGACACGCACGTTCTCCCACTTCTCCATTACAATATAATTATCCATCTGGCCGTGTACAGGCAAAGATCCCCGAAGTAACTTACTGAAACGTATCTTACAGCATCGGATCACTGGCACCTAATCTACAGGTGGTAGATTACCAACCAAGACCCGTCGCGGTAATTTACTCTGTCGGTAATGTACTACCAAAGATGTGCAGTCGTAACGTTACTCTTACTTACGGCTAGTAAAATTACTACCTATCATCCTACGTAGTAATGATTACGGCGTTGGATCTCACGCCTCGGATCTAGGTAGTAAGATAAGACCTCGTAATTTACGCCTCGGATCCTTTTTACTACCCTCGGACGAAAAGTATAGTGGGATGCGCTCGTTGCCCAGCTGCAGCCGGCCCACGATGAGGTTCTGGTACAAGCGTTGCGCTAGCATCAGGTCCGTTTCTGGCTGTGGCGCGACCTGGAAATATCGAACCACTATACTGCGTGACCGCTGGTCCTCCTCAACAGCAGTCTTGTGGGCTGCAGCCCCCCTGCGTGCGGCATCCTCCATCAGGTTGGCAATGTCGCGGTCTGTTTCACCATGTTAGCGTAGCTGGTGGGTGCAGGGGCCGGCGGCTGGCTGGGGCGGGCTAGTCATGGCGGCCTTGACCTCGGCAATGCTAGCTGGATTGGAGCTCAGCAGTGTCTTGGCGGATAGCAGTGGATAGGGCGCCGAGTTGAGCGGCCATGTCGTTGACTTTCTGGTTGCATGAGCTGCGTGGCGCGGGGTTGCGTCCGGGGAAGCAATGGGGGTATTGGCGGTGCCATCGGCATCCTCGAAAGCGGCAAAAAGTGCCCGGAGGCAAGGGGCCTTCGCGTAGCTCAGAAAAACAGAAAGACGAAGCTGTGGCCGCTCCAGATGGCGAACGTCGTCCACCGAAGTCTCGCTAGAAGTGCTGGGAAAATGTAGCTCATGGTCTTTGGCGTGCAGGAGGAGCAGGATGGCCTGCGCCTGTTCGGCGGTAAGCGAAAAGAACCGGTGCTCGGCGACAGCCCCGCCAGGCAGGAAGTCCGCTGGGTCAAACGCAGCGTCCGACGGCGATGGCGTCGTCGTCGTCGTCGTCGTCAACTTAGGGGGTCGGTCTCACGGGAAACCTCGCTGGAAACAGGAGCCGCAGGCGGAGGGATCTGGCTGTCCATCTCGTCGGCGGGGCCGGTGCAATGCCGCTTAGACGAAACGTTAATGGCGGCATCAGCAGACGATGGCTGGGTCGCAATGGTGTCCACAGCGCGTCGACGTAGTTGGGTGATGGTATGAGGCGCTGAATCCCCCCCATCGGCGGGGGAGTGGGAGGCGGCTGAAGGTGATTCCGCCATGGCTACTTTCCGGAAAATACGATCCCTGCCTGCGCTGCGTTTTATGATATTGCGCTAAATCTTGGGCGATGGCGGCTAAAATTATATCATCGTGTTCGTCATCAAAAGACGCTTCTACTGCAATTTACCCGACCAAATTTCATGCCCGGATGTAAAAGTTATGAGCATTCTCGGCATCCATAGCTCGCCACACCGTAAACTCGTCTCTTCTCTTTATATACTGCGTGTGTGGTCAAGGCCATAAAATCACTATTAATTATGACACTATTATGGTCCTAGGTTCGATTCCTTGCTGGTAGCTTCTAGGCTTTCTTATACTTTACGTGTTCCGCGGAATCTCAGATTTGGGCATGCAGCTAGCGTTTTCACATTTGTTGCCTTCTGACGAGAACATGACACCATAGTTATAGGAGCCTCGGGCCGGAGGCTAGCTGTTACCTGGTTCCCTGATAGCACTTATTAGCCCTGTTGCCGGAACGACACTGTAAGGTAGAGAATTTATCCTTAGTAGATGTAACCCCTATTGAGTTACCCGGTGATCCTCCTGTATGACCTACTATGGCTGGTCATTAATGACCAACAATGACAATAGATGTTTTATTGCGTATGTTCCTCCGTGTCTTACCAATGAAGTCCGTTACTACATGTCTATTATAGATTCCTCTCGGGTCTTTGAAGAAAAGACTCCCTCAAACCCTCCTCCTCGTGTGGTTTTCTCCGATGTATCGCATGGGCCCCTCCAAATTATAAGAGTTAAAACAAATACTTGTGTCGTTATTAGAAGCAGATTTAAGGGATCTTAGTAGTTAATATTGCCTGGCAAGCAATATTATTCTACTAAGCTACTTGGCTTGTAGAGATTCTACTTCCGGTTACTACAATCCAGAAACGGGTTCATTCTGATGAGTATTGCTCGAGATATGAGCAAGATACTGTTCTACTACATTCTACTTGGATTCGGTGATTCTACGGTGGTTCTTCAAGTGACACGTGGCATACGGCGTCTTGTCACAGTGTACGATAGGACATTTAGTCTCCGACACTGCGGTCTATTCAATGCTATTGATTAGACGTAACAAATAGTGACAGGACTTGTGCGACAGGACACTGATGTGACTATTTATGGATAACGAGTCGAGATCTGCTGGTCCAGAGTGAAGGACAGCAATATTGTGAGATGATCTGTCCTATCAGTCATCTAGATGTGACTGCGTCACAATTAGTATATAACGAGCAGGACGCTGCCACTTGGTAGCACCACTTTCCCTGCACCTGTGTCCTCGCACCTTCGGCGACGGTTCTCACGTGCCTCGTGCGTTCTGTGCTGGTAGCCATAACCAGCAACGTAAACCTATTGATTAATATAACTACTTCCTCTGTAGATATTAATCAGTGCAGGCTGAACCACAGTTCAGCCACAGTTTCGTTAACTCGAATTACAAGCGAGTTCGTAATCTACTGATTACGGCATTGATTTCTGGTGTCGGCAATTTTTACGGTGTTTTTCCATTATATGGGAAACACGCGTGAATATCGTGAGCCATCTCCCGAGCGTGCGTCGGCTCCATCGTCTTCAGGCTTTAATTTCAACGTTCAACGTACGGCGTCAACTGCTGCGCTGCATTCGCGTGCTGTTCAACCTTCGCTGTCTCAAGCGCTCGTCAGCCGGCCGCCAGTTTCTAACGATCTGCATCAGTTCGTCGACGACCTTACTCAAGATTTGGAAATCCTGTCGGAAAATTCCCATATTTTCCGAAGGCTTGCAGCGTCGGGATCAGACGAGCAAGCTCAAGTAATTTCGGCGCTTCGCACCTACGGCTTGGGTGTTCTGGCGTTGGCGACAGCGTGGTCTGGAATTTCGGCGACTCTTCCGACTGTCGCAGTTCCGGTTAGCAACAACGGGTGGGCGTCGTCAGTCAACGGTATCATAAACGTCGCTGCTTCGATTCAGCGGCAATCAAACGCTGAGGAGCCAGGTGAAAACAGCGAGGGGCTTCCTGATTTATATCCGAGTATTGTGCAGCAGATTTTGGATAACGTATTGCAGTTTCCGCGCGACGATATGCGGCTGGATTAAATTTTCTGTTATAATTAACAGAGAATTAATTCAGGAAAATTTTTTTTCTTGGTTCCAGAGCTTAAGGGATTAATTTATTAATTCCCCAGCAGTATTCTTTCTTCAGCATCGGCATCGGCATCGACAGTTGTCATCGGCATTCGCAGCGACCATGCAGGGTTTGGAAGACGGCGAGATACGCGGCGAACAAATGCTGCGGGGTCAGAATTTTAATCAGTCCAGCAGCAGCAGCAGCAGCAGCAGAGCAGCCCCGCAGAGCCAAGGCCCAGGAGGGCTTTGCTATTCTTAACCAGCTTCCCAGTCTCAAGGAGCACTGGACTGTTAAGGATAAGGATATTACCATTAGGCACCTTAAGGGATATAAGGGCTTATATAATGGTAACAATCCTCTGCAGGTGCTGTGTATGTCACAGTACCTTCTTAAGTGTCCCAAGAGGGTGCAGAAGTATGTAAATGACAAGTTTGAGGATGGAGATTCCTGGGAGGTTTTTATAGCTGAGTTTGAGGTGTTCCTAGATGATAAGAGGGCTAGTGATGGCTCCTTTTGGAAGAAGGAGTACATTGATTTCAAGGCTGAGGGTCTGATTCTGCAGGCATTTGAGGATTTTCAGGAGCTCAGGCACAATTGTGCTGGCAAGGGGTATGTAGTGTCAGATGAGATTGCCATGGATGATTTCCTAGGTAGCCTGGGATTGGATGAGGTCACCTTGGATAACCTGCAGGTGCACATGCGTACATGCACCACCTGGGCTGCTATGGTGGCCAAGATCAAGGATTATTTCAGGGGCAAGTATGTGGGAGGCAAGAAGGAGGCAGACAAGGCCAGGGAGAAGCAGAAGGAGAAGGATAAGGTGGATATGGCAGCTGCAGCAGGGGGCAGTGTTCCCAAGGTCAAGGGCAACCAATGGGGGGGCAGCCCTCCAACGGTTATGGTCCACCAAGGTCAGGGCCTTCCAAGCGGGGGGGCTTCCAGGCCAAGGGCTTCAGTGGCTTCAAGCGTCGTGGAGGTCCTTCCCAGGAGCAGCCAGCGGCTCAGCGTCCCAGATTTGATTTCAACAGGGTGGGGTCCCAGCGGGGACCACCTGGGGTGGGGACACCTCGTATCACATGTTATTTCTGTCACCAGCAGGGCCACATCCGTAAGGACTGCCCTAGCTGGCGTAAGCAAAGGGGCCAAGGTGGGTATAACAACCCAACCTGACGGGCTCAGCCTTCCCTGGGCTTGCTAGGGTCCGCCAGGGAGGGGGCTAAGAGTGACCCCCCATTACTCTGGATGAAGTTGATTTGCTCCCTGCACAGGTTGAGAGTCTCCCACTTAAGGTTGAGAGTCCCCCTGCACAGGTTGAGGGTGCATCCATGGAGGAAGAACACAATGGGGTAGTGACTGGGTCTTCCCACGTCACCATGGTGAAAGCAGTTACCACAAGGCAACAACGTTCCCACATGGCTCTTGGAGGTAGTTTGCGTACTCCTTCAATGTTGGAGCGTGGAAGTCCTGCCTTAGGGCAGGAAGCTCCTCTAGAGGAGGAGGGTGAGGCTGATGGCCTGAATGATGCAATGGGGAGCATGGTTGTAAGTGAGCGTGCTGTTCCAGCACCTCACCTGTATTTAATAAAATGTCTCTTGTGTCAAACATTGCATTGAGATTGCATCACATGTTTGGTCATGCTGCCCAGGCACTCCAGTTTGCAAGGAGGCTGGGAGGGACATCTTTGTTTAATGCAGTAAAACAGGTTGCTGAGGCTTGTTCCTGTAGGCTGGTTGCTCCCAAGCCTAAGAAGTCTCATGTCAGACAACCTGTGTTGCAGCCTGGATATGTACAATGTGATATCCAAGAAATCAGGAAACTGATTTTGTTGGTTGGTGTTGACAGATATACCAAGTACAAGGTGCTGGAGCTGTTGCAAGACAAGTCTAAGCCATGTTTGGTGGCTGGGCTCCAGGCTATCAGATCCAGAATGAAACCAGTGATCCAGCTGCAGTGTGATTTAGAATTTGAGTGCTGCATGGGGAATGAAGACCTCCCTGAGTTATTTGTTGTACACAGGGAGTCCCATGGCAGTCAAGGCGTGGTGGAGAGGACAATCAGAGAACTCAAGACTATTCTGCTGACGGAGAAGAAGATTCCAAGATTGGTTCCAGCTATTATCAAGACGGCCTGGTTAAGGTCAGTTGAGGACAGATTGAATGTCAGGGCATCCATGTATGTTGGAGAGGTCCCTGTGACTCCATTATCATTGCATCTTCGGGAGCTCCCTACTGAGGTTGAGCAAGCCTGGAAAGATAGCCTTATGTTCAAGTTTGCCAAGTTGAGGCAGAAAGACAAGGGCTGGAGTGTTCTGAAACCTGTTGTTGGCCAGAGGGTAATTGTGTGGAAAGAGCCCAAGCTTGCAGGCAAGCGTGGTAGCTGGCACCCTGGAGTAGTGACCAGGGTGGAACTAGCTGGGCACAAGTGCTGGGTGAAGATGGAGGATCCTCCCCAGAATGTGCACCGTCTGTCGTGGTCATATGTACGTCTAAGGGGTGCTGAAGCAGAGGCAGTAGCTCCTGATGTGACAACCTTGCCAGTTGGTCATGACGTCATCCCTGATCATCACGTTCAAGCTGGAAGTAATCCCCGGGTAAGTCCTGGCCAGACCCCTGGATCGGTTAACTTTCCATCCTTAGGACAGGCAGATGTGGTCCCCTCTAGCCTCACTAAGCATAGAGGTGTGGGCCTGAAAGATGTGGTGCTGGCTATGCAAAAAGCCAAGCAAGGACCTCGGGTGTCCAAGCTCAGCCAGTTGGAGGAGTCCGAGGATGCTGTCCTAGAGGTAGATACCAATGCTGAGGTTTCTGTTATGGGATCTCAACATACAGGTCAACGGCAGGTGCTTTCGCCTAGTTGTGCTTGGGTGTCTGACTTTAGTGGCAGGACACACATTATGGTATTGGGAGAGGTGCTGGTACCCTTCATGGGTGAGGATGTCACATTTCTTGTGCTTGAAGATTATGATGGCCCTATCATCTTGGGTCAAAATTTTCTGAGCTCTCCTAGAATTGTTGTGGCATCTGATAAGCTGAGAAAGTTTGGCTGGGGCATACCCTTGGTCAATTTTAAAACCTCCCTTGCCAGTGTATTTAATTCTGTGAAAGCGATCAAGAATGTGCAGTGGCCTGAGAATCAGATTCCTGTGGCTTCCAGTCTTGTTATGCCAGCTGCTCTACACCCTAGCAGTATTGGTATTACTAAGAGATCACTGGCTGCTCATTCTCCTCTTAGCTATGATCAGCTTGTCCAGGAAATGAGTTCTCCTCTAATGTTTGAGGCCTGGAGGCTAGCATTTGCCAAGGCTCTAGAGGAGTGGTTGCAGTTTGACTGCTGTCAGCCTGTGAATGAAGTTCCCCCATACAGTACACGGTTGAAGCTCAGATTCGTCATCAAGCGGAAGGAGGTGGAGGGGGTGTCTGTTCCCCATGTGCGTCCAGTTCTCAATGAATACCGTGGTACTGGGGATCTTCTGGGCGAGGAGTTGTATACACCTGGGATGCTACATGATACATGGCGTATTTTATTGTGCCTGTATGTCGGTATGCTGAACCAGGGTGCTGATATGTCTTCAGTTCTGCTAGATTTCAAGAGAGCATTTCTGAAGGGTGATCCCAGTGTGGCTCAGCAGGTGTGGCATTGTGAAACTCCATTTCATGTGCCAGTTCCTGTAGCCTGGCAGGCAGAGCTCCAGTCTAGCTACCTGCTGATTCTGAAGGGTCTAGAAGGTCTCAGGTCCAGTCCCATCATTTGGAGGCTCACCTTGGAAGACTTCTTGACTAAACACTGTGGGTTGAAGGTGTCATCTGTGGACCCATGTTTATTGCTGGGTAGGTGGCATGATTTACCTGTGTATGCTAGCCTGCATGGTGATGACTTGCACTTGATTGCTCCCACTAAGTGGTTGAGTCAGTTTGTGCCCATCATTAATGATGCATTTCCTTTGGGAAAAGAATTGTGGCAGAAGCCTGGAGAGGCTGTCACGTTCTGTGGAATGCAGGCTACATTGGTTCAGGAGGGGAGTCAGTGGCTGATTAAGCTGCAGGCGGGCAATGACTACAAGAGTACCATTCTTCAATCTGTTCCAGAGGTCATGACGTCATCCATTGCACCTGAGCTGAAAGGCAAGTTGGCCTGGTATGGCAGCATTTGTGGGCCTGACATGATGGTCCATAGCAGATCCCCTGATGATGTGCTAATTCTGGAGGAGCCTTCCCAGATTATTGCACATGTTAACAAGTCTCCTGGTATTACTTTAGCTGGGATTGATTTGTCTTTGCCATTTTCCTTGGATATCTATGTTGATAGCTCCATGGATAGCAGGCAAGTTTCTAAGGTCAGAGGCAGGTCAGCTGGCTTGTTTGTGCTTCAGCAACATAGGCCTAGTCTTGTGGCCTGGTACAGTCGTCTTCAAAGAAGGGTTGCTGTGAGTTCAGATGTCTCTGAGTGCAGAGCCATTTGTGAAGGGATTCAGTCCAGTTTGTACATCAAGGAGCTGTTGCTAGCTATGGCTTCAGTGACTCCTCATACTCTTCAGATGGAAACCTTGATCCTTTCAGATAACATGGGCATGGTCCAGTTTGTGCACAAGCAGTTGGCCAGGAGCAGAGATCTGGATTATCTCCTGTTGAAGGAGTTGGCAGGTCTGGTGGATATTCAACATCTTCCAGGTTCTGAGAATCCTGCTGATGCCTTGACCAAGTTACCTCACAAGTCTGCTGAGCAATATAAGCTTCTTTACAAGCTGATGAGCTCCTCTGTGTGAGTTGAGCAATTCCAGTTGGAGCTTTGAGTTTGGTGACTGATTGGGTGAGAAGAGCTAACATAGAGCTGGGCTCTGTTATGCTGAGAGCTGTGATGCTCTGAGGGCAGTAATGCTCTGTGTACATATGTGTATAATACTGTATTCTATGTAATGCTCAGTCATGGAGCATGATGTTGGTTGGGGGTTTGTCCTCAGTTTGAGGTTTGTCTCAACCAAAGGGATTTTATAGGGCAGGGTTCGATTCCCTGGGGCTGCTTAGGCGGATTTTCCCGGATTGGCTGGCCCATCAACCTTGCTGGTGAGGTGGCGACAGGTCCCCCTAGTTTTGTCCCAGACAGAGGAAGGTAGTTTGTCATGTGCTTAATATATTTTGTGATGTGCTATTTCTCAGTCCATGGTGGGCGCCAGTTCTGATAACTATCAATGTCTACCTGATAAGGTCTTGTGGGTAACTTGTGGGGTTCCAATCAGGAGCCATTATGGTGATGATTCCATTTTGGTCATTATTCTGGTTAGCCACAAGCTGCTATTCCAAACACTTGGCTTTCTACTTCCAGTGGATAGGGAATTCATTGTAATTCGTCATGGCTGAGATGTGTTGTGATCTGGTGCTTGATTAATCCCGAGCAGAGACTACAGAGAGCTGGGAGGGATGTCAAGTGCTATGCATGTTGTTTCTATATATGTGTTGCCAAGCCTAACAGCTCTAAAAGAAAGAAAGGGCTGGAGTTAATATGGCTGTTACGTCCAAGCTCTAAAAGAGAAGAAAGGGCTGGAGTTAATATTGCCTGGCAAGCAATATTATTCTACTAAGCTACTTGGCTTGTAGAGATTCTACTTCCGGTTACTACAATCCAGAAACGGGTTCATTCTGATGAGTATTGCTCGAGATATGAGCAAGATACTGTTCTACTACATTCTACTTGGATTCGGTGATTCTACGGTGGTTCTTCAAGTGACGCGTGGCATACGGCGTCTTGTCACAGTGTACGATAGGACATTTAGTCTCCGACACTGCGGTCTATTCAATGCTATTGATTAGACGTAACAAATAGTGACAGGACTTGTGCGACAGGACACTGATGTGACTATTTATGGATAACGAGTCGAGATCTGCTGGTCCAGAGTGAAGGACAGCAATATTGTGAGATGATCTGTCCTATCAGTCATCTAGATGTGACTGCGTCACAATTAGTATATAACGAGCAGGACGCTGCCACTTGGTAGCACCACTTTCCCTGCACCTGTGTCCTCGCACCTTCGGCGACGGTTCTCACGTGCCTCGTGCGTTCTGTGCTGGTAGCCATAACCAGCAACGTAAACCTATTGATTAATATAACTACTTCCTCTGTAGATATTAATCAGTGCAGGCTGAACCACAGTTCAGCCACAGTTTCGTTAACTTTAGTAATTCCCCATATTCTACCAGTGTTTTGGCCTCTGCCCAATGGCAAATTTAGCCTAGATACAGACTATTGTAAAGTTGATTATGATAATAGCCGTGCAAAATACTACGCAGACATCACTTCCTCATGGTCTAGTATTTTCCTTTCTTGGGCTGATGCACGTACTGTGATTAATAACCCCTCCGTTTACGTGATTAGGTATAAGAAGTTTCACCTCTTTCTTTGAAGAAGCACAGCAGTTCTGTCTTTGGTATCAAAGAGACATTCGTCAGCAGTTCATCATGTGACTCTTTGGTATAGTCAAACCGACATAAGAATACATCCTCGTCTTGCTGGTCCTCCTCCTAAAACTCGTACAGAAGCTGTTCCTTCTCCATTTCATATCCCTGACAGATTTCTTACTCCTTTACCTTCTCCAACCCGCGAACGGGGTTTTCTTCCTCCTGTATTGAGACCCCTCTTACTGTGGAATTTGGTTCCTTATCAATCACGGTGACTAGGAAGGAGTGAGCTAAATAGTCCTTTCCTTTCTGCGTGGTTGAAGTTTTTGTTGTCAGCAGACTCCTGTCCTCGTCTAATTGCCAGATACCTCGAAACTGTTTGTATTAGCTACTGACTAGTAAGGTAGCCATCGGGGGTGTTCTCCTCCAAGACCAAGGTCATGGTTTGCAACCCATCGAATACATCTCTAGGACTATGTTACCTCCTGATCGAGCGCAAGTACCCTGTTCACCAACAAGAGTATTGGCTGTGGTACATTACTGTCATGCATGGAAACATTTCCTTAAAGGTGCCCAGTTCGATGTCTGTATGTGTGAGCCTTGTGATGCTGACCCTTACTGGTTGGTTATTCAAACCGACCATCGTCCTCTGATTCACCTCCTGTCACAACCTAACCTCAAGTGCTCCTCGGCAAGCGCGGTGGATGGAATTCCTTGCGCAATTTGCGGCCCCCGGCCGTTAAATTGCAATACATCAATCAAGGGTGTAGATAATATTGTCCCTGATGCTTTACACAACACCGCGAGCCCCGCCAAATTTTTACATAAATTATTGTCCGGAATTCGTCCGAGATCTAGATTTTTCCCGCCACGCGAGAGGCGAAAACGACGAAAACACCCATATGGCGGTCAAGCATGAGCTAGCGTTCAGAAACTTGCGTCATTGCAGCCGCTCGAGGTGTCAAAACGAAGCTTACATCACGGTTAATCCATGGAATAATTTTGGACATATATACGCTGTGATTGCGACGCGGGCATTGAACGGGACAAAAAGTTTTTTTCACAGCGGACCAGTTTTTTCGCGAAAACCGGATTTCTCGGTGGTACGTGTCTCAAAGTCTTGGTCACATGAGGATCGATACGAAAATCCCGGCACGATAGCTCAGCTTGTTCGTTATAATATTCCCGAAAGCGTTAGTGTTTTCGATTTTTGAGTTTCGCTTTGAATTGTCCGGCATTGACGTGAATAAATATGGGGGTGCGAAATTTATTCGTCTGTTTCTTGCTTCATGCAATGCATATCTTTGTCGTCAGATAATCAGCTCTTTAGGCTATGCCCGACCTTCCTATACTGCCAGCCTGCGGCAGTATAAGCCACCAGAGGATATGGCGTGCCCAAGGTTCCGCGCTAAGGCCGCTAATGGTCTTCCGGATGTGCAGTAAGTGCGGTAAAAGCTGCGAAAATTGCTTATAATGCCTGTAGGAAGCTGTTTGCGACAGTGTTTTCCAAGCGAGTTCATTGTTCTTTTGACGACATATACAAAAGGAAAAGGGGGGCATCGTTTTTATTAGTCGGCAGTGCGGTAATTGCGAGATGTGATGAGTCGGGAAGACGACCTTGCCACGACACGCTCGGCTCAAGCTTCGCATATCCCGGCTGCCATAAAGAAGCGCAGATTAAGCGAGGTGAGCGAGCCAGAGGGCCCAGAATCGTTGCTAACGCAAGGCAGCTTCTGAAAGGGTAGAAAGCTGGATTAATTGTTAATACTTTCTCAAGAGCACGGTGCAGTGGTTATTGCCACCTTGTCCAGATATTTGCCTTTGTCTTTCTGATTTAAAGACTGTTTTAAAGTGGAGTGGGAGAGCGTTTCCAACGTTGTTGCTTATTCATTACTGTGAAGAAAGAGCCTTTTCAGTTGCTGACGATGAGATGGAAGCTGTCTCATGCAAATTACCCAGGCAAGGCAAGTGGTGCAAGGTGAGGCCATGCATGGCTGATGTTGCCTTCATGCGTGAGTTGAGCAGGAGACTGGCTGGGTGTGTGGCTGGCTAGTTGAGCGGGGCGTGTATGGGGTGTTGCAATGGTGAGGGCATGCGAGGCGGGCACATGCCTGGCTGGTGTGGGTGTTGGGTAGTTAGTTGGTTCGGTGATTGTGTTGTTGAGTGGTTAGGTGGTTATTAGGTGGTTATTATTTGGTGGTTGTGTAGCTGGGTGATTGGTTGTTTGGTTGTTTGGTTGTTTGATTGCCCAGAGAGCCTTGGGTGGGAGGCTTGGGTTATAGATGCTTCAAGGGATGCCTAGGCGTTGGTGGGTTCAATGGCAGGTGGCTGGCTTATAGGTGGATGCCTCGGTAAATGGCTGGCTGCATGCGTAGGTGGGAGCACAGGCAGTTGGAGAGGGTGGGTGCACGTACGTGGGTGGCTGGCTGGCTGGTCATGGTGGATGAGACTGTGCAAGGGCGGTCGGTTATTGGCAGATGGCCAGGTGGCTGGGTGATGATTGGCTTTGGGGACTTTGAAGTGGGTGTTTTGTTGGATGCATGAGTGAAATGTTCAACTGCACGATTTTGAGGGTGGTGGGTTGGTGGTTGGTTGGTTAGGGATGTGGGTGGGTGCATATGGGTGGGTTGGTGGCCGGTGGGCCATTCAGCTAGGTGGTTGGTGGCTGGTGGATGTGTAGATGACTAGATGTGGGTGGGTGGGCGAAGGGACGGGTAGATGGACGGGTGGGCGCACAGATATGGATGCGTGGATGGGTTTATGGTTGGGACCGACTCACCTATCGCGGGTGAAGGGCTGTGCAGGTTTTGGGTGAGGTATAGGTGTCGGGGTGCTGGCTGAGAAAATGCATGTGTGGGTGGGTCAGTGGGTGGGTCACTGCATGGGTATAAGGGTGTGGGGGCAGTGAGTGGTTGAGTGGGTAGCTAGGTGCGTGGGTGGGTCAACTGTGGGTGGCCGGACGGGTGCATATGGGGCCAGCTGGCTGGGTGTTTAGGTGGTTGGGTGGTTGGGTGGTTGGCTCATTGGATGCATGGGGAAAATTGCCTCCTTATTACCTGTAGTTGGTGTGTGGTTTGCGCAGGTGCCTTGGTGGGTGGGTGGATGTCCTGGGTTGGTAGGTGGTTGGGTGCCTAGGTGCACGCATGGTTAATTATATATTCATTGAGAATGATAGATTACGGAGGTGAGATAGGCATGCAACATGCATAAGGAAAAACCCGATAACTGGGAGAATAACCCTGAAGAAAGTAATAGTAATCTGACACAGACATCCAAGGATCACGCCAGCTGCACAATTAAGGTACAACTAACTATACATCACAAAACTACACGCAGCAACAGCGCTGCCGGCCCACCATGCAGGCCTGGAAGGGATCTAGACCGCATGGGTCGCGACAAAGTCGGCCCGGGTGCGGCGGAATAACACATCAGCCACGGTGCGAGTGAGGCCGGGCGAGTGACAGGCGCTGCCGCCAATACGAGGACCACGTGCGGGCCGACCACGGGGCGGTCTGACCCTCGAGGTCGAGGCGGTCTTCACGGCGCTGGCAGCACTCGTGGAAAAACTCCGCTGTCTTGGGGCCCATGGCCCCGAACTCCTCAAGGACAAAGGGGATGACCCGGTGGGGCCCCGGCCGCCACATTGGCAGCCGTAGGAGGCAAACTTGTCGCGCTCAGCCACAGCGGCAGCCGCGCCGGCATCCACAGCCGCCCGAAGGATGTGGCGACCGGAAAGCGGCCGAGGGCCGGGCCCACTTCAAATGTTCCGAAAAGTGTGACACTTTTGGTCGTTTTTTTGACTTTTTCGACGATCGTCACTCTGCAGAGTGATTCGTCGTGCGAAATCGTGCGAAATTGTGCGAAATTTGCTGAAATCGTGTGAAATTTGCTGAAATCGTGCGAATTTGTGCGAAATTTGCTGAAATTGTGCGAAATTTCATGTGAAAAATGTCGACGGTAAAAAATTTTGATGTGCACAACGTGTGTGAATTCATGCGAAATTTTGTCAAACGTCACTCCCCAAAACGACCCTTGGTTGAAATCCATGCGAAATTGTGCGAAATCATGCAAAATTGTGCGAAATCGTGCGAAATCGTGCGAAAATGTGTGAAAATTTTGCGAAAATCACGCGAAAATCACGCGAACTCGTGCGAAATTTTATTTTTTTTTTGCAAAAAACGACCAAAAGTGTCACACACTTGGCTTGGACGGCGGAACATTTGAAGTGGGCCCGGCCCGAGCCACGGACACATCGATGAGCAGGTGGCAACCCTGCCCGTCGTAGTCAAGCACGGTAATGTCGGGGCGGTGGTTGGGTGAGTAGCTCTAGGGCGGCCCCATCCGCGTCCTCGCACTTGATGGTGGAGTGGGGAAAGAGTCACCGACCGAACCATGGCACACACCACCCGGAGGATCGGAGCGGTATGGAGATAGAGGAACCAGTTCTGGTTCTGCTGGCCACCCATATGCACGCGAATCATGTAGTGCGTCCCAGTAGTATATCCAGAGCAAGCCCGCAGCTGCCGCAGGACGCACCCGCCGTGATGAGAGCTTGCGGGGCAAATCTTGAGCTGGTGGCGGAGAGCGATGGCGTAAAGGGCCGGAACCAGCGTGAACAAAGGGCTCATGGGGAGGGCGCGCAGGAATGCGGACCCCACGCTCCCCTCAAGGGAAACGGAGTGAAGCCAAGCCTTCCCCTGATTGTTCAAGCTCGCATGCAGACCCATCCAGTTGGCACAGTGTAGTATACCCGCGTAGGTCTTTTGTTGTTTTTCATGAACGCAGGCAGGGAAGACACTAGGACTGACGACAGTGGACACGCCGGGCGTGCCCCGGGGCAGGCGACGGTGGACGGCCTGAGCGGGGCGGACGAGGTCGCATGCAAGCCTGCTGGATCCCGACGTAGTAAGAATCCTGCACAGCCTGCACAAAGGGGAAGGGGGATGGGGTGACCAAGTCGGGTTGGTTATATATAAGTTGGGTAAGCACGTGCGCGGCTGGCTTGGTGGGTACACGTGGGTCACTGGGTGGGAGGACAGGTGGCTGTCTGGGTGCACGGGCTCGCGAGTGTGTGAGCAGTTGTGTGGGTGGGTGGCCAGGTGGCTGCATGGGTGGGCGACTGCATGCCCCCGGTGGCTTGGTGCGCACAAAGAGCAAGAGATGGAGACATGGGATATGCCAATTCCATATCGTGTGAGCATACGTGGATGCCAGGTGACATGTGTCAGCGTTGGGGTCACTGCACCTTGATATGCTCGCTCGGCATATTCTCGACATGTATTACTTACACGTAGTGTATATCATCATGCGGTGCGTGTTGGTAGCATTCAAATGGCTGTGTAAGTGATGTGGCATGTATTGTTAACCTTTCCTTCCCATGTTGCAATGTGCCATGCAAGTAGTTTAGAGGCATGGTGTCATGGGGTATACATATGAGCATGCACTTCACATCACAGCTTTGTGGCATACTGGCAATGCCTATACCTTACATAATGGATTCTGCTAGCAATGGTCACCACTCAGGCATTCACATGCACCAAGTTTTTGCACACTGTTTGTACTATAGTCATTCTTGAGTTGCCTGCAAAGATTTAAATGATGTGCCCCAGCTTGGAGAGTGTTTTGGTGGTTAATGTTGTTAAAATTATGAGTAAAAAAGAAAAAAATGGTGACAATTGCTGGCAAATGTCACCATTTTGGGCTCTGCATGATCTGAATTTTTGCTCATGACTTGTTTCAAGACCATTCGTCAGGTGCTGGCATGATGGCAATAAGTTTTGGTGGCATTCCGACATTATTTGGGTTAAATATTGATTTAACCCCTAAATGGGCAGAAATACTGCCGATGCATCGGCTGTAACTTCACAATTTTGCAAACCAGATGCCATCCAACCCACCCATATCCAATGGCTGTCCTTGGGGGCCAAGCATGTCCATGAGTTGCCCTTCGGGTTGGTATATCACAACCTTACATATATGCAGGGTAGGCCATGTATAACTGCCGTCAAAGTCAGGGGGGTCAAGACGAGCGTTTTCATTTTTGGTAGAATGTGCATTTTGAATTATGTTGTAAGAGCTAGGCACCTACCACTTCAGGGATGATAAACAATTAGTTGCTGAACAGTTTGAGCCATTGGGGTCATCATTTGGGTGGGTATACCAGCAGTTACACCCAGTACAGCCCATAGGGGTACCGTTGGTAAAAAGCAACCAAGGGGGTAGGAGTGGGCATACTACCTACTAATACCTACTAATATGGCCCCCAACCATGCCACACAATACATTTCCCTTCCACAATGATGGGGAAACATAACTGCATCATCACACTGCCCTTACATGGCACCTATGTGCAGGTGCCACCTTGTCCATGCACGTAGGTAACGTGGTACGGATACCCTACGCAAGGCATGCATTCTAGGAGGCAGCCACCAACAAACTAGTGATTTTAAGCCTATTTCAGGTTGCCCTAGCAAGGATAAACTAGGCCTAAGCTGCTATAGCTTGCCAGGTGATGGCCAGCACACCTGGTGGCACATGCTGACAATGGGAAGCTTCTACTCACCGGTTACATGCTTGATGATGCCACAGAGACCAGCCAACTGCCTCACACTCATGCAATATGTGTGTGGGAAATGTATAACAAACATATATGGAGGTATTCAAACCCATACAGCCTCTAAAACTAATCACCATCACCCTGTGGCAGGTCAACTGACTGAGGGAAGCATCTAAGAAGGGTGTTTTAGAAAGGGGCCAGGCCAGGGTCAAGAAAGAGCATGAATAATGCAAAAAGAATGTGCTACACAAGCTAGAACGTATATATAAACGTCAAACATAGATAGGAAAACGATGATTAAGCTTTACCAGGCATGGATGGCGTTACCTTGGCCCAGGCGGTGGCCGCAAAATGGCGCATTTCGGCACACCAAAGTTGTGCAGCATGGTCGCTGGATTCGGCGATTTCTGGCCACCCTTGCACGTTTACGACTACCATGTATCATAAAAAGTACAAAGAAACCAATATATCCTTTAAAATACGCCGGAAAGGTATTGCTGTCAACGTTTCTATCGTCCGGCCTGTTCTCAGTTTTTTCCAGCAAGAACGCTGCCGACACCTATCAAATGGCATTCCCGCGAACCAAAAATTGGCCTGTATCATATTTAGGACGTATAAAATCAATTTCCTGAGTTTGGTCAGGAAATTCGAACGAAAACGTAAATGCCATGCGTGGGCGCAAGCCGCCATGGCCAGGTCGTCGTTTTCCGGAATGCACGTTGTACGTGAACAAGTACCCTGACCCCTTGTACTTTGACCGGCCAGAACACCTCTATAACTTTGTCAGAAGTATGCAAACCCTAGTACCATGCTGTGAGGAAAATTATAAACTTTCGATCTTCTCAGCTAAACTTTTCCTAATTCTCAATAGTTTTCGCGGCATTTGGTCCCCCGAGAAGGGGCCGACGTGTCGGCTGTAACTCAGTTTTAGGCGGAAAATCGGCAGCCAGACCATTTAGGGGTTAAAATGGCCATTAATGACAAATGCTAGCAAAATTTTGCTAGCATTTGTCACCAACTAGTACATAGGGCTCCAAATGGCGTAGAACTTTGTACAAGGTCAGAACAACTATTATTCATCACCACTGCAAAGTCAACAGCATAATCTGATGTCAACTATTGTTTCTATGCAAGTGCAAGTGGTTTAGGTGGCCAGTTTTGGCCTTGGATCTGGAGTTAACTTAAGCAGGGAGTACCATGTAAACTTAACATTTTGACTCAACTACTCCACCACTAGCTAGCCAGACACATCCCGGGGAGTGGTGGGATCCAATCCTAGGTCAATCTGACAATAAACTTGCCATGGGCCATAATTTATGTAAAAAAAGGCCATTTCAAGGTGTTGTGTATCCCGACGTCCTGACTATTCCTTTTTCAAAGATCTAGACGTCCTCACTACCACCCTCGTTCCTACTCCTCTTGATGTTTTCCCCTATGGTGACATCCCTCATGACGGGCAATACAGGTCTACCTTTTCCATACCTCTCGGTTCGTTTCCGGATCTCCTCTCTCATGTGGGCCTTTCTCTTCGGTGTGAGGGCACACCTGTCACCTCGGTGGGGGGGGAGGATACTAATAAAATTATCTTTACCCCTCCGTCATGAGTCCACTAGGGCTGGGAAGTCGTATGGTAATGTTGTTCCTTCTAGTCCACCCCTCTTTTTGGTAAAGTTGTGGGTGACTTGTTAAAACCTTCTGTAGATACCTCGGTAGCCAATGACCTATCACCTACGTCACATTTAGAGCGTCTTATCAGTGTTTACGGCTCGAAAATTTGGGAAGTACCCGTGCAAGTTTGTGGGTGACTTCTTGTATGTGTTGTTAAAGGATAATCCTCTGCAATGGCGTTTGTATGTTTCCCCTATTATTTGCCGCTCGTCCTTGTTGTTTGAGTTACATGATTTAGCTGCTCACCAGCTAGGACGGGAAGCGTGTGCGGGATTTGGTAACCCGTTCATACTTCTGGCCCTCCCTCCTCAGCACTTGATGTGGATGAATATGTTGGTAGGACATGCCAATCATGCCAGGATATATGAAACCTAGTAATGTGGGTCAGATAGCAAATCTAGTCTCGTACCCTCCTTGATCCTATTATAATGCCTTGTGGGTCAGATAGCAGATCGAGCCTCATACCCTCCCTGATCCTATTATAATGCCTTGCATGGGATTCCATTATGAAGGATTTTTGGGGCCCCTTTAAAAAGAATGCCAAAGGCAATTGATGCGCAGATCCTCCTCGTGTTTGTAGACCGGGCGCCTTACTATTCTGATTTGGCACGCCGCAAAGGTGAAAACCATTTGCGTTCAGTGCCGGTCCGCGGAAAACGCGATCTGCAAATGAATCCAGGCCGGAATCGAACTGGGGACCTCTCGCACCCACTTTTGCTGACTATAGGACGGACGTCTCCTGATCCGAAGGCATCGCCAGCTGACACCTACAGTCCAACCGCAAAAGTTCTCCTTCATGTTGTTCGCCTTACTATAGACGTTGTCACCTTGTCCCTTGTCCCTTGGAGCTTACTGAGCTCGAGTGACTGTGCTCAGCTAGCTGTACCTTCTAAACGTTAATATCGTTACCATGGGTTGAGCAGGCAGTTTATCTCCGATAAGGACAAGCTGTTTACCTCGGACTTTTGGACAGAGTTCTTTGCTGCTATCGGTACTAAAGTGACGTTTGGCACTGCGTACCATTCCTCCTCCTCACACCTATAGTAGAGCGAGTGGTAGAAGAAGCCCTCTGCATGACATTATGTAAATGGACCCGTCTGGTAGTGACTGGGAAGATTACTACCTATGTTTTTTAGTTGAGTGAAAACCTGCACAACCTCTGGTTGTTTTCCTTCCTTGCCTTATGTTATTTCCTCGGGCTGTTGTGGGTCGGTTGGTTGTCCCCCGCCCCCCGCAGCGGCGCAGCCATCATGTCAGACGACGCCTGCTCAGCCAGCCGCTGTCGCTCCGTCCGTGGCTCCCTCCGTCACGCATGCTCAGCCGGCCGCTGTCGCGCTCCGTCCGTGGCTCCCTCCGTCGCGCCTGTTCAGCCGGCCGAGCCTCAGCGTCATCCAAATTTGGGCAAGGCGTCGACGGGCAAGTGGGTGTTTGACACTACCGAGGATCGATACGTATGATTCGGCCATGGGTGATTGGACCTCTAGCTGCCCGACCGGCCACGACGTCTTCCCCTGTCGCCGCTCCTGCCGCCACCGCTTCTTCCGTCGCGCCCGCCTCCGCCGTCCGTGCGTTGCTCTTGTTGGGAAGTCCTCAGCTTCGGTCACGCGTGTTAGCGAGAGTTGTGAGATCCGGCACGTGCGTCTGTGGCCCAGCAACGTGGAGCGTTTCCTGGACTTGTTTTTCACCTCCGTTGCTCGTGGTGAGCTGGCCTTCTATCAGTTCCTCCTGCGCGCCCTCCTTCTGCTATCGGCAGAGCCCTTCGTGCGATTGTTCCAGTGTGGGTTCCTTGACTGGGCCCGTGGACAGGTGGTCCTGACACATAATCAATACTACTGGGCTTTCCTCGGCATGCATCTTGATGGCGTCTGGGAGGATGTGTTCCTCCATGTAGACAGACATGACAACCCTACTGATGTTGCTCATCACCGGGCGTACCTCGAGGTGCTTTTTGCCACCCGTGGTACTTTTCAGGCTACTGGTGTGTAGACAGAGGGCTCTAGCCTCTAGGCCCGACCTGAGGGTGTTGTCCCTCCGGTATATAGAGTCCCCCTCTGGGCTTGGCCAGTTTGTTGGCCGTTCTCTGTCCTCAGTGTGAACATTGTTTCCTACGCGTCTCCTCCCTCGTGCCGTCCCTCCTGGCAAGCCTCCGTGCAAGGCAGTTAGGGGAGCCTCACACCCGGCGTGGTGCTGGTGATCCCTACACCGTTTGGGGTGGAACCGAGGTTAACATGTTTTTGCTTTGGGCCTTGGATGGTCAGTCGATTGTGTTAGGCTTTTGTTGGGTGCGTTAGGTTATTCCTACCCCTTTGGTTTCCTCCCTGTATACGTAGTAGGGAGAGGGCTCCCTACCTTTGTGGGGGGGGGAGGTGTTACGTCGCGTAACTTTTGTTGTTGTTACGGACGTAAATTAGGTCCTTTGTTGCCTCAGCCATTCCGGAACAGTTCGCTGACTTTTCCAGGCTTACGTGTAGTTAGGACCTTTTGGCCGGTCGGTACCGGGCCTTGTGACGTGGCAATTGTACAGTATGGTGGTTCGGTGCAGTCGCGCCGCGCTGCGTACTTTAGTAGTGGTCCTTTTATCCTCCGTGTGAACCTTGTGGACATGCGTTGGTCCTGTAGGCAAGGGTCGATGTCGGCCCGAGCATACACGAAGGTCGGCGATCATTCATGCAGCAGTTGTCCTTCGTGAATTGCACCCGGCGTGTGTTATGAATTAACACATATTAGCTAGGGTCATGGCAGTGTCGCACGCCAGCGCCCCCCTCCTCGGCCGCGGACTACCAAGTCCCCGCCTTGAAGGAGGGCTGCCTTGCCACCAACGACGTCGTCCACCCCTTCACTTTGGAGGAATTGGACGGCGCCCTTGCTCGCCTGCGGTACGATGCGGCGGTCGGTGCCGACCACCTTTCTGCTGAGCTGCTGAAGACCCCTGATCTGGCGGTTAGAGATCTTCTGCTGGCGTTCTGCAACCGTGTCCTGCTCTCTGACGAGCCTCCGCCTGCTGAGTGGCAGACGGCCATCCGCGTCATGCTGTACAAGAAGGGCTCTGCTGCTGACCCCGGTAACTACCGGGGTGTCTGCCTCCAGAGCGCCGCGCTGAAGGTCTTCATGCGCATGATGCTGCACAGGCTCCGCGCCGCGCTGGACCCACACCTGGGTGAGTCTCAGATGGGTTTCCGTCGTGGTCGTAACACTGTCATGGCTGTGTTTGTCGCGCGCCGGTTGATGGAGGAGGTGCGTCGACTTCCCCCTGACAGTTTGCCGCTGGTCTTCATTTTTGTTGACTATATCAAGGCCTTTGACACGGTTCTCTGGGAGGCTCTTTGGGCCATCCTAGCTCTGGATCGGGTACCACCTGCGTTTATTGCTGCCATTCGCCGTCTGTATGAGGGTTCACAGGCAGTAGTGCGGACTGCGGAGGGCACCACCCCACCATTCCCCCTTCACCACGGGGTGTGGCAAGGTTGTGTCCTGTCCCCATACCTGTTCATTATTGTCGTGGATCACGTCATGCGCCAGGCACGTGCGCGCTTTACTGCTCTTAAGGGGTTCGAGCCAGGCTTGGACATCCTTAACGTGAAAGAGCACGGCGGGGTTAGACCTGGTTACCGCCTTGCCGACCTGATTTATGCGGATGATACCACCCTCATCGAGCGACCCGAGCACATTCAGACCTGGCTGGACTGCCTGGGCCTGGAGGCGCGGGCGGTGGGGCTGGAGATTAGTGTCAAAACTGAGGCGATGGTGATAGGCGCATCCAGTAAACCACCGCTGCCGCGCCTGCTCGACGGGACGGAGGTCCCGTTCCGCGACCGCTTCAAGCTGCTGGGGAGCTGGCTTCCTGACACCGCCGACGATGTGGACACCCGCATCGGCCTTGCCTGGGCCAAGCTCCGTTCGCTCACACCCTACTGGCGCTCGAAGGGCCTTAACGGGCACCGCAAGCGCATGCTCTTCAAGGTCCTCGTCCTCACGGTGCTCACGTATGGCGCCGAGGCGTGGACCCTCCCCCCAAGCTGGCAGCTCGGCTCGACGGCACAGTTTACAGGATGCTCCGGCAGGTCCTTAATGTAGGTTTTTCCGAGCGTCCGTCATCAGAGTCTCTGTATCATGGCATGCCTCGTGTTTCGGACGAGATTAGACAGCGTAGGATAGCATTTGTAGGACACCTTGCACGCACCAGCCAGGTCGACACCACCCTTGGTCTGGCCGGCCCCCAGCGGCTTGGACAGCCAGGGCGGCACATTCTGACCTGGCCTGGCCCCAAGGACATTCCCAAAAGGGTAGGGAAACCTGTCACCAACTACGTTCAGATGCTGCTGGACGACCTCGTGGTCCCAGCCCAGTTTGAGCACCGCATCCACTCTCTCTCCCGTCTTTGGACTGCCATGCAGGACAAGGAGCGGTGGAAGAAGATTGTCACGGCACACACGCCCGACCCTGTGGGCAAGCCACCTCCCCCCAAGCGGAGGAGGCGTTTTGATGAGTAGTGTAGTTAGGCTTTTCTAGATAGAGTTAGGATAGTTCGATCACGCGGCTTCCTCCACCCCATCCATCATGAAATATGTGCTACATGACCTCCCCACGGAGGCATGTTATAATTTAATTTAATTTAATTTAATGGCAGTGTAGTAGTGTTTCCTCCGTAGTACCCTAGTTTTATTCGGTGTATGGCGTATTATAATAGAATGCATTGAGAACAGAGTCGACGCGTCCCAGGTCTTTCCACAATATAGCTCCCCATCACTAGGTAACCTCACTAGTTTAGTTGAAGTCAGGCTAGGCGTTTGGAATAGACTGAGAGAGGAGCCAGGGCGTAACACCCACCACCCTATCTATCTGTTTTGGCGAGAAGCCTGTGGGCTGGCGCCTCTGATTGACACGCCCAACCGTGGCGTAGTACCAACCGACTACCGTGCGCTTTCAGCACCGGGCCAACCCGTGGCGAATCAACATCAACAGTGTAGCACCAGCACCGCCCATTTTGTGGCATCTTGGACGGGCTGAAAAACAGTGTCGTACCGCCACATTTTCCCCAATTAATTAGCGTGTCACCGCCACATTGGACGTAAATCCGCCACTAACCGAAATGCTTAGCGTTGACCACGGGCACTGTAGCAAGTGGGTGATAGTACCAAACTCGCCACAAAAGACATGCAAAATGTTGGAGGGTGAGGCAAAACTTAACGTAAGACCCGACTCAGAAAGGCAAAAGATACGGCGGCCGGGAATCGAACCCGGGCCCTTCGCGATCTCACGTCGATGTAACGTGGAAGGGCTCGAGGGTGGGAGGCGAAGATACTACCACTGTACTACCGCCGCCCACAGATATATTCTCAGCTTGTCCGGCATTAGAGTGGCCGGAGGAAACCAGCAGAAAAATCAACAAGGGGCGGGAAAAGAAAGCAAAAATTACGGCGGCCGGGAATCGAACCCGGGCCCTTCGCGGACTCACGTTAGTTTTACGTGGAAGGGGGTGATGTGTGGGAGGCGAAGATACTACCACTGTACTACCGCCGCTGACAGTCAACCACACAGAAGACTTGAGCGATGTAAATTTCTTGTCCAAAGCAATATATATTATTAAAGCATTTCTGCGCAGCTTCTGCACTCTACTGTACACCGCCGCATGCCCCCAGCCCCCCATGAAAATGATTTGTTTGCGCGATGGCATTTTCCCGCGCAAAAACATGGGACGAAAACGTCGGTGTTATACTGTAACAGCGGCAGATATCCACCGGCTATGGTGCCATTGTTAAAGTTCAACCAGCCAATACTACCGTAATACATGCTTGTTGTTTGCTCGCAGTTCCTAAGAGGAGTAGTAAAGACAGTTTGCCCTTTGCGGACAGTGACCCGCGCTGCGAGCTTCGGCTTTCCCAGGGTAGTAGTCCAGCTGAGAATGAGGCCTGTCGGAAAGCAGTCCTCCATAATGAGATTTATGCGGCTCGAAGTGAATCCTCCCAAAAGGTCAAGGATAGAACTGCCGAGCAATGGACCTGGCGAATCGCCGGAACAGAATGAAGCAAACGACGCTGCTTGTCAGCCGACTTCTGTAGCACGTGGTGACGTGCTCTTTCGACGCGAGGACTCAACGGCTCAAGGGGCTTCATTACATGGGGATTTGAGCGAAGAGCAGCGGATTGTTGCCGACAAAAACAGATTTATTGCGCTTGCTAAATGCAGAATGCGGGAAGCCCAGAAAGTTGTGGATGATGCTCGAGGTCAGTATGGCGTCGAGAGCTTCGCATTCAAATGGCGCTCGCTGCGCTAGCATATCCTCGCTTTGTGCTGCTTTGTTGATGCTAAATATTAATGCTACAATTCTTTTTCTAAATAACCTGCCAATGCGGACAGCTGGAGGTTGCTATCCGGCCTTGGCGAGTCTCCTGGTAGAGCCCACGTGGCGTTCTGCGCTGGCGAGCGAGTTCGAGAAACCGTACATGGAAGGGCTGTACAATTTTGTGAAGGCCGAGTCTGCCGGGAGCACTCCAATCTACCCACCGACGGCCATGATTTTCCGAGCTTTGAATACTTGCCCCCTTGACAGGGTGAAGGTCGTCTTGCTTGGGCAGGTAAGTTGTCACCCTGTATAGCTGGTGCTTCGTGTCCAGCGACAGGTGCATGCGGCCTTCTAAATGGCGGATCCAGACCCTAAGATTGCTCATGGTGCGTCAAGGTCTACCAGGCCTGTGCTGTCACCAAAAGTGCAGGAAGATTTGGACCCGTGGTCAGCCAACAAGCACGTATATGTATGCAGCAGTGAAAGGCATGCTTGGCAGTCATTCATCTAGGCTATCCTTGAGCGCCCTTGGCTGTTTTGTGAATTCTTGCTTATCTAGGTTATCCTTGAGCGCCCTTGGCTGTTTTGTCTATTGTTGTTAATCTAGGCTATCCTTGAGCGCCCTTGGTTGTTTTGTCTATTCTTGGTCACCATTGTCGGTCTGGCTATTTTTATCCATTGCGCTGCTCTTGGAAGGTCGGCGTGCAAACAGGCATTCGCCATCTAAAATTTTGTTGGCATGTCGTGTGGCAGTGCATGCGGATGGCAACTCTGCCTCTTATTGACGCGGAGAACTTGCCTGGGATGCGCCGTGCGCGAGGCCCCTGGATCCCCCCATGCTTCCCTTGTCTACAGCACGTGTCTACAGCACGTGCAAACACTCTTGTCATCACCAATTCAGAAAACGAGTGGCAATCCCAGTGTGCTGGCCTGTCTCTCTTGGCCTGTCTCTGTGGGCCTTTCTGTGTGGGCCTCTTGTATTTGGCCCTTAACTCTTGGCTGTTCTGTTTGCCCTTGTTTAGTTGACTTTCTCCTTCGGTCTTTCCCTGTTAGCCATCTTTGTTTTGCTCTTCCTTACTCGGCCTTTCTCAGGTGGCTTGACTGGCTTGGCCTTTCTCACTCGGCCATTGTCTCTTGGCCTTTCATGGCGTGACCTTTCTTTTCCTGGCCTTACCCTGCTGGTCTCCCCTGGCGGCACACGCCACACGCAGGACCCCTACCACGACGTTGGCCAGGCCATGGGGCTCTGCTTCTCAGTGCCAGAGGGGGTGCCCCCCCCCCCCAGCCTGGTCAACATTTTCAAGGAGCTCGAGGATGACCTGGGGCCGGGTGTGCGTAGCCCCTCGGCCAAGCCGTCGGGGGATCTGCACAAGTGGGCGACCGAGGTGAGCTTGTTGGCACTTGGTGAAGACGTGAGACAGTTGGCAGTTGGTGACGATGGTGGTCGATTGGTGAAGTGCCTGAGTGGATCACTAGATTTGAAAGTGTGTGAGTGAACCCTTGCCCGCGGGGTGTCAGTCAGATAGTTTCTAGCGCATGGTAAGAGATGATTGGTAACAAGCAATCTACCTAGCTAGGAGAGACTAGGCCTGGGGGTTAGTCACATTGTTGTCAGGAAAATAATTGATAGTATATATTCATTATTTTTTAATCATCACTATTCATTATTTTATCATTTATTCATGAGAAAGTGCCTGGATGCGGTGGCACTTTATTTAGGGAATGCATGCTACTTTGGCGGTTGGGATGTGAGGACGGGCGAAGTGGCAGGATTTGGTGAATGGAAAATGAGAAGAGACCTGAGTAGTTTGATGGGTATAGGGTAGGGAATGCAGCCCTGGCGGCCGATGTCGGCATATTGGCGCAGCTGTATACTTCGTGGACCAAGTGTTGCAGTGAGTGGGCCAGTAGGGGTGAACCTAGTGGCGCTGCGCGTGGGCCGTGAGGGGTGGCGCTGCGCGTGGGCCGTGAGGGGTGAACCAGGTTGTGCAGTGAGTGGGCCACGATCAGCAAACCACTTGGTGCAGCGAATGGATCATGTGCTGCACTGGGGCCAGCGGGTGCTGCGCTGTGTGAGGTGCGAGAAATGACCCAAGGAGCGATGAGTGAAACTGGGGGAGCAACGAACTTCTATGCAGTGGTGGAAGGGTGGGTGGGTGGGTGGGTGGGTGGGTGGGTGGGTGGGTGGGTGGGTGGGTGGGTGGGTGGGTGGGTGGTGGGTGGTGGGTGGTGGGTGGGTGGGGGGCAGAAATGGCAGGGGAAGCTTTGGCGAGAAAAGGTATTGGCGCCTGGGAAGGGGCCCGATGCCTCCATTTTTGCGTGAGGCTATCCCCTCAACAAACGTCAGTGGGCACCGCCAATGTCGCATTGCTCGTAGCTGTGCTGGGGTTCCAGGCTGAACTGTCTTTGTGGCCTCGCTTGAAAGCCACGTGGGTAAACCATCATGACATGGATTACACCAGGACGATTGCTACCAGTAGATTACCTCAGAGTTAGCTTAGTTCGGTTTTCGCGGCTTCGCCCACCTTCATCCATCCAGCAAGGGAATACGTGCTACATGATCTCCCAATGGAGTCATGTTGTAATTTAATTTATTTTTTATAAAAAAAATTTAATTGCTACCAGTGAATTACTGGTTAGCTCACTGTGGCTGGATGGTATTGTCCATGGCATTGTCTGACGCCCGTGCTTGTCCCCTCTTATGACGATACGTTCCTTGTATCCTCCCCTGGCCTCTTTGACGGTTGCCTTTGCGCCTTCACTCACAGGGGGTGCTCTTGCTGAACACCGTCCTTACGGGTACGTGGCAGCCAAGGAGGGCGCGTTGCCTGCACGGTGCCTGGCTTGGCTGATAACACGGATGGGTGGGTGGGTGGGTGGGTGGGTGGGTGGGTGGGTGGGTGGGTGGGTGGGTGGGTGGGTGGGTGGGTGGTGGGTGGGTGGGTGGGTGGGTGGGTGGGTGGGTGGGTGGGTGGGTGGGTGGGTGGGTGGGTGGGTGGGTGGGTGGGTGGGTGGGTGGGTGGGTGGGTGGGTGGGTGGTGGGTGGGTGGGTGGGTGGGTGGGTGGGTGGGCGGGTGGGTGGGTGGGTGGGTGGGTTACTGTTTGACGTGCAGTTTTCCCCGAAATCCTTCAATCCTGTATGTGTCGTGCCATCCTAGCCGCAGAGTCAGGTGTTTTGCGCCAAGATCCACCATCCAACTAGTTGACGCCAATGGAAATGCTCAAATTTCATCCCCTCTTCACTCGCTGTTCAAATAAATTGGCATCACAAATTCTTCGAAATGTTTCAGATTAGTATACGTAGTTTTCTATTTTTGCTGCCTCAGGTAGTATACTATAGCAGTATCCTACAAGAGTATATCCTCAGCAATCCTATTCATAAATTTTTTAGCAACCCTAGGAAATTTCGCTTACTACCGAGTATGAGGATACTACAAGAGTATACCACCGAGTATGAGTATACTAGAAGGGTAGTAGATTCCTGACAGAGGCCTATCGTGCGCGCACAGCTTACCCTAAACCCCTGGCTGCTTCTAGCTTTTATACCCCAAGCCATCGCAAAGGCTACAAAGTTGCTTGCCCATGTTGATAGTCCTTTCTGGGATTGCAGCATTTCCCTGCTTCCGTGCTTTATTTGCGCAGAATGTGTTTGCAGCATGTAGCACGCAGTAACATAGGCGGTTTTTCCGCGTTTTCGGCATTGCGTTTTTCCGCGTTTTCCGCGGACCGGCACTGAACGCAAATGGTTTTCACCTTTGCGGCGTGCCAAATCAGAATAGGCGGTGGCCACATTACCTAGCACACCGAAACCTGCCCAGTGCCCATGTTTTTCCTGCCTGGCTTTCGCCTCCCACCCCTTCCCCCCCCCCTTTCCCCCCCTCCTCCCCCTCACCCCGGCTTCTTGTCATCAGCATTTCCCTCCCTTGATTGTACTAGTTTGCTCATATGTTACTTGTCGTCTTACTGTGTGGCATCACCACATGAGCGCAGTCATCGTGATTTTTAATTAATTCATGGGCGTGTCAGGTCTGTGAGCTCGAACAGCTAGTTGTTCACAAAAGGATGCCGTGCTTGTGATTCTCAGCGGCAGCCCTCCGCCGTTGATCACTCGTGTGCCCACCTCCTGAATTGCTTGTTTCCGTGCTTGCTCTCTCTTATGCTGCCCCAGTATATGGCCCTGTTACTATTGTTTTGTTGTTATTCTTATGCTGCCCCAGGATATGGCCCTGTTACTATTGTTTTGTTATTATCCTTATGCTGCCCCAGGATATGGCCCTGTTACTATTGTTTTGTTATTATTCTTATGCTGCCCCAGGATATGGCCCTGTTACAATTGTTTTGTTATTATCCTTATGCTGCCCCAGGATATGGCCCTGTTACTATTGTTTTGTTATTATTCTTATGCTGCCCCAGGATATGGCCCTGTTACTATTGTTTTGTTATTATCCTTATGCTGCCCCAGGATATGGCCCTGTTACTATTGTTTTGTTATTATCCTTATGCTGCCCTAGGATATGGCCCTGTTACTATTGTTTTGTTATTATCCTTATGCTGCCCCAGGATATGGCCCTGTTACTATTGTTTTGTTATTATTCTTATGCTGCCCCAGGATATGGCCCTGTTACTATTGTTTTGTTATTATCCTTATGCTGCCCCAGGATATGGCCCTGTTACTATTGTTTTGTTATTATTGATCTTGTTTAATTGTTGTGACTATTGTTGGCTTGCTTGTATGCAGTTCTGTGTCCTGCCCTCTACCGCATCGCCCTTTCCCTCAGCTGCCCACGTACTTCTCCACGAGGATTTATGCTGTGTGGTACCGTCACGAGAGTCATCTAATAGATAGTGTTATTCGAGAGTCGTCTAATATGTAGTGTTATTTGATACGTATGCTGCGTGGTACCGTCACGAGAGTCATCTAATAGATAGTGTTATTCGAGAGTCGTCTAATATGTAGTGTTATTTGATACGTATGCTGCGTGGTACCGTCACGAGAGTCATCTAATAGATAGTGTTATTCGAGAGTCGTCTAATATGTAGTGATATTTGATGCGTATGCTGCGTGGTACTGTCACGAGAGTCATCTAATAGATAGTGTTATTCGAGAGTCGTCTAATATGTAGTGTTATTTGATACGAGCAGTATAGATGTGCTACTATAAATACTACTATCAATTTGATTTTGTTCCCATGTTCAGACGGCAGCCTTTCCTTTTGCCCACGCTCTGACCATCCCGATGACTTGTGCCTGGCCACATGCTGCCACCCCCTCATAATCGCTTGCCTTGCCCACGCAGTGCGGGCACACCAGGCCAATTCGCACGCCAAGCGTGGGTGGGAGCTGTTTACTGATGCCGTCATACGCGCCATCTCGCTGAACTGTCGCGGAGTGGTCTTCCTGCTCTGGGGCAAGCCGGCACAGCTAAAGTCCCGGTAGGCAGCATGAGTGCCGTCCAAGTGCCAGTAGGCAGCACGAGTGCCATCCAAGTGCCGGTAGGCAGCTTGAGTGCCGTCCAAGTGCCAGTAGGCAGCACGGGTGCCGTCCAAGTGCCGGTAGGCAGCACGAGTGCCATCCAAGTGCAGACACACACACGTGCAGATTTATGCACACACAAGCATGCACACATGCACAATTTTGTGTGAGCACCCACGCATGCACCCACGCACGCACACGTATAGTATACACATACGCACGTATAGTATACACATACGCACGTATAGTATACGCCCGCCGTCTTCCACTATCCTGCATGCAGCTTGAGCTGTTGTTAACGCTACCCGTCTATCGACTATTACCTTTCTTCTTCTACATCGATAGATAATGGTACTTCACATAGGCACACACGCGGGTAGGCAGAGATGTCATGGGCCAGGTCCTTGTGATATTAAGAGCACGTGAAGAGTACTTGTCACAGGGCAGCTTACCCAAGTATACCAACTGTGCCATGGGATGTGGAAAAAATACCTTGGCTTTGAAAAGAAGTGGACGTTTCTTCTAGAAGCTCCCGTTTTCTTGGTAGCCAGTGTGCTGCCCTTTGCTGTTGCTGCGCCCACCACCCGAGGGCCGGGGCCCCAGCAGCCATGTGCTCTTTTAGTAATTAGTAGCAAAACCTTGAACCATTGGTTACCTCACCTCTGCAGTGATATATGAGGTTGATATAATGAATTTGGTGGGAGTCAGGCCGTTTGTTGTGCCATTACAGTAGTTCATCTTGAGGTGAACATTGTCATTGCGGGTGTCATTGCGGGGGGGATGAATAGTAGCATGATATGTGAAAATAAATAGTAGTATCTAATAGTAGTATCAAACAGTAGTATCAAACAGTAGTATCAAATAGTAGTATCAAATAGTAGTATCATTCCGTAGATATCACTGGGGAGGGTGATGGAGCTAGCACAGAAGCCTTGTGGTCAGAGTTTGGTCACCTCGAGGAAGGCCCTCCGTACGTGCGTTCCCTCGGGGCCAAGCCTAGACCCTCGAACCACCAAGTCATAAGCCCAGGAACGTTGGGCGTGTTGCGTGGCACCGGGTCTGCAAGTTGTATGCAACATGCACCAAGGGGAGGCCAACTGTTCGTACCAAGGAGCATGCAGCATGCCGCTGAACCGCGCGGGGTACCTGCCCCTGACATGGTAAGACTCCAAATCCGTGCTTGGAATGGCAATCATCCCAGTCCCGCAAATGCCAGGATTTTTGCAAGTAAGTTGTTCCTTAGCACTGGCGACACCTTACCTCCACACGGCTCTGTATTTCCACAAGGCCCGGGCCTGGTATCTCCCTGGCGGTGGAAAGCATGGCTTTGTAGTACCCCCTCCGCCCGGCCTGGCCCGGCCCTGGGCTTTGTGATGTCGGCCCTCATGTGACTTGTACCCCTGCGTATGAAACACATGTAATCGATTGTGATGACCGTCCCTGTCTTGCCTGCCTCTTCACCCGCAGGATGATCGATGCCCACAAGCACCACATCCTCGCGGCGCCGCATCCATCGCCGCTGTCCTGCTACCGCGGTTTCTACGGAAGCAAGTACGTGTGTGTTAGCATGAGTTGTTCTAGTGTTGAGGCATGCCGATTTTGTTTCGGTTTCTATGGAAGCGAGTATGTAATTTTATTGACTGTAATTTTAGCGAGTATGTAATTATGGACATTCCACCTTTAATGGTCATGGCATGCCAACTTCAATGGTCGCGGGCATGCCAACTTCAAAGGTCTTCATGGGAGCAAGTGCACAGACGGATGCCAGTACGTCGACGTTGGCATGAATCCTTCAATCAATATTTATTTCTTTATTTCTTTGTTTGTTTGTTTTTTTTACTTGTGAGGACGGCAACTATAAAGACCTTCATAGAAGCGAGTACATGAGTACATGAACGTTTACTTCAATTTTTTGTAGTATGTTAATGATGGGGGCCCGTGCCTCCTGGGTTCATGGTTTGGTTATGCCCAGCAGCATGCGCCTGGTTGTGCCTGACCTGATGCATACTTGCCCCCCTCACCTCACCCCACCATTCACCCCCCCAACTCCCCCCCGCCTCCCACCCACCCACCCACCCACCCACCCACCCACCCACCACCCACCCACCCACCCACCCACCCACCCACCCACCCACCCACCCACCCACCCACCCACCCACCACCCCCCACCCGCCGCCCGCCCGCCCGCCGCCCGCCCGCCCGCCCGCCCGCCGCCCGCCCGCCCGCCCGCCGCCCGCCCGCCCGCCCGCCGCCCGCCCGCCCGCCCGCCCGCCCGCCCGCCGCCCGCCCGCCCGCCGCCGCCCGCCCGCCCGCGCCGCCCGCCCGCCCGCCCGCCCGCCCGCCCGCCCGCCCGCCCGCCGCCCGCCCGCCCGCCCGCCCGCCCGCCGCCCGCCCGCCCGCCCGCCCGCCCGCCCGCCCGCCCGCCCGCCGCCCGCCCGCCCGCCCGCCCGCCCGCCGCCCGCCCGCCCGCCCGCCCGCCCGCCCGCCCGCGCCGCCCGCCCGCCCGCCGCCCGCCCGCCCGCCGCCCGCCCGCCGCCCGCCCGCCCGCCCGCCCGCCGCCCGCCCGCCCGCCCGCCGCCCGCCCGCCCGCCCGCCCGCCCGCCCGCCGCCCGCCGCCCGCCCGCCCGCCCGCCCGCCCGCCCGCCCGCCCGCCCGCCCGCCCGCCCGCCCGCCCGCCCGCCCGCCGCCCGCCCGCCGCCCGCCCGCCGCCGCCCGCCCGCCCGCCCGCCCGCCCGCCGCCCGCCCGCCCGCCCGCCCGCCCGCCCGCCCGCCCGCCCGCCCGCCGCCCGCCCGCCCGCCCGCCCGCCCGCCCGCCGCCCGCCCGCCCGCCCGCCCGCCCGCCCGCCCGCCCGCCCACCCACCCACCCACCCACCCACCCACCCACCCACCCACCCACCCACCCACCCACCCACCCACCCACCAACCAACCAACCAACCAACCAACCAACCAACCAACCAACCAACCAACCAACCAACCAACCAACCAACCAACCAACCAACCAACCAACCACACTCCTTCTGGTGATATATCCCATTTGTTTGGTGGAACCTTACCAGTGGCTCGGCAGATCACATGTTTTCGAGAACTATACAGGTCATAGCCGTGCAGCACAACCTCCACGACAGTTATTTTATGGGGGATGTCACAGTGCTAGTGGGAAATTGGTGATGTCGCCAAGCCAGGTTTACAAACAGGAAATGTTGCACCTTGTCAGTGCAGGTCCCTTGTCAGTGCAGGCGCCCCATTAGGCTCAGACAGCCAGGCACCCCAGGGGGTGAGTTGTAATTTGCAATTCTACTCCGTACGACTATTCCTAGCGTGGACGCTGCGCCGTGCGGACCCGTAAATAGATTCGATGCGCCGCGAGGTATCTACCGTTGCGCCGAGGTCTCTCGGACAAAATGTTCAGCATGCACGATGTTAGGTTTACAATACATTAATACAAAAGTGGCGGTGGGGCGTGGATTTGGTCTGCGTGTTCAATTGCCAACAACGTCTGAGGACACCTGCGGCCTTACGGCCATTCAGCATTCATTACCCAACCTATGAATTCAAGTGGTGCACTGGTTTTTCATGACGTGTCTATGCTATTTTCTGCCGGGTGACACTCACTTCATGAGCATAATCATGGGTGATTGTATGCTCTGGGGCCGGCTGTCTCATCCTTGCACACGCTCCTACCTTTTGTTGTATGTGCTCCTCTGTGCTGCAGGCCTTTCTCCAAGGCAAATGAATTGCTGGTCAAGAGCGGCAAAACCCCTGTTGATTGGCACCTGTGAGAAGTCTCAGCTGAATTCAAAGTGTAATAATGTACATACACCCTGGTAGCAATTTTGCGTAGCCTGTGCAGACTTTTGGCCGCATGGAGGTTCCAGCATTATTGCATGGCTGTTGAGGCGACTCTACTTTACGCTGGCTTGTCGGGACTGTTCTAGACTACGCGGGGTGATTGGACGACCATGGTGAGAGGGGATGGGCGCAGTAGAGATGCTTGAATGTACCCCTGAATTCCGGGTCCCCCTTTCATCACATATGTCATGCCACACGACCTTTTTCAATCGCTTTCCACACAGACCATTGGCCAATTGTATCGGCAGAAACACGTTGGTAACCACATGGTGGCTGTTTCCGGTGGACAGTCAAGTAGGTCTACGCTTGTAAAAGGTTGCAGGCCTGCACTTTGACATCCTTTGCTGACTCATGTATTAATGAGACAACCAGCTCATATTACCGGTCCACGAGATGCAACCAGCTCAGGCTAGACATCTGGTTAATCCGGATCATGGTAGCTTGAAACTGCTGTTATGATCTCATCTGTGCTTGTCGAGCCGTTCAGGATGATGGAAATGAATGGAGGTGGAAATGTGTAGCGGCCGTGTACAACTATGCCATGGCTGGCAAACGTTCAGAGCGACACGTATAGGCAGTTTAGCTAAAATACAAATTGCTAATATGTGATCAGGGCGTTTGTTTCCTAGTATGCGGCGGCCAGAAGTGTCCAGTTGTAATTCATTAGTCATGCGCTCCCATCGGGGCTAGTCCCGCAGAGCACCCCCCCGCCCCCGCCTACTGTCCTGGACCTGGACATCTTCATGGCTGTGCTCATTAAGGGGACTCGGCGCGGCGAATATTTTCCGCGCCAAAAAAAATTCCGCGGTACCCTCCGTACCGTGAAAAGTGGGTGCACGGTGCGCGCACCCCTTGCGGAAGTGGCCATGGCGACTGCTTTTAGACGAAACGTGACAAATCTGGCTCGCGGAAAGCAGAAAAAATGCTCGATTCTTGGAGAAAATTAGTTACTGATTCTAATTTATGGTGGGATAGTTGCGATCTATAATGTCGCGGGCTCTTTTTCTTTACCATCGGCAGGGGGGGTCCGGCCTGAATTTCTGTCGGGATGAATAAAGTATAATGGATGCCTGCAGGTGTGATTGTCGATTGTTGCCAGTTTTGATGGTCCTAATGGAAGCTAGTTTAATGATGTTTCTAAAGCCGTAAAAATTCCAGCTGCTATCTTTACCTTTCCCGTCATTTTTCGGTAAGATAACATTAGGCCTGCGCGATGCGCGCCCGACCTCTCCAATCTCCATGAAAGGGTGGCCTTTCTTGTGCGCCTGGGCACGAATAAATGCCCGTTATGGTACGTTCTTGTATTAAACGTCCTAAGATAGCGCTGTCCTGCTTTCATAGCTCGTTGAGCGTAAGCTTTTTGCCTTCTTTCCGGCCAGATGCAGCCATGAAGTTGCGGGCCCTGGCGCTGCATCGCTGGATTCCTGGATGTTTTTTAGCAAGTTCGTCTGTGACGTGGCTGGCTTGCTGCAGCGCGTGGCCCACAACCTGTCGGGAAGGTGTAATGCTTTTATTTCCTTGCTTCTCTGAAATTTCTTTTGCTTTATAGACAGTTGTGTTCGAGGAAATTCACGCGGTCTTCCTAAGCAGCGGCATCATTTTCCCCAGACACTGACGAGCTGGCACCTGTCTCCTAAAGAAAGTGGCTCGTGCTTGTTAGAAAGGAGGCAGTGTACATTTTGCGGGACACAATGCTTTGGTGGCACATGCGTCAGGTAGGTTGTTCCAATGGTCTCTTCACCTTTCCCACTGAGTAAATGATAGCCTTTGTCATGCTAACCAGATCGAGCAGCTAGCCACAGGTTGGCTGGATAAAAAGTCAGCTTATTTTCTCTTTATATACTGCGTGTGTGGTCCTCCACATGTCCGGCTTGTTGGGCATTTTGGAAGAGGGTTTTTAATGTGTTGTTGGGTGGAACAACTTGGTTGTTGGCACAAAATAACACATTATTAGCCTGAGATAGGCATGACATATGCTGCTCAGGCGTGTCGTCCTACCAGCCTTGTTGTTGAGGGTAGACTCACAAGGCTGGCTGTGCCGATGGAGGGGTGGGGCGTATGACGCTCCGGACATCCTCCTCACACTCCGTGATCAAAGTGGGCATGTTTTTGGGTGTCTAGGGTAGCAAAACAGATGTCATTTTGGCTCAGCACTAGCTCAATTCTCTTTTAGCGTCTACCCAGGTGGCATCACAGGAAAATCAATAACTTGAGCTACGCTTGTCAGAATGAGCTCAAACTTTGGGGTTGTGTTTCCCCCCACTCAGTGGAATTTAAAATGTATGGATGACCCAATCTGATGTGTTAATGATTTTATTTATTTTTTTTTGGCTCAAAAAAGTACCCATTTTGCGGGAAAATTAATAACTCAAACAAATGTGACCATTTTGGCCATGTAAATAGCCCAGCTTTTAAAAAAGTGGGGGAACTTTGCAAAAATGTATGGGCAGGTCATTTGGATAAGTGGTTTGTCTTGGGAAAAATATCTCATAAATAGCGTCTTTTTCTTTTTTTAGCTCGCCACCGGTGCGTGGTTGGGGGTAGTAAGGTAATCCACCCGGCTAAGGGCCACACCCGCTAAGGGCCACCCCTGGACCCCCCCCCCCCCCCCCCCCCCCAGCATTTTGCGCAATTTGGTTTGAAATGACCAGAATATTTAACAACAGGTGCATGGCGGCGTAGCTGCAAGGGAAGGGCCAGCGGTTGCCTCCAGGCCACGCCGTAATTCCAGCTGCTTGTTGTCGGTCGTTGCTTCGTATGTATCCAGTCGGTACTTGCATCGTATGGATTGAGCAACGATCGTTGTTACGTGCTCCGCATAGAGCTCGACAGACGACAAGCAGCTTGTTCACTGTTCCATATGAACCGGCGTTCATTCCCTATGACGACCATAAGCCGTCGAGTCGTGACAACGGATGTCACCCTGAAGGGGTTGGCGTATTATCAAGGAGACAACCAGCGCAGGTCAGAAATCGGGAGAATCCGGACCATGGTAGCTCGAGCCTGCCGTTATCTTGTCCGCGTGTTCGTGGCTTGCGTGTAGAGCGACTAGATGACCTAGACGGCGTATTATGATAGTAATGATCACGGGTGCCAATAGAGGTTGCTGCTGGCTGGTCCGAGTTGGAGCTAGAAAACCCTCGCGACAAAAATGTTATCGCTGTTTCGGTAAACGGCGACAAAGCGGAATTACGGAAGTTTGCTGGACAGTGCTTTCTTTTCCCGTTGCGTCACTGAAAAGGTAAACGGTCTTGCGATGTCAAAACAGCAGCAAGTAGCAGTCGCTGTGTTTAATTGCAATGTGGTAGTTTGATTTAACACATATACTGCCTGAAGCTTTTCAAGGCTTGCTGGGATGTTGCCCATATCAAGGAGACAACCAGCGCAGGCCAGAAATCGGGAGAATCCGGACCATGGTAGCTCGAGCCTGCCGTTATCTTGTCCGCGTGTTCGAGTCGTTCAGGATGATGAAGATGAATGGTGATGGAAATGTGTATCCTTGTGCATTGAAATTATGGCTGGCTTACGTGTAGAGCGACTAGATGCCCATATGTTTCTAACGCTATAACTCTTGTCCAAGTGATGAAGACTGGCTTGGAAACTTGAGCTCGTCATGTTTACATTGTTATTGTGTTACAATACGTGCCTCTTTTCAGAATATGTTTCATATGTAATGCGAGGCTTCAGCATCATGGTTTAGCACCGTGGTGGCAGCCAAGCCTCTAATGACAATCTTGGACCTCACCTTGGCCTACGCAAATATTTGCTTCTTGTTTCACTCTTTGGACTGAGCTAGCTTTACACCTGCTATTTGGCCTGCACCATCGTCCCTGGCTGCCAGTTACATTTTGTGCCCCCCCCCCCTGGCAGGCTGCAGGGTCTAGGATAGCGAGGGTGTAACGTAGACATGTTGTGGGCACCCTCAGTGCATTTTCAGGACCAGCCATGACCTGGCCATGCCTTCTTTCTTAGCACATTGAACATGACTTGTCAGAGTGCTTTTTGGTCACTCGTGTAACGACCCCCCTACATTCATAAATCGTAAACAATTATATAATGAGCATATTTCATGGATGTAAAGCATTTCAACTCTTGAGCATATCATAAAAGTTAATGGTTCCATACCGTACCCATGGATGTGTTGACGTGTGTGAGTTATTACAAATGGTATCCATCTTTAAAATGTCCTCATTTGAGGACATTTTCTTGCAGTGATTAGACATCAAGGTTCTAGATACTTTGCCCTTGCACTTGCCCTTGCCCACACTCAATCCTGCTCACACGCACACGCACACGCACACGCACACGCACACGCACACGCACACGCACACGCACACGCACACGCACACGCACACGCACACGCACACGCACACGCACACGCACACGCACACGCACACGCACACGCACACGCACACGCACACGCACACGCACACGCACACGCACACGCACACGCACACGCACACGCACACGCACACGCACACGCACACGCACACGCACACGCACACGCACACGCACACGCACACGCACACGCACACGCACACGCACACGCACACGCACACGACCACGACGACCATGGAAGTAACTAATGTCTAACTAAATTAGTTGTTTCACAACTACAATAGAATAGTTGTCGATCTCACTTCATATGTCTTAATGGATCTATGATTCCATGTTGTTGCTTGATATGGCAAGTAACACAACAATCGAACACTTTTGACACACCCACACACCTTGGCACAATTCAGGGTGGCCCTATGTGGTCGCTTGATGTGCCATAATAAGTTAGACTAGTTCACGGCAAATCACGGCTCATCAATCACACAACCATGCCAAGACTTTATTGAAAACTTGAATACGATTCAGGTGGCCCTATGTGGTCGCTTGATGTGCCATAATAAGTTAGACTACTTCATGGCAAATCACGGCTCATCAATCACACAACCATGCAAAGACTTTATTGAAAACTTGAACACAATTCAGGTGGCCAGCTGTCGCAGCTGCTTCCAAGCATCGATGGTAGCGTGCTCTTTCTTAAACAGTTTTTGATAGTCGTTCCAGCTGCATTCCCGCAATTTCTCCTCTGGAACAACCTCGAGAAGGAACCCGCCAGTGATACAATTCTACAGTCGGTTGCCTTGGGAGCGTTGCCCTCGGCGTCTTTCATTGTGACGATGACGAGGGCTTTAAAGTGCCTATAGTCAACTAAGCCAGCATCCCGCATCCTCTGGGAGAATGCTGGATGCCCGGACGTGTCTTCTGCCATCCCCTCGCGAAGTCTGTCACTCAGCTATTCTGCGTCTTCAGTTCAGGGTTCTCAGCCGTCAATGGAAGCAGCTAGCAAACTGGAAGCCCACCATGTGTTAGGCGCTGCATGCTGAGCAGAATAATTTAATAAACCGCTAGCCATGTAACCTTAAGGCCTTTCCCCGCTTTCCCCTGCTTTTTTCCTGCTAAAAAACAGGGGTGGCCCTTAACCCGACTTTGCCTCCCCGCCCCACCCCCCCCCACCCCCCCCAAAACGTGCCAAAACGGTCCCAACAAGAATTTTACCATGCGAAGTCGATGTCGCTGATTCCAAATCCGTGCTCAGAATGACAATCTGCCCAGTCCTGCAAATGCCAGGAGTTTTGCAATTAAGGTGGCCCTTAGCCGGGTGGATTACCTTACCCCCAACAAGTGGTGGCATGAATGTCCAAACATCATATTTATGGTACTCAATCATCACTAGATGGTTCCCGAGTGCATTGGAACTGATATTCATTAAAGTCAGTTTTTCAGGCTTTTGGACGTGCGAGTCCCCTTAACGCCTCATCCACCGGCCGCTCAGGCTGGCGCTATAGTGAGCACCTCTCTGTGATGGTGGGCCATGGCGGGGCGACCACACTCTTGAGGCTGCCGCCGACTTGGCCGCGGGGGACCTGGCCCCAGAGGCGCCCCCTTGGCTGGCTAGGGCCTGATACAAAAGCCCTCCTGAGAGACGACGATTCCCCCGCCTGAGCACTGCAGCGCGCGTTCGTCACATTGCTTGCGGCGAGGTCCTACGCAAGCTGGTGAGGAACTTCAGTCATTTGACGCTATTGGCGAGAAACCGGTCCACCGTAGCAGAAAGGCACCTTTTGGCGAATTAATTTAGTTTCTGCCCAAATTAATTAATGTATCGGAGCTATTTCGCCGGCGATAACCACTCGCCGACCTACACTCGCGAACGATCAGGGGAAGGCTTGGCTTCACTCCGTTTCCCAAGGTTGACGAGACCATGGGTCCGCATGCAACTCCGCATTCCTGCGCCGACTGCACGCCCTAGCTCCCCATGAACCCTTTGTTCACGCTGGTTCCGGCCCTAGCTGTACCCAATTGCCATATCCGCCAGCTATATGATAGGTGCATGCCAGCTGTTTGCCCAACGCCATGCCCTAGCCTTTTTGTATAGCTATGCTGATCTTCCCCCCCATGACAGGCTCCCCCTTCGCTGGGCATAGCTTGAAGATCATGGGGATGCAAGTGCCCTGGTGCACCTAGAGCAAGGGTCCTTTACATCCCCACCCTTGCAGGAAGTAGCTTAGGATGTATGATAGGCCATATGCCCCCTCTCAAGGGCTATGTGCTACATATACTCCCAACGGAGTTATGTTACAATTCAATTCAATTCAATGCCAGCTGTTTGCCCCACAACCTCTCGTCACGGCGACGGGCGCGGCCTGCGGCAGCTGCGCGTGCTTGCTCTCGATACTACTGGGACGCACTACATCACGTGCATGGCGCGGGGTGGCCACTGAGCAGAACCAGAACTGGCCGGTTCCGCGCCTCGATCTATTTCCATACCTCTATCCTCCAGGAGGTGTGTGCCTTGGTTCGGTCGGTCTTTCCCCACTCCACCATCCAAGTGCGATCGCCTCGCGGATGGGGCAGCCCTCTACTCACGGTCCAATTAACCACCTGCAGTTATAACTTTATTATATAATGGGATTATAGTAGTGCAGTTAGGATTTTCTAGATAGAGTTAGGATAGTTCGATCACGCGGCTTCCTCCACCCCATCCATCATGAAATATGTGCTACATGACCTCCCCACGGAGGCATGTTATAATTTAATTTAATTTTTAATGGCATGGGCCGGCAACTCGATGCATGTTGCTGCATGTCGTACGTAGTTTTGCAGTACGTTAATTAGTTATAGTTGTACCTTGTGTGCTGGCTTGATCCTAATTGCATGGCTCTGTCGGCTTAAATTTTCTTCAGGGTTATTCTTCTTTTCGGGAATTTTTCCTTATCAAGGAGACAAATTCCTTATGTTGCATGCCGGGCTTTTCCTTATGTTGCACGCCACTCCCACCTCCGTAATTTATCATTCTCGATGAATATATGTCCGAGTGACCAGTTGGCACCGTGGCACGTCAACCGATGGTGTGCCATCCTGCACCCAGTTTGGAGTAAACTTCCGGTATCAAACATGGGTGTAATATTACAATTCAAGCCCCCAGGCAAGATGCACGTGCAAGCCTCCCCGAGCTCCCAATCGCAGCAGTTTTATACTCCGGGCGCTTGGTCCCCCAAGGCCCCAACGACATTTCAAATCATCAAATGTCAAGCCTGCCCTTCCTACTCGGCGCAGGGTTCCTTCAGGGGTCGATCACAAACTTGGAGAAGGCTAACAGAAATTTGCTGCTGTCTCACTTAACATATTGGCACACGTACACCTACTGTTACGTCCCAAGCCGGACTACGCAAGAAAATCTATCCAAGAAGGGCGCCCGCCCCATGTCGGCCAGCCTCATCAGAATCCTAATCACAGTCCACCAATTAGTAGGGTGACCGTGGTGACATCAACAGGAACCAACCATCCTTGTTTTCCTCCCGCCACATAAGCTGGCAGTATTGTGGCAATTATGAATTGAGACAACCAAAGGATATTTAGTGTGTAATAATCACATAACAAAGGTACAACCAGCACCCTCTTTCATGAGTACGAATATAGCTTGAACAAACAATAAGCACTACATAATTTATTACTCGTTCAAACGCCTGGCGCGGCCTTGAAACGGGCGGCGCTCTGTCGGGTCAGGCATGTACGCAGGATCCACGGCGGCCAGGCCGGTCCAGCCAACAAACCGTTTGCTGATGACACAACGGTTCATTTTATGGACATTTTTTGGTGCAGCAAAAAAATGGGGGGAAAACCCGGGGGGGGGGGGGGGGGGGGCAGAAAAGTGGGAGGTGACAGAAGCGGGCCAGCGCAGACAAAACACATCGAATAAAAGCAGGACGTACCCAGAGACCATCAGCGCATACGACAACAAAAGTAATGCGTCAGCCTTGTGTGATGGCCACGTTTACAAATTTATATACATGAAAGACATAGGCTCCCTCGTGAATCAACCACGAATCAACCACGAATCAACCACCAATCAACCACGAATCAACCACGAATCAACCACGAATCAACCACGAATCAACCACGAATCAACCACGAGTCAACCACCAATCAACCACGAATCAACCACGAATCAACCACCAATCAACCACCAATCAACCACCAATCAACCACCAATCAACCACGAATCAACCACCAATCAACCACGAATCAACCACCAATCAACCACGAGTCAACCACGGATCAACCACCAATCAACCACCAATCAACCACGAGTCAACCACGAATCAACCACCAATCAACCACCAACCAACCACGAATCAACCACCAATCAACCACCAATCAACCACCAACCAACCACCAATCAACCACCAATCAACCACCAATCAACCACGAATCAACCACCAATCAACCACGAATCAACCACCAATCAACCACCAATCAACCACGAATCAACCACGAATCAACCACGAATCAACCACGAATCAACCACGAATCAACCACGAATCAACCACGAATCAACCACGAATCAACCACGAATCAACCACCAATCAACCACGAATCAACCACGAGTCAACCACCAATCAACCACCAATCAACCACGAATCAACCACCAATCAACCACGAATCAACCACGAATCAACCACGAATCAACCACGAATCAACCACCAATCAACCACCAATCAACCACGAATCAACCACCAATCAACCACCAATCAACCACCAACCAACCACCCATCAACCACCAATCAACCACCAATCAACCACCAATCAACCACCAATCAACCACCAATCAACCACCAATCAACCACGAATCAACCACCAATCAACCACGAGTCAACCACCAATCAACCACCAATCAACCACGAATCTACCATGCCATAATACTTAGGCGTCGCACCTAAAGATCACAGTAGTACTATTAAATTTTGAATATGGCACAGTGTCTCTCCAGTCTTAAACAGTCTTCGGTCTTCCTAGATACGTAGTAAAAAAAGTGCTGTCAGGTTTGTGGTATTGAGGTCGCTAACAGATAAACTTGAAGAAAAATTATCAAACATGATACCACGCACCTGTTCACAATAGACTGCTTCGCCCAATACACACGCCCCGTCGGCAGCACGACTGCAAGCGCCCCTGACTCTAAATACAGACTCGCCCCCAGAAGCCTGTCGTCGTTAACTATGCCAGCAATCAGCACATGCATCAACGACTCAGCACGCCTGCTTACCACCAATCCGGCGTGGCCAGGTAGTTGTAGCCCCCTGCCTGCGGGTGCAGGTGCACGAGGAAGTAGTAGAGGTGGCCGACCGCGATCCCCACCAGATCCTTGATGGGGCTGCCGCCCATCAACGCAGTGAGAGCCACGAGCACCCAGGGCATGAAGAACGCCTGGTGGGGAGAGAAGGAAAGAAAGAAAAGGAGGGGGAAAGCACACACATACATTACATCGTGGGGAGGACATGTGTGGCGGTGATGAGCGTGGATGCCTAGGCCAGGAGGACGGCGCCATCCTCTGTGGTGGGAACATCTGGGCACCAAGGCAAGCAACCCAGATGGGGTTGGCTTGCAATGATGATGATGATGATGATGATGATGATGATGATGATGATGATGATGATGATGATGATGATGATGATGATGATGATGATGATGATGATGATGATGATGATGATGATGATGATGATGATGATGATGATGATATGATGATGATGATGATGATGATGATGATGATGATGATGATGATGATGATGATGATGATGATGATGATGATGATGATGATGATGATGATGATGATGATGATGATGATGATGATGATGATGATGATGATGATGATGATGATGATGATGATGATGATGATGATGATGATGATGTTGATGATGTTGATGTTGATGATGATGATGATGATGATGATGATGATGATGATGATGATGATGATGATGATGATGATGATGATGATGATGATGATGATGATGATGATGATGATGATGATGATGATGATGATGATGATGATGATGATGATGATGATGATGATGATGATGATGATGATGATGATGATGATGATGATGATGATGATGACGACGACGATGATGATGATGATGATGATGGTGGTGGTGTAATGTTGCCACAAGGTTGGAATGCAGCAAAGCCCAAAATCGAGACACCCAACGCCATAGCAAGATTAGAAAAGTGCTGGGGTAAGCCCAGGTTTTGCGAGTGCAACCCCTCCAAGGGCCAGGAATCCCTAGTCCAAGGCACATGGATGAAGCTGCCGTGGATTTTATTTTCCTAATCACAAGCAAAACAAATACTTCTAATATAAAACACGTGTCTGCTTACATCGACCTTGATGCCATACCAATTTGCCTTGCATATAACCTTATAGTAGTATATACTCTGCTTACGATACCAAATAAAACAACATGTCTGCTTACATCGATCTTGATGATGCCATACAGGTTGACCTTGACGTTGCTGTTGAGGCGCGCCCACACGTAGAGGTTCATGAAGATGAAGGAGAAGCTGCAGACGCCTGACAGAAACTGGGGCAAGAAGAAGGCGATGAGCTGGCGGGGGGGTTGGCAAGGCGGGAGCAGGGGTTGGCGAGGAGGCGGCAGTGGGCGGCGAGGTGGGGCCAGGGGGGTGGGGGAGGTCGGGGCCAGGGGGGGGGGGGGGGGGGGGTGCAAGGCAAGGCAGGGCGAACATGGTTGATGGTCGATCACTGCCTGGTGCAGGGGAGCGCAAACCTTTGATTCGCAAAATGAAAAGCAAATCGCCCGGTCCCAAAGCCCGAAGGGAAGGGCTGGGACCCCAAAACGCCCCACCTGTTTAGCCCCCTGGTTCCATTTCACGCCACAGCCATGAACTATTCATTCCAAAGCCATGAACTGATCATTCCGGAGCCACCCATGTACCAGATAGACTAGCCAGGGAGCCCAACAGACTGCACCGGCAGCATGTACAAAACCACTTCCCGTGAAGAAAGAGCCGGGCCAGAGGCAACGACAGGGCCAGAGGCAAGCACACGGATGGCGATGTTTGAAATGCCATGGCGAAGCAGAAAACAAGAGGCGAGAGCAAGACTAGAGGCAAGGGTGAAGCTAGAAGCAGCAGTGAGGCCTCTTGCAGTAACAAGGCAGATGCCCTGGCTTTCGGGAGGAAACACGACCGGATGCATCGCAGATGAACGCAACGGGCGAAAAGCAAAGGCCCGGCGCAAGCACAAGGGGCGTGCCAAGCACAAAATGCTTTATCACGCACCACCAAGGTAGTCGCGCCGAACATTTGCATGAAGATGAAGTCGTCCGCCCGATGCTCAAAGTTCTTCTGTTCGAGCGGGACCATGTAGCGGATGCTGCGCGTGGGTCACGTAGCGTGGGCATGGTTTGCATGGACATGGTTTGCGTCCAGTGTTAGGCGAATCTGAGGTCAGCAGAGCCGCTCCGTTAAAAAAAAGACTTGTCGCGGACGCTGCGGGCAAGCCACGTGGGGTTGCCAGCAACAAGTGGAGTAAGTACTTAAGAACAAACAAAGTGCTCAAAATGAATATGCATGTAAAACTTAACTTGCCCCGGGGGAAGAGAAAATTGCGTATCAAATAGGGCTGCACAAAAAGGGTTTGACAAATCAGATGGTTAGCTGCTAATCATATAATCATTAGCTGTGCGAGCGCCATTGTTAGGGAACAAACTTGCAGTGTTCTATCAAACCACTTGGTCAACCATTTAGTGCAAGCAGGTCAAGACCGCCCTCCCTCCTCGTTTTGTGTAGGGGTTGAAAGTTTATTGGTACCCACGTGACCCAGTCTACGTGCTAAATAATTCATTAATCAATCAACCAACCATTCAACTGGGTTCTGCTGCATCGTGTTCTTTGAACTGTTTATGTGGAAGAAAATAGGTGAGGGCGTGGTGGTAAGAGGCAGGCACGGGGGGGTTAACGCACGAGCGGGCCAGCAGAGAAGATGCAAGTAGCCAACATGGAGGCGGCAAGAACCAAGAGGGCGGACAGGAACACGACCACAAGGTGTCAGACAAGCCAACGTGGAGGCAATGCAGGGGGGACACGCCAACAGGACCTTAATAGAACTAAACCAATGTCCGACAAATCGAACAGACGCCGCATATAAAACGTTTATGCATTCCGATCAACCTGCTGACATCCCAAGTTAAGCGCCTCAGAAAGAACAAAAATTCCAAATCAAAGAAAACAGAAAATGTCGTGCAGTTCCCTTATGGCTGATAGCCCACAACGACAACTCGTTGTAACAACATGCGCACACAAAGTATACAAGGGTCAAGGGAACTCCAATAATGACCGATCCGCTACCACATTTCTTTGAGGTAGACCGGCAGCCTCCAACGAAACGAACCAAAGATGACAGGGTAAAATGCTTTTATAAGGGTGAGATGTGTCAGGATTAACAGCACCTTTGCAGGTCACCACAAATGGCCGAGCTGAATAAATGTTCACTCCCCCAATACAAATCCTTCCCTTCCCCACAGTAAGGGTTAAGCCCTTTCTTCCATAACCAAGCGCAGATCACTTAGCACTAAGTAAAACTCAAGGGCACTCAGTGACGGGGAGAATTTGGTAGGTGACATGAAGAAAAGAAGCGTCACAAAGGGAATGCCAAACGTACATGAAGAAGAGCTGCATCACAAAGGGGATGCCGAACGGACCAATGACCACGAAGTTGGTCAGCAGCCGCCATATCTGCAGGGAGAAACGCAGCGGAGACGCCAGACGTGAGCGCCACTTGTCACAAACAAAATAAATAACAACAGCAGCATACTACTATGAGAATACAATAACAATAATTGTAGTAAGAACAAACCTCCCTTTGTGAGTGGCAGTGAGGTTGATGACATTGACGACTTTGACCGTGGCAGGGTCTGGTGACAATATTTTCCCGTGTCCCCGAGGACCAGCGAAGTGCCGTGGTCAAGAGGATATTTGCCAACAGGATCACCGATTCAAACTTAACGAAATACTGTGGGTTATGTACATAAAAAGCATCCCGAAAGTTTCAGGGGACAATACCGGATCTTAGCGTTTTCCATTTAATGAATCATGCTTTTTTAAAGGCTTCTATTTTTAGGTGCGGGCTCTGTACTTCATGCTCTTTCTGATGAACAAGATTTACGACGAATGGGTGATCTTGTACAACTTCTTCCTTTCACACATGCTATGATGCTAATAGGTCCACTTCCTCTTGTGGGTATCCCTTTTCTTACAGGACTTTATTCTAAAGACGCGATTCTAGAAGTGGCTTATGCCAAATATACAGTTGGAGCACATTTTGCATATTGGCTTGGCTCATTAAGTGTTCTTTTCACATCTACTTATTCATTGCAGTTATTACAAAGTGCACTTCTTACTTTTACCAATGCAAAGCGTTTTGCATTAGCAAAAATACAACAAAGTGATTTATTACTTTCTCTTCCTTTAGTATAATTAGCTTTTGGAAGCATTCTTGTAGGTTACTTGGCAAAAGATATGATGATTGGATTAGGTACTGATTTTTGGAGCCAATCTCTGTTGGTACAATCTTATAATGTAAGACTACTTGAAGCTGAGTTTGCCACACCTATTAGCATTAAATTGGCACCTTTAGCTTTTTCATTTCTGGGTGCTTTAACTGCCCATTTGCTTCAAAATCATGAAAATGCTCAAGCATTTATATTTTTACATCCTCTTTTCGCTGCTACGACTGACTTTTTACGCAGTTGCCATCTGCAGGCCATGATCCATCCAAAACAGCATAACCATATGGTAGACATAACACAGCCATACCATAGCCATAACACAGCCATGCCATAGCCATATCGTGATTGCTTCTGCATGAAACAATTACTCTCCACTCCGCCCCCCAAGTTTTGACCTCTTCCCCCCTTTCCCCTATAAACATTGACTCCTGAAGCACATCCTCCCGAGTCCCACGCGCCACGCGGCTGAACTGCCTTTCTCATCCAAGAACCTCCTGATCTGCCAACGCACACGGACGCAAATCTTTCTTGCGGGCCCTCTCGCGAGGGACAACACCCACACAAGTCACTGGAAACACGCGGCTTGTTGGGAAACCTTGGTACCTGGTACCTGATTGCTGGAACATGATGCACCCCCAGCTACTAAACACCCATGTCCTGGAACACTGAAACTCGACGAGTCCCAAGCAGGTTTCTATGTAGACTTGCGCTAAAACGGGGAGGATCGCTAAAACCCCATTTCCTTCCCGCATCGCTCGCCGTGTTTCCTGTTCCCTACAAGAACCCCCCGCCCATTTCTTGAGACCCCATCTCCCCCTTCACTCCCATCCCAAGGCTAAAGAACGATACGAAGGGCATCCGGGTAGGGGGAAATTGTAAGCCAAGGAGGAAAATGGTAAGCAATGAATTTGAAGCAACGTCTCGTTTTGTGAGAGGGAGACGGCTTCTAGGGGTGCAGCCACACGGCAAGTCAGTCAGACGACCAGCGCAGACCAGAAATCTGCATAAGGTAGGGATCTGCACAAGGTAGGCATACTCTGGGTAGTGACACTTGGTATGCCCCTACGCAGCAACGCACCTCGAACTTGTCCCACACGCGACCAAAGTCAAGGACGAACTTCCCAAAGTTGTGGAGACCCAGTTGGAAAGCGAGCGTGGTCCCAAAGCAGGCAGCGCCATAGATACGCGTGAAGGGCGGCAGGGACGCCCACCAGCTGGACAGCCAGCCCCCGAGCAAAACGAAAGTAACCGCCGATGAAGGGCACATCCAGGCAGACCGGTAACCGCAGGTATATAACTCAGTCGATTGATATCGACGCATGGAGTCACACAATTATCTAACGGTGCAAGGCAGATATACTTCAGTACAAGACTATAGGGAGATACAACGGTTTAGGGATCAAGGCGGCAAAACACGTCGGGCATTAACTAACTAGGTTACAAGGACTTGCAGGAAGGGGGGGGAGGGAGGAGGATGTCCTCCAGGCCTTGTCCATAAATCGATGATAGCTAGCCTACAAGGGCGATAGCACTTACTCCCCAGGTGACGACATAGCGCCTGGAAGTCGAAAAATAGATAGTGCTTCGCACACAGATGGGAGTTATCACAGCCCAGACGTTATATCACTCCAAATGACTCATGCAGCTAAGTATCAAGGGATAAACGCTTCCTGCAAGAAACCTTTATCTCCGGTCACTGTTTGATGTACAAAACGTGAATGGTGCGAAAACCTGAACGACAAGCACACGAGAACCGAGGAAAACCGGACTGGCTAGCGCACAGCGTCGACAGTCCCTACTTTGCCAAGCGAAGATTGTTTACGAAAGCATATAAATTGTGCTGGCCTCGGCGAGCGTCCAGAGCGTAAAAGGCGTAGCAATTGTAATAGCAATCCTACCCTCGTGCTGCACGCTATGAGCGTGCCGTGTCGTGATATTGCTGTTATTAGGCGTAGCTATTTAACCCGTTAACGTGGTTATTCCCCCATCCCCGCTGTATCAGGAGACCAGTGCACTGCAGACTGCTGCTAGACAATTCCTGGCAGGTTTTCGAGCAAAAAACACTGTCAAAGGCTCAAAGCACCTACACGTTATGCTATCCACCACGATGCGATCACCTGGACAAGTCTCAAGCACGTCCAAGCACGTCAACATCCACTAGTAAAACACAGTTGCAAGTATAAAAACAAGCAATTCCATCCATGAACAAGATACTACAGAATTGTTGCCAAGTACCGGCAGTGTTCTTAGCCCGCTTTTGAGCAAGACTGAGGCCGGAGATACGACGATTGTTGTTTGTGCGGGCTGGATCTCGCCTGAAGGCCCGTGCAGCGTAGAAACTAGAAAGTCGTCCTGATGTGACACAGTGACACAATGACCGCAACAGAACACCCTGGAAGAGTTCTATAGCACCCTGGCAGAGTTCTAGCGAGTACAGGAGTGGCGCGCCGCCACCCCCATTAATTTGTTCGCAATTTGTTCGCAGCGATGGCGGGAGCTAGGCAGCTAGCCTTGTGGTTAAGGTACGTTTTCACTACAAGCGGGCATGTAGTGAGCTAGTAGGCGTTGAAATGAATGGGGACACCTAGCGGATGCTAGAGGTATATCCTCGAAGCACTCCCCTTATTTTGGCGGGTTGCCATGGCTACGCAAGAGGTGGCGAAAAGCCAGGGCATGAAGGCGCAGGATGGCACTTTCTATGATGCCAATAGCCAGGGCGATGTGTACGATTTTGCCCATGGCGAGAGCGACGCCTACAACTTTCTTGACTTCGCCACTCAGGGATCGGAGTTTGAATATCCTGAATTCAAGGAGTTCAGCCAGCCAGCAAGCCAGGATGCTTGGGGTGCAGGTGATGGCTCTGCTATCCCCGCCTCCCAAGATGTCGATACGTCGAGCATCCAACAGCTTGGCCATGCCGGGGTCGAGGCCGGGATAGATGCCTTGGTAGACGGTGTCAACGAGCTTAATTTCAAAGAGCCGTTTGAGGATGACGCGGAGGACGAAGCTTTAGAGTTGAAGGAGCTCCCAGAACATGCATGTCGCTACTGCGGTATCCACAATCCATCCTGCGTCGTCCGGTGCAACGTTCAATCATGCGGGAAATGGTTTTGCAACGCCCGAAGTGGAACGTCTGGTTCGCATATCGTCACTCACCTGGTATGTCCCCATTAGTGGACGTCAGTTATGAACCTGGATTATCCTGTTTTGCCCCAACGCACGGTTCGGAAGCTTCATGGCGTGCTTGCCGCACGCGCTACACTTCCCAAGCCATGTTGGTGCACTAAATAGCCTCTTAATGCAAGGCTCTTAATGCCTCTTAATGCAAGGCTCTTAATGCCTCTTAATGCAAGGCTCTTAATGCAAGGCTCTTAATGCAAGCCTCTTAATGCCTCTTAAAGGCCTCTTAATGCAGTTTTGTTTTGTTGTTCTCTGTAGCTCGCGTGCCAGGGGCCACGGTGGCAGATTGTGGCACAGTGTCATGTGGCCACCGGGTTTATAGAACACGTTCCAGAGTTGTGCTTGTACTCTGTGGCTATCATGATACGGTGCTTGCGCATGGCGTAGCGGGGTGGACTGCCAAAACGTTTGCAAGTTTGCGGTGGTAAGGTTTGCGCAAAAGATTTGTGGTCGGCACAGTGTGCCCAAATGGCTTCCTACCTGTTAGGCTACCACTTCGGCTTCTTACATGTAACGCTTCGTACCTGTAAGGCTTCTTACCTATCGTGGGAAGCTTTTTTTACACAACGGCATATAAGGGGGCGTGCATGAGGAGGAATGTGTGGGGAAGAGTTGATTGAGGAAGATAAGCCAAGGGCGCTCCCACAGTAGCACATGCTCGCACCATAGTAACGGCTCGTTCACGCATGCTTCGCCCTGCTGTCAGCTGGGACTGGTATGACATGGTTGCCAAGTGGTATAGTTTGGCTGCAGTATGTATCAAGGAGACAACCAGCGCAGGCCAGAAATCGGGAGAATCCGGATCATGGTATATAACGGACTGTCGGCCGGAGCTGGTGTGAAAAGGTTACCAAGAAGTAAAATCTTGCTGTCAAGTAGTAGAGTGGAGTTGTTGAGCGTATCCAGCGTATCCTGCCTGGCTATCTAATTTGGATCTTGTGAAAGCTCACTCACCTTATGCCACACTAAGGCGAGAGTGACACCCCTTGCCATGGTGCCAACAATGCAGATATTGTGCATAAATTGTGAGAATGGCTATAGCAGGAATGAATGAACGAGTAGCCAGACTAATGTAGCTATAATTATAGCCAAGCTGCGCACCGTCCATTTGCACGCGGCCCGTTTGCGCACGATTCAGTTATTTTTTTTCCCCCAGGTCTTTTTTCTTTTAGTTTTTGTGCTATGCATACAAAGCTCAAAATATTTTGTTCATACATATCTATCACGAGTTACTATTACGGTTGCGTATAGCATCTGCTGCTGGCCTGCTAGCTTCTAATTTCGCCATGCGTGCATACTCTGCCTCTCTGGTGACCTACTGGAGCCCCCCCCAAGGTCTTTCCTTGTACTTTAAAGGGACTTGAATACCGTAATGCAACCAGAATGTATTTGCAACCAGAATGTATTATAGGCTCATATGCCCCCTCTCTGGGCTATGTGCTACATATACTCCCAACGGAGTTATGTTCCTAATTAATTAATTAATGCAACCAGGCAGCGGTTGGCGTGCCAAGAGCTAGGGGTACGGGAAGGATGTAATTGCTCATCCATGTGCCCTCATTTGGCAGAGTCGCAATGTGCACACTTGAGGTACCATCCGTCCCTATCTATCTCTTGGGCGGGAGGGGAGGGGCTCCTTGTAGCCCATCTGCTGTTTTCTGGTTGGGACAAAGTTTTTTTTTCCCCTTCTGGAAAATGACTTTTTATATCAGCAGCAAAGTTGGGGCTTGGTCATTGGTTGTGGAAGGTTCCTGTGGAGTGAGCGGGAAGGGGCTGGATGGGATTGTCCTTGTACGTAGTGGCCCGTCTCCTTATCTCCCGCATCATCAGTGCTCTTGTTACCTGTGCCGGGCGCATCTTCTTTGTTTGTAACCATTATTTCAAGAAGTCCCTCTTGTTCTCTCGTCGCGTGGCGCTCCCTGGTCTCTACCCACGTGGTGGGCCGGTTCTGCCTGCCGGCCTGCTTGCTTTTCCGTGGTTTTGCTAGTGACATGCCTCAGGAATGTCGTAATCTGGTTGGCTGTGTTATCAACGTGCCGGCTGCAACGTACCAGAAAAAAAAAGCAATGTGCCCTCCCGCACCTTGCTGGCTTTGTTCCTCGCTTGCGCTTTCCTCGCCTTTCCCATCACTTCTCCCATCGCTTTTCTCTGCCTTTATATCCCACCGTTTACTTGTGTTTGCTTTCCCTTTACTGGCTTGCACATCCTGTCCCGGCTAGGACGGAGGTGGCTTTGCACACGTGGGTAGTCACCTGAATGAGTAGTAGTAGTACTTAATAGATCACTTGTACAGCAAACGGTTCGTTTGTAAATGGTTTGCTCCGCTCGGCGATGTAAATTTGAGCATGTTTCCGTCATCCTTGCGAAGGTGGCCCAAGAAGGGGTCTGAAGCAGAAGCAGCCACAGGCAATCCTGGCACTTGCTCTGGTACTTGTGACTGGCCGCATGCTCTGGTACTTGTTACTGGCAGATGCTCTGGTACTTGTTACTGGCAGATGCTCTGGTACTTGTTACTGGCAGATGCTTTGGTACTTGTTACTGGCAGATGCTCTGGTACTTGTAAGTGGCAGATGCTCTGGTACTTGTTACTGGCAGATGCTCTGGTACTTGTTACTGGCAGATGCTCTGGTACTTGTCACTTTGCCGCTCCACTACTTCGCAAGGCGACCCCTTTGCGGGCATGCGATCCTCCTGCGGCTCTTACAGCCCTGCTTGTTCGACCAACCTGTACCGGTCGTGTCTGTTTTCTCAGTGTGGTGGGTTTTGCTTGCATCCGCCTGCTCTCATGTTGTTTTTTTCTACCTCAGTCGCCTAACCTTTCCCACTCCCCCTCCCCTACTCCCGCTTTCCCACTCCCCCCGTCTCCGCCCCGCATCGCGCCAGGTGCGCACGCCGTCTCCCATTTCCCTGCATCACCCGCTTCTCTTGTCATGTCCGGTCCTACTTCATCAAGGCCGCACGCAACCTTTTTCTTCCATTCCTCATCCCTCTCTCTCCTGCCCTGAGTCAGCGCAATAGGTCCATGGGCTATCCTGGCTGTCTCTTTTGGCCCTAACACCTGCCCTTCCCACTCCACCCTGTCTGCTTCCACCCCACCCTGAAACCCCCTTGCTCCTCCCCCGCCCCAGGTGCGCTCCAAGCACAAAGAGGTCTCGCTCCACGCCGACAGCCAGCTCGGTGACTCCCTCCTCGAGTGCTACAACTGCGGGTGCCGCAACGTGTTCCTGCTCGGGTTCATCCCGTCCAAGACCGAGTCGGTCGTCGTCCTCCTCTGTCGAGAGCCCTGCCTGGGCGCCAACTGCCTCAAAGACATGAACTGGGACCTCTCGCAATGGCTACCCCTGCTCGACGGTGATAAGGCCTTCCTCCCCTGGCTCGTGAAGGTCCCGTCAGAAGCAGAACAGCTGCGTGCGCGCCACGTCGTGTCCAAGCAGATCAACGACCTGGAGGACATCTGGAAGACAAACCCGTCGGCCACGCTCGAGGACTTGGACAAAAAGGGGGGCGTGGATGACGAGGCGGCCCCTGTGGCGCTCCGGTACGAGGACGCGTACCAGTACCAGAACGTGTTTGGCCCGCTGGTCAAGCTGGAGGCCGACTACGACAAGGCGATCAAGGAGAGCCAGAGCAAGGACGGGATCAGCGTGCGCTGGGACCTCGGCCTCAACAAGAAGCGTGTGGCCTACTTCATGTTCCCCAAGGTGAGGATGGCTTACGTCACGTGCGGAAAGGTGAGCATCCTTTTCATGCTCTTGATTAGAATTTTGTTCTGGTGCAGCCGTTTGTTCGTTAGAGTTCTGTTCTGGTGCGGCCTTTTGTTTCTTAGAAGTTTGTGGTCATGCGAGATGCAAGACAAGGCTCGGAATACACAGGCTTGAGCCAAGTTTTCATTGATACCTACCAGAACCAGTTAGCCAAGTTATCCAGGGTTAGCATCTTCCAAGGAGTCGCCAAGAACGACTGCCGCTGTCGGTGGAGCCTATGCGATGTAGCCATACCTGTTCCATGTCCGGAACGGTAATCTGTTGTTGGGTCACGATACCTGTGTTGGGGCGATTTATCAGCTTTTCTGTCGCATCCTGTGTGATGAGGGCAATACGCTGCCTGTTTGTGTACCATTTCTAGTTGATCAGGGATTCTAAACCCTTGCCTTATTTAATATCATCCTCTGTTGCCCCCCAGGAGGACAGCAAGCTGCTTTGGGGGGTCTTCCCCTTGTTGATTAATAAATTATTTTTTAAAAAATTATTTATCGATAGTATGTATTATAGTACCTGTGCCTTTGCCAAATTTGAACATCCTATCCTTTTTCCATCGTTAACTTCATTCTGTCTCTGTAACTGCCCGGGAGGAGAATCTGCTGCAGTCTGGCCCCCTTCCTGGTGGATAGATTACTTTGAACACCCTTGCTATTCATATCATCGCCTTCACCATTTTACCTCCTCATGCCCCCCAGGAGGAGAACAAGCCGCGGCTAGTGCCCTTTGTATTTTACTCCGTTATCTAGTAGCACTCTTGCCATTAATGCCCTTGCTTTAATACCAACTTTCTCTTGATCGTTTCAGGAGGACAACGAGCTGCGGCTTGTGCCCGGTGACGAGCTGCGCCTGCGCCACACGGTGGACGGCGCCACCTGGCAGTGCGTGGGCCACGTGATCAAGCTGACCGCCGCCGAGGAGGTCGCCCTCGAGCTGCGCTCTAACGCTGGCGTCCCCGTCGAATACACCACCGGCTTCTCCGTCGATTTCGTCTGGAAGTCGACCAGCTTTGACCGCATGCAGACGGCGATGCGCAACTTTGCCGTGGACGAGACGTCGGTCAGTGGCTATATCTATCACAAGCTGTTGGGCCACGACGTGGAGCAGCAGACGATGCGCGTTACGCTGCCGCGCCGGTCCTCCGTCCCTGGCCTGCCTGATCTCAACCACTACCAGGTGGCGGCGGTACGCTCCATCCTTCAGCAGCCAATCAGCCTCATCCAGGGTCCCCCAGGCACGGGCAAGACGGTCACCTCGGCGGCGATCGTGTACCACCTGGCCAAGACGGGCCAAGGGCAGGTCATCGTGTGCGCGCCGTCCAACGTCGCGGTCGACCAGCTGGCGGAGAAGATCAGCGCGACGGGGCTCAAGGTCGTCCGGTTGTGCGCCAAGTCCCGGGAGGCGGTCCAGACGCCGGTGGAGAAGCTCACGCTGCACTTCCAGGTGCGCCAGTTTGACGCGATGGACCGCGGGGAGATGATGAAGCTGCAGACGCTCAAGGACGAGCAGGGCGAGCTGTCGGCGGCAGACGAGAAGAAGTTCAAGTCGTTGAAGCGGGCGGCAGAGAGGGAGATATTGCAGAGTGCGGACGTGATCTGTACCACGTGCGCTGGTGCGGGGGATCCCCGCTTGTCAAATTTCCGCTTCAAACAGGTGGGTGCAGGGTGTTTCGTGGGGCATTCCGCCGCCCCCCCCCCACACACACATCACCACCAACACACACACACACACACACACAGGAAAAAGAAATTTGGGCGGGGAGGGCCGGGGGGGGGGGGGGGGGGGGCACATGACAGATCATGTCGTATCTTGAAGGACAATGTGTGAAAAATGATTATTCCCTCCTTCTCCCCCTCCCCCCCTTCGCCCCCTTTCCCCCTTCTCTCCCCTCCCCCCCTTCGCCCCCTTCCCCCCTCGCCCCCTTCCCCCCTTCGTCCCCTCCCCCCCTTCGCCCCCTTCCCCCCTTCGCCCCCTTCCCCCGATTCCCCGTTTTTCCTCTGCCTCCCGCCCTTCGTCCCTCTCCGAGCCTCGTCCCCCCTCTCTCGTTTCCTCTCCTCATTTTGGTCAATTACCTGGTTGGCAGTAGTGCCCCTAGTCCGGTTTGCTATCTAGTACGCCGTCTTCTTCAGCTGGCTTGTTCAGCTTATAAAATTTTTAAAGCTCATTGAGCTTATTCAGCTTATTCAGCTTGTTCAGCTTGTTCAGCTTGTTCAGCTTGTTCAGCTTGTTCAGCTTGTTCGGCTTGTTCGGCTTGTTCGGCTTGTTCGGCTTGTTCGGCTTGTTCGGCTTGTTCGGCTTGTTCGGCTTGTTCGGCTTGTTCGGCTTGTTCGGCTTGTTCGGCTTGTTCGGCTTGTTCGGCTTGTTCGGCTTGTTCGGCTTGATCGGCTTGTTCAGCTTGTTCAGCTCGTTCATCTTGTCCAGCTTGTTCAGCGCATAGCTTTCCGCGCCTGCTGCCGCTGTGTTGTCAGGCACCTGGTTCCGTACTTCCTTCCTCACCTGGCCTCCTCACTTCTATCTGTTTTTAACATTTCACACGAAACCCTAAACCCTATGTGGTTGTGCCACTACAATCGGGGTCCTGCCGCCCGCAGGTGCTCATCGACGAGTCGACGCAAGCCACCGAGCCGGAATGCCTCATCCCGCTCGTGCTGGGCGCGAAGCAGGTACGGTCTACGGCTGTATCTGCATGTGTGATGCCTGCTATGGACGATGCTGCTTCAGATAGACCTGCTATGGACGATGCTGCTACAGATAGACTTGCTATCAAAGAGACAACCAGCGCAGGCCAGAAATCGGGAGAATCCGGACCATGGTAGCTCGAGCCTGCCGTTATCTTTTCCGCGTTTTCGAGTCGTTCAGGATGATGAAGATGAATGGTGATGGAAATGTGTATCCTTGTGCATTGAAATTATGGCTGGCTTACGTGTGGAGCGACTAGATGACCTAGACGGTGGGGCCGGAAACAGCATGCTTGATCAGGGCGTGTGTTTCTAGCCTAACTGGCCGGGAGTGTCTAGTGGTGAGCACCATTGCTGCGATCGCTCTCCCACCATTTACGAGGAAATACCCGCAAATGGAAAACCACTGAAAAGGTCTAGCTAGTCAGTCATCACGTTAGCCATGCCATGATTCCAAACGTCCAAGAACTGCACACGGTGCAAAGGCAAAAAGCCGGAGGACAGCACTTTCAAATGTGCGGCGGGAACCAAAAGCCCGCGGATGCCAGAAAACATCGTGTTGCGGCAGCGACGCGACGATGTGGACAACGAATCCAGTGCCAAGCTCGGAACGGCCGCAAAGGAGATCTGGCATCACAGGGTTCAGATGTGCGGAGATACTATGCGATCCAGCCGGTCCACGACCTGTTTGTAGAGCTTGTGCCAAGGGGCAGCACCGAACAGATGTGGGTGACGTTGCAAAAAACATCGGACTTGACGGAGCATAATGGCTCGGTCATAGTCTTTGACCAATAAACGCTGCAAGAGTTCAACAAGAGTCGTGATGAAATCAACACGATAAGAACAAAGACGGGAAAAACGATGTAACTGAGATTGCTATAGACAATGTTGCTACAGATAGACCTGCTACAGACCATGCTGCTACAGATAGACCTGCTATAGACCATGTTGCTACAGATAGGTCTGCTATAGACAATATTGCCAGAGATAGACCTGCTATAGACAATTTAGCTACATATAGACATGCTGTAGACCATGTTGCTAGTGGTAGCTACCGATACACCCGCTGCCTCATCCCGCTGGTGCTGGTCACCAAACAGGTACCGTTCATGACTGCCGGTACTGTAATTGGCTGCGTTCATCTTGGTGCGTTGTATCTATCCATAGCTGGCTACACGCACATGCCGGGCACTAAACCCAGCAATGAGGATCCATTCGCAATCAAGTCATCCTGTCGATCACTCGCTCGAAGTCTGTCGGTCACAACTCCCGCCTGCCACCTCGCTGCACTCTCCTGTCAGTCACCTCGCCTCGTCCTTCTCGCTTTTCGTGCAAGCGTTTCCTCGTGGACCTGCATTCATGCCTTATATACTCTCAAACTGTCAGCCGCCTCGCCCTGACATCCCGCATCTACCTGTCTCTCTCCTCCTCTCTTGCTCTGATAACCGTCACCCAACCCCCTCCCACGGTGCCCAGATGGTCCTCGTCGGCGACCACTGCCAGCTGGGCCCAGTCATCATGTGCAAGAAGGCGGCCAAGGCAGGCCTATCACAGTCTCTGTTTGAGCGGCTCATCCTGCTGGGCCACAAGCCCATCCGGCTCAAGGTAGGTTTCCCAGCTTGTACTGGTATATTGTTATTAAATTAGCCCACTCATTAGCAGTGGCAGGTCGATTGCGATGCGAGCGGCTCATGCTGCTGGGTGTGAGCCCGTCCGGCTCATGGTACGTGGCTGTAGCTGGCTGTCTTGTCAAACGTACGTGCCCTAGCCCTACCCAAGCCATGCGTATTTCACCCTGCCTGGTACCATCTGACCCTGGCCTGTTGTTTGGAATGCTGTGTACACCGTCCGCATTGGAAGTTTGTTATTATGGGTCAATTTTTGCCGTATTTGCATTACGAATAACCCTGGATTGTTTGTTGGGGAGCCAGTTAGAGTCCCGGGTTTTTATTATTTAATTAAAACCTTTTGTTTGTTTGTTTGTCCTGCAGCCGTTCAAGGCACGTGGGTACTTATTTCATTAAATTTCTTTTGTTTGTTTGGTAGATATGGTACACGCCGTCCCCAACCCGGCCCGGCGGCCCCCCTTTCGGCGGCCACAGGCTATAGTCACTAGTCAGTGGAGGTCTCAGGTCAGTGATACCCTATTTAATTGCTCAAGGCCCATAAGTATCGCACATGAGTAGTACATCTTACATGTACATCTGTAGACACGCTCAGGCCTCAGCCTCTACAGAGTACCGACCGACGTGCCCTGCCGAGGCAGTAGAGCGTGGATTGCTGGATGCAAAAGCGGTTCACTTGGTTCGCGCCTCACCCCGCGCTCGGCCTGAGTCTCGCGGTTTTTTTTCGATTTTCACGATACTTCATGTTCCCCGCCTGTCCAAGGTATTTTCGAAGGTTTTATGTACTTTTATATAATATAAAGTGTTTGTTTGTTTTCTCACAGGGCGACGACCCCGTGCCCACATGAGTTAATTAATTAATTTTGTTTGTTTGTTTGTTGAGTCCAGTCCTCAGCCCCCGGAGTTAATTAATTAATTTTCTTTTGTTTTTTTTATGGTTTTCAGCCAGAACATTTTCCAGAAGCTAATTATTTAGTTAGAACTTCCAATGCGGACGGTGTAGTGGTATCTTAGCCTGCCTAGTATGTAACATGTACATTGTGTTGGACTCGATCTCTAACTCAGCATCTCTCTTGACAATATCTCCAACTTGTCGTCCAGCATACCCTGGTGACCTGGTGATCCATGGCATGTTGAGGTCATGGTTCGAATCAAACCTCGTTTTGTCGCGCGCAAGTCGACAGAATTGCTTGTTCATTCTAGCACCCAGGATCTCAACACGCGCCTGCGCGCCTTTGTTCCTACTCTCCCAATCCCTCCCCACTAAACCTCCCCCAACACGGGTTGCCCCCACCCCTCCATCCCCCCACCCCTCCGCTCCTGCCATCCCAAACACCTTATCCCCCCCCCCCCCGCCCCCCCCAGGTGCAATATCGCATGCACCCGTCGCTGTCCGAGTTCCCCTCCAACACCTTCTACGAGGGCACGCTCCAGAACGGGATCACGCTCGACGATCGCATGCACCAGTCCATCGACTTCCCCTGGCCCATCCCCACCAAGCCGCTGCTCTTCTACGTGCAGATGGGGCAGGAGGAGATCTCGGCCTCCGGCACCAGCTACCTCAACCGCACGGAGGCCAGTCACGTGGAGAAGATTGTCACCCAGTTCCTCAAGAGCGGGGTTAACCCGGACCAGGTGGGTTGTGTGCGTTGGTTAAAGGGGTGGGCAACCCGGACCAGGTGGGTTGCATGCGTTGGTTTTAGGGGTGGGCCATATGCCCTCATATTGGGCCATGAGTACTGTGCTTGCCCATGTGCGTAGAAGAGAGTTCGGGGACCTCTAGATAAAGGCACGCTAGCACGCTAGTCTGCTCCCTCCCTGTGTACCTGTGTATGTGTGCATGACGTGTGTATGCGTGTTTGTGTGTGTGTGTGTCTGTGTGATTCCTTACGGTCCCAGGCCGTGATCAACCTCTCTGTGTTGTATGCCAGCAAGGCCGCGCTAATATCTGTGTGTGCACGCGTGGTTCCTCCCATACCCCCAGATCGGCGTGATCACCCCCTACGAGGGCCAACGCGCCTACTGCGTCAACCACATGCAGCGCCATGGACCGCTGCGCACGGCACTGTACAAGGAGATTGAGGTGGGTTTAAGGGCAGTATGTCGCACATGTAGATGGCTATAATAGAATACCGAAGTGGGTGGAGAGCTATTCATTTCATGTACTACTATGTATGTATCGATGGCTATAATAGAATACCAAAGTGGGTGGAAAGCTATTCATTTCATGTACTACTGTGTATGTATCGATTCCCCCCTCAATGCCGAATGTCCGGCTCCACACTGGGAAGACTCTTGCCGTGGGCCTGACAAACTGCCGTTGCAGCGCAAGCTGTCCTCATGGTGCAGATTTGGAAGGCCGCTGGATGGTGCGGTGTCTGGCCACGGTAGTGAAAAGGATGGCGACCCCTTGTCCATAGGCCTTGTTTGCAGACCGTTGTCCCTAGACGTTGCTAATAGGCCTGTGTTACTAGACCGAGTGGGCCCAGTGGACCAAAGGCCAAGTTATAAATCATGTGGCCCAATCAACATAGACGCGATCTTTGGTGAGTGTGCTAGTCGCGAGCTTTGGTGAGCCTGCTAGCCCCAAGCCTTTGTGAGAGTGTTAGCTGATGTGTGAGTGTTGCTGTGTAGTTTGCCCCCCTCTTTGTAAGTACTGGCATATAAGAGGGAGGGAGGGGGTGGAATAAATAAAATGAGCATTTCTAAAATGAGCATCTGAGCATAAATAATGAGCATCTGCCGTCGCCCACATTGTATGCGCACACCTACCTTGGCTGCGTGCGTCCAGGTGGCGTCGGTTGATTCCTTCCAGGGCCGCGAGAAGGACTACATCATCTTGTCCTGCGTGCGCAGCAATGAGCGCCAGGTGAGGGACGCTGCTCCCATGGTCCTTGTGCACGAGATGCCCGTTCCGACGCCGGCTGTCTCTTGGCTGTGGATGGCTGGTCACGGTGTATCGAAGAAGCTGAGTTGATTCCGCAGTGCTGCATGACTGCATAGTAGCTACAGATGAAGTACAGCGATCGGTCCTGTCTATCCGGCATCCAGTCATTGGTTGCCTCCTGTCTCCCTCGTATCATCTCGTCCTCTTTTTCTTTAATGAACCGCATGCCACCTGTCCTTTGTTGCTGCGTGCCCTAGTGCCCACCCTTCCCTTCTCCATCGCCTGTTTTGTCCTTTGTACCTGTCCCGTGCCTGTTCCCCCCCCACTTCCCTTTACCCACTTCCTTGACCCACTTCCCGCTCCCTTTACCCACTCCCTTTACCCACTCCCTTTACCCACTCCCTTTACCCACTCCCTTTACCCACTCCCTTTACCCACTCCCTTTACCCACTCCCTTTACCCACTCCCTTTACCCACTCCCTTTACCCACTCCCTTTACCCACTCCCTTTACCCACTCCCTTTACCCACTCCCTTTACCCACTCCCCGTTCCCTTGACCCACTCCCCGTTCCCTTGACCCACCCGTGTCTCTTGTCACCCCCCCTCCCCAACCTCCCCCCCCAATTAATAGATCGTCAACCACCGCGCCCCAATCAACGATACGTTAACCTCCATCAGCCCCGCCCCCTTCCCCTACGTTTCCCGACAAAATGGATTAATCGACTAATCAATGTTGACATCTTTTGTACTTGATCAACATTGGCGGACTGGTTCGACGGCCACCTTCTTCCTGCAGGGCATCGGCTTCCTGAACGACCCGCGCCGCCTGAACGTGGCGCTGACGCGTGCGCGCTACGGCATCGTCATCTTGGGCAACCCTAAGGTGCTCTCCAAGCAGCCGCTGTGGCACAACCTGCTTGTCCACTTCAAGGTATGAGGCGCAGGGGCTGGTCACGGCGTGTCTTGTGGATGTGTCTGCCTACCTTGAGCGGGTTTGTGCATCCCTAGCGCACGTTTGTGCCTCCTTGTGCTGATTTGTGGTGTACTGCGCAGGTAGGTGCCTGTCTTGTGGCGTTCTGCGCAGGTAGGTGCTTTTCCTGGGTGCTGGATTGTGCCTGCCGTGTGTGCTGATGTGCGCCTTACTCTGGTGTCTGTGTGCTCCACCCCCAGGAGCGCGAGTGCTTGGTGGAGGGCCCGCTCAACAACCTGAAGCAATCCATGGTGGCCTTCTCCAAGCCACGCAAGGTATGCGGCCACAACCAACTTTCCGCTGCTGTCGCCATTGCTCCCATCACTGCCGTGGTTGCTATTGCTGCCGCGTTGCTGCCAGTACTGCTGTCGTTGTTGTTGCTGCTGCGATTGCCATCAACCATCCCTAAGCACGGCAATGACCGAAGGCCGTGACCTAGTTTTCGAGGCAACCCCTTCAAGGGGTTGCCTTGCGATCCTGTCGACTAACCCCCCAGTTGCTTTCGCATGGCATGCTGGGCCCCTGCAGATACTGGGCGACCCGCGCGCATTTGCCACCGGGGCTGTACCCTTTGTGCCCGCGCCCACGGCGAGTGCAGAGTCCGGTACCAGCAACAGCAGCAGCAACAGTCTCAACGGGCCCAGCCATGCAGGGCCGGGGGGGCGCAGCGGCAAGGGCAGCAGCCGGGGGCGAGGTGAGCTGATGAAGTCCATGCTTCACTCAATGCCAACAATTATTGAAACTACCTTGTACTGTATGGGCTTCAATTTTGATAGGATGTCCCTCAGCCCCCGGCCCCCCCCTTTACCCCCAGCCCCCACCCCACCCACCCACTGTTGAAAGTGTCAATCATGCTGAACCTGAATTCAGTCCCACGCAACACACCCGGCATCCAACCCACTCCACCTCCCACTCCACCCAGCTCCCACCCCACCCGGCCCAACACCGCGCACCCTACACCCCACATGTGGACATCCCTGGTTTGTGTCCATGTGCCCACTCACCATTCCCAATGATGTTGGTTTTTTTCTCGATTATTGTGTGTTTTTTTTCCCCCAAAAGAAAGGTTCATGGTCGTCTCACCTCGTCCACGGCTTATCTGTCCCCTCCTCCCCCTTGGCCCCATCCTACCCCCCTCGTTTCCCCGCACCTTCCCTCTCCTCCCATCTTCAAACTACTTATTTACTGTACCCTCTGTCTGTGGGGTAATCATCCCCCCCCCCCCCGTTCCTCCCAGACCGCTCCGTGTCCGCCAGCGCGATGCCCGTCACGCACACGCGCTTCAACGGTATGGGCATGGCTGGCGGGCCCAAGCTTGACGGCGCCCCCGTGGGCCCTCTCTACCAGCCCCAGATCAGCCACGCATCCCCCTATGCGATCTCGTCGCCCTTGAACAGCATGCCCTCGGGGGCCCCACGGCAGCCAGGCAACCCAATGGGACCCACGTCTGGCTCCCGTGGGTTTGCCCCAGCTGGCCGCGGCCAAGGGGGGGGCGCTGCTGGCCGGGGGCACCCGATTGGCAAGGCCCCTGGGGGAGGGTTTCCTTCGGATAACGGGCGCGCGGCGGGGGCGGCGTTGCAGCACCCGTTTGGTGGGCTGGGCAGGGGCTGGGGGGGTGACGACGGCAGCAGTGGGGGGGCTCCGTTCTCGCTGTCGGGGCTGGATGGGGGCCACTTGACCCAGTCGCAGCTCTCGCAGGGCATGGGAGGCATGCTCACGCAGGGGATGGAGGGGAGCCAGGGGATGGGCCATGGCCAGGGCATGTCGCAGGGGGGCGACCACTACAGCATGATCGGGCTATCGCAGGTGGGTGGCCGGCTTCTTTTTTTCTTTTCCTTTTTCTTCCGCCCCTCTCTGCATGGCATCCGCTAATGCCCTGGGGTCACCCCAGCCCACATTGACTAACACGAGCTTTGTTTCCCTCTCTCCTGGCATCCCCCAGCCTCTCCGCCCTCCCCTCCCCTTGTGCACGAGTTTTTATTTACCTGTCTCGAGCATGTTTTTGGTATGCTATTTTTGCACTTTGGCTATGCAGGATGGCTTCCGGGGCGCTTCAGGTGAGGACAGCGGCGACCGCGGCCGCTTCCCCAACCTGCCCTCGCTGGGCGGCGACTTCCTGGGTGGTGGCGGCGGCGGGATGAATGTGGACCAGCGGGGGGGCATGGGGGGGCTTGGGGGCGGCTTCCTGTCAGCCGGCTATGGCAATAAGGTGGGTTGGGGATTCGGAAGGAAATTTGGTGGGCCACGATGGCGATAAGTTGGATTGGGGGCTTTGTATAATCTTTTATGGCAACACGTGCGTTGGGTTTTGGATATGTTGTCATTTCAATCCCAAAGCTGTATTTTCGAAAATACTTGTTGTTCTTCCCTGCATCGCGCCTCAGCATATGCATGGGTACTTTTTTTAATCTGTGAGGTGTTTGTTAGTTTTTATGTTTTTGAGAAAGGAATTCGGCATTTGCTTTGTGATCGCGCGCATTGCACCTTTGCCACGATGTTCACGCGGCTGCCTGCGTGCTGTAGCCTTGCTGCCAAGAACTCATCAAGGTGTAGCCTTGACGTGATCACCCGTTCGTGGTTGTCTGCAGGAGCTGTTTTCGTGGCCTGCGCAGGTCTTACAATTTAGCGAGGTGTTTTTCTCATCTAAAGCATTCCCTGGAGTAATCTGTTCTACGTGGGACTGCGGCCGTGCAATGTGGTGATTTATCATTAGATACATCTCCAAATTATAACACTGTTCTCCATATTATATCACTGTCAGCTCTCCTATGTGTAGGCTCACCATTCCTACCCGTTGTTTCTGTGCTTTGCTGCCATCGTGGCAGATGCAAGGAGGCAACAATGGCCAGGGCAACAGCCTGGGCAGCGATGCGCCGGGCGGGCCCATGCAGCACATGGAGTCCATGGTGGGCGACTACCTGCTGAGCAGCACTACCCAGGTGGGCACCAGGGGCCACAGGGATGGGCATGATGGGTTGGTGGGCCAGCACATGGCACAATGCTCGATAGAGGTACTACCTCTGCTCTTTCATTTGCTTTTTTTTTTTTTTCTCTCAGCGTTTCTTTCTTTGGTTTTGCTTGCTTGGTGGACGAGAAGCCGGGATTCGTGTTGCCCTGCCACCGGGGGTGGTTGGGCCAACAGGCTTGGTAGATGTGGGCTGGGTGCTTGGGTTTAGCAAAGCTGAGCATGATGATTTCCCAGGTGGCTCATGCCTCATCTTGACCATGCCGATCATACCTCATGCCGATCTTGTGACCGTGCTAACAGCCGTCGGATGCCACCGTGTGGCCCGTTTTGACCCATGCGTGAAGAGGAAGTTATCACGCCGGCAATCATGCCAGCTCGGAGGCCGGTGATTGCCGGTTCCTCATGTGCACTGCTTAGGGCAGCCCTGGGGTTTATTCCCTGCCAAGAACGCGGTGGCATGATAGTGCATCCCCTTGGACTACCTGCAGTCCTTCGGGGGGCGGCACATGAGGTTGCACCCTGTGCCACTTGCACCAGAAGATCACCTCCGCCGATATCTCATGTTACCTCTCACTAACCAGTACCAGTGTTGATGCGGATCACATGGTGCCCCTTCGACCTGTCCACCCACGGTTTCTCCGCGTGCCCGCACCGGACAGGAGTTTGGCTCCCAGGATCTGTCCCAGCCTGGGGGATACATGCAGCCGTTCCAGCAGGGCGGCTTCCAGGGCGGCGCGGGCATGTTTGGCGTCCAGCCCTACCATAACCACCCGCAGGAGCTCGGGGGACACCCGATGGGAGGCTTCCCTGCTGCGGGCGGTGCTGGCAACAGCACCGGCAACTCGATCGCTGGGGGAGACGCGGGCCAGGTGGGTCGCGTTTTGGGGGCGCTGTTTGCGCCCTCTTTCAACCGTTGCTTGTACTTGACCATGTTTTGGCTTCCATGCCTTTACTTGGATGTCTTTGCTTCCATGGCTTGGCTTCCATGTCTTCACTGCGATGCCTTTACTTTAGTGTCATCCCTGTTGTTACGCCTTCACTTCGCTTTGTATGCGTAGCATTTTTTTTCTGTTTAGTTGCATGCCTTCACTCTGATTGCGAGCCGGTGTAATGATTTCTGTAGCCTTTACTTGTTTGCTCTTATTTTCAGGTTGTTACTTCGGTGTCTTTTCTCTACTTGTCTCTACTTGTTTCTCACTGTGGTGCTGCCAGCTGTTTTGTTGTGACTCTGTCTCCCAGACCAATAAGCTTAGCAGATATGTATTTGACGAAACTCATTACTCGTGTGTGATCATTAATATTACCGCTTACAGACACAGTCAGCCTGTCACTTGGCTCTAGTCCCTTGCTGACCTGTCTGCTTGCGCCCGCCACCACGTTGCTCCCTGCCCGCATCCCCACTCCCCCAGTTCCTGCCCGCCTACCTGCAAGACCCCAAGAGTAACCCGCCTCGTCAGCGGTACTTCATGGGTTGATGGCACGAGTCGCCCCAGTACAAATGCAATGAACACGTTTCCCGTTCGTGGGGCTTCTTTTACCTCGAAACGGTCAGGCGCCGCCAGCGCGGGATAAAGCCAGCGTCTCGCAACAGACAACGGATGCTTGGTTCGCCTCGTGGGGCCTCATCCCCATGCCTTGAAGAGGGGGCTTGAGTGGACTTGTCATCTCTGTTGCCAAGTCACTGTCCTGTTCCCTGTACAAGCACCACAGGGAGAAGAGCCGTCCAGCGATGACACCCCCACCTGCGTGGTGGGCTTCCCATCGGCCAAACAAATGCGCTGCTGCTCTCTGCCGGCTTGGCATGGCTGCTGCTATTCGAAAGCCGCGCTGCTATTGCTACTCTCAAGCAGTGGTGTGGGTATCCCTGAGGCTTGCTCCCTTTGTGCATGCTTGCGCATAGGACAAAGCCAACCGGCACCCACAGCAGGCCATCCAGCGTCAAAGCCAGCACGGGTCACCTTACACAAGTCTCTGTAAAGGTAACTCGCTGGCTCATGGACTGGCCAGCGGATGGGGCGCGTGGCTGGTTGAGGGAACAAGGCATGGTCAAGGCCACAAGGTCACGGTCCCCTCTGCTTCACCTCGCCTGTTTTGACCAGGCAGGTCTTAGTGCGTGGGCCCGTGTGAGCGCGGCCGCCAGCACATCCTCACAGCGAGAACGGGGTGCGAGAACAATGCGCCACCTCACCGTCAGGGAATGCCCCCGCGACCGGGAAACGATTCAATCATTTTTTTTCTTCATTCAACAACATTCGTGGGCTCTGCTAAGAGGCCACAAACGAGGCCGCCCGACAGCTCCTCGCGAAACAAGGGCGAAAGAGGGCCTTTGGGGTTGCCCCGACTCGTCACACACCACCCCTCGAAGCGCCAGGTGGCAGCGGGTGGCGATCCGTCTCGCCTCCAACACACCGCAAGCACGGCAAAAGGGTGGGTCTCTCCACCAGGTCGGTGCCGGCGCAGGGCGAGTTGGTTGGGAACCAAGAGTTCCTCATGCGGTTGTGCGTGCTCGTGGCGCCATCTGGCACGGGGTTTGCCACGCGAAGCGGTAGCACGAAGCGCTGGGCAGCTCCCTGCACCCCCTTGACAGTGCCCCCGCCGACGCAGGAGATGGTGGCGTGAGGGGCGCGGGGGGGGGAGGATGGTGGGATGGGATGGGATGGGGGGGGGGGGGGGGGGGGGGGGGGTTGTAGGGTTGTTGGGTGGTTGGGTGGTTGGGTGGTTGGGTGGTTGGGTGGTTGGGTGGTTGGGTGGTTGGGTGGTTGGGTGGTTGGGTGGTTGGGTGGTTGGGTGGTTGGGTGCTTGGGTGCTTGGGTGCTTGGGTGCTTGGGTGCTTGGGTGCTTGGGTGCTTGGGTGCTTGGGTGGTTGGGTGCTTGGGTGCTTGGGTGCTTGGGTGCTTGGGTGCTTGGGTGCTTGGGTGCTTGGGTGCTTGGGTGCTTGGGTGCTTGGGTGCTTGGGTGCTTGGGTGCTTGGGTGCTTGGGTGCTTGGGTGCTTGGGTGCTTGGGTGCTTGGGTGCTTGGGTGCTTGGGTGCTTGGGTGCTTGGGTGCTTGGGTGCTTGGGTGCTTGGGTGCTTGGGTGCTTGGGTGCTTGGGTGCTTGGGTGCTTGGGTGCTTGGGTGCTTGGGTGGTGGCTGGTTGGGTGGGTGGGTTATTTTGTTGGGTGGTTGGGTGGTTTGGTATCTGGTTGTTGGGTGGGTTGAGGCGGTGTGGGGTGGGGTATTCAAGCAGGGTAACCCTTGGGGGTTGTTGAAACCACATCTCATCTGTCACATCGGCTGAATTGGGGGCTCTATGGGGCGCACCAGGGGGCTGACCGTATGCGCAACCGGCAGCAGGAAACTGCAATGACAGTCGGGCCGCAGTGGCGCGCCTGCCACTTGCCAGGCTGCTGCTGAGGGCGTGCAACCAGGGAGAGCAACTCCCCAATATATTTAGCCGCCACTCGTCAACCGCCATTTCTAATAAACCAAACGCCTGCCCCAATACAACCTGCCACGTGGCGTCCGGAGTGGTATCGTTGCGGATCACAGCAGGGCGCCCGGCGAATCCCTGCATGAAGCATGTGTGAGAAAAGCCACGCCATTGGCTGCCAGCTGTGCGGGGCATGGCGCGTTGGCTCGTGGATACAAGATGTGGCCCTTCCCTGAGCACGCGCTCAAGGTGGGTGCCCAGGCAATACAGTGGAGGAAGGCTATCCGCGCCCTCGGGCGTGGCATCGAGTCGTTTCACACGGTCCAGAGCACCGGTCACGGCGTTGATGCTAGGAAAAAGCCTGGGGGTAATTCCTGGCCGCGGCAGCGACCAGCCATCATCCCGCAGAGAAAAGATGCAATGGAAAAGATGCAATGGACATAAAGAAGCGGGGCAGCTTTCTTGTACGGGCTGCTCCCGGGCCTTGGCTTCTGTGCAACAGCATGCCAAGCAAGGCACGCCAGGGGTTTCTGGGGGTTCTTGGCTCGCACCCACTGCCAGCAATCGGAAGCCCTCCTGCGCGTTCGTGGCATTTCACTGGCAAGATGTCTGGAGTCCACTACACTCGGCGCGATGATTCTGTCGTCACAAACAGCTGAAGTGGCTGCTGCCGCAATTCCAGTACGGTGATGTCTTCGTGGGTTGCATCCTTCGTAACCGGACATTGCTTTGGTCCGCCTGTTCGCGGCGGCTTGGGCGCGTCCCTTGGGATACCTGCAGCAGTAATGTCGACAGTGACAGCCGCAGCCACAGCTGCCGAAGGTGGCTAAGCCGAGACAGCATGACCTAGGCCCTGGTATCGATGGGACAAGCTCTGGTATACCTGTCAATTCATCTGTGCGGCCAGGCATTTTTTTCCCTGCCGGCCATGCCGGTCTCTGGGGTGTTTCGCCTTGTATTAGTGTGTCATCCAGGTAGTGTGTCAGCCAAGCTGCATCAAATTCGGTGTTGCCAAGCAGCAGCCTGATATTCTTGCACCAAAACCTGGGCGGGCTGCCAGCTGGGGTGACTAGCTTCCTAGTGCGCTGGGGTCATCAATTTGCACGCATGTTCATGAGCGTGAGGCACTTTTATGCAGTCAACGGACAGTGTTTCTTCGAGCAATTATTCGTTGTAGCGTATGTGCCTGCCTGCCATCTCTATTTATTTTTGGATGGTCCGGGCCAATGCGTATTTGAACAATCAACCATGCCATGAACCAGCTCCATGTTACTTTTCTCACAAACATGCACATTGATTAACCCCGACTCCCACAATTTTACCCCGACTAGGTTGTCGCCAGTTCTCAAGTTGTCAAAATTGACACTTCATTCACGCCGTCGGACTTCACTCGCGCCATTTTCTACTTCTTTTCGTACATGGCTTGCGTTGGGTTCATCGATGAGCATCGACGGTCATCACATCCGGTGCATTCCGACGGCGGAGAATAACTATAAGTTCGCCACAGCACAGCGCGACGCAAGGGCTCTTTTCCATGTACAACGTGAGATGCTAAGTCCGCATCGCTGACCGGAAATTCCGTCCAACACCGTCGTATACAGTACTACCAGTCAACCGCTTCTCTGCCTTTTAACCGTCGAATGCGCAATCGATCTAGAAACGTTTCCGCGACGCTTCGATCCGCGACTTCGGTACTTTCCCTCACCCTTGACAGGTTGCATTGCAGGCCGTGCCCCTGGCCTAGTGATCACGAACGAGCTTGTGGTGGGCCGACTAACATTAGAATTAATTACTAGCTGACCTCCTTTATGCCGACGACATCACGCTAATCGAGAAGCCGGAGTCTGCCCAACTTTGGCTGGACTGCCTGGCACTCGAGGCCTGCTCGGGCGATTGGTCTAGAAATCAGCGCCCCAAAACGGAGGCCCTGGCCCTCGGCATGGCAGCTAGGGCCCCCGCCCACACTCCGCCTCTTAGACGACACCGAGGTCAAATACCCTAGCTACTTCAGGCCGCTTCAAGCTGCTCGGCAGTTGGCTTCCCGACTGCCAGGACGACCTGACGACACGGATCGGCATTAATTAATTAATCAATTAATTAATTAAACTCGTGCTCCCGTTGGGGAGTCACGGAGCACCGCAGTGCTTTTAATCCATGCGTGTGCACAACAGGGAGGGCTGGGAGGCCCTATGGCTATACAGCCTGCAGCTAGTAGGGCACCTAGCTCGCACCAACCAGGTAGACACCTCACGTGGCCCCCCCGCAGGACTGCGACCAGCCCAGCCTGGCAGGCACCTCCTGACGTGGGCCGGGCCCAGTGATGTTAGACGCCGCAAGGCCCGCACCTTCAAAGAACAGCTAGTAGAGGACACGGGGGGCATAGGCCTCTCTGTGATTTGGAAGAAGATGATGGACAATTTTAATTTAATTTAATTTAACCCCTAAATGGGCAGAAATACTGCCGATGCATCGGCTGTAACTTCACAATTTTGCAAACCAGATGCCATCCAACCCACCCATATCCAATGGCTGTCCTTGGGGGCCAAGCATGTCCATGAGTTGCCCTTCGGGTTGGTATATCACAACCTTACATATATGCAGGGTAGGCCATGTATAACTGCCGTCAAAGTCAGGGGGGTCAAGACGAGCGTTTTCATTTTTGGTAGAATGTGCATTTTGAATTATGTTGTAAGAGCTAGGCACCTACCACTTCAGGGATGATAAACAATTAGTTGCTGAACAGTTTGAGCCATTGGGGTCATCATTTGGGTGGGTATGCCAGCAGTTACACCCAGTACAGCCCATAGGGGTACCGTTGGTAAAAAGCAACCAAGGGGGTAGGAGTGGGCATACTACCTACTAATACCTACTAATATGGCCCCCAACCATGCCACACAATACATTTCCCTTCCACAATGATGGGGAAACATAACTGCATCATCACACTGCCCTTACATGGCACCTATGTGCAGGTGCCACCTTGTCCATGCACGTAGGTAACGTGGTACGGATACCCTACGCAAGGCATGCATTCTAGGAGGCAGCCACCAACAAACTAGTGATTTTAAGCCTATTTCAGCTTGCCCTAGCAAGAATAAACTAGGCCTAAGCTGCTATAGCTTGCCAGGTGATGGCCAGCACACCTGGTGGCACATGCTGACAATGGGAAGCTTCTACTCACCGGTTACATGCTTGATGATGCCACAGAGACCAGCCAACTGCCTCACACTCATGCAATATGTGTGTGGGAAATGTATAACAAACATATATGGAGGTATTCAAACCCATACAGCATCTAAAACTTATCACCATCACACTGTGGCAGGTCAACTGACTGAGGGAAGCATCTAAGAAGGGTGTTTTAGAAAGGGGCCAGGCCAGGGTCAAGAAAGAGCATGAATAATGCAAAAAGAATGTGCTACACAAGCTAGAACGTATATATAAACGTCAAACATCGATAGGAAAACGATGCTGAAGCTTTACCAGGCATGGATGGCGTTACCTTGGCCCAGGCGGTGGCCGCAAAATGGCGCATTTCGGCACACCAAAGTTGTGCATCATGGTCGCTGGATTCGGCGATTTCTGGCCACCCTTGCACGTTTACGACTACTATGTATCATAAAAAGTACAAAGAAACCAATATATCCTTTAAAATACGCCGGAAAGGTATTGCTGTCAACGTTTCTATCGTCCGGCCTGATCGCAGTTTTTTCCAGCAAGAACGCTGCCGACACCTATCAAATGGCATTCCCGCGAACCAAAAATTGGCCTGTGTGATCTTTAGGACGTATAAAATCAATTTCCTAAGTTTGGTCAGAAAATTCGAACGAAAACGTAAATGCCATGCGTGGGCGCAAGCCGCCATGGCCAGGTCGTCGTTTTCCGGAATGCACGTTGTACGTGAAAAAGTACCCTGACCCCTTGTACTTTGACCGGCCATGACACCTCTATAACTTTGTCAGAAGTATGCAAACCCTAGTACCATGCTGTGAGGAAAATTATAAACTTTCGATCTTCTCAGCTAAACGTTTCCTAATTCTCAATAGTTTTCGCGGCATTTGGTCCCCCGAGAAGGGGCCGACGTGTCGGCTGTAACTCAGTTTTAGGCGGAAAATCGGCAGCCAGACCATTTAGGGGTTAATGCGCGTGGGCCACGTGGTAGGCTAAGCCTTACTAATCTACACTACTGCTATATTCCGGCCAGATTGAGGGTGCCTGCCAAGGCTTGTGGTCGACGTGGATGACGTCCCCCCGCCAGTATACCGGTTTCCCCCCTGCGCTTTGCCAGAGCTGGAGGTAGGTCGGCCATAGCTCGCGATGCCGTTGTTGCTGGGCCAGGGTCAGGTCGTTGCATGCATGTCCAGTTTGAAGCGGGTCCTCGAGAGCTTCTTGCGGTTTTTAAGAAACAACAGCTTGTCCGCCATGTACTTTAGGTGAGGAGCAGTGGAGCCGGGCCAGCCTTACTCCGCGCACGGGGAAGGCGGGCAGCCGACATTCGCAGCTCACCAGTGATGTGCATGGGGGCAAGAATTAATGTCGCGCTTAAATGCCGTGAGCATGCAGAGTCGTCGAGGTCTCATCTTCAGGCTGGTCGAATCGCTTGACGATGACATTGTGGCTGCCCTTAGTGCCCAGTGCGGTCGGTCTCCTCGCGGAGGTCGAGGGCTTGTTGCTTAAGCTGTGCCGCGATAGTGGAGGTGGTGGAGGTGCCGGCGTGGTGCTTGAGCAGGTCCGCCCAGGTCTGGGTGGGAGGGGCATATATCGCCGGTTAAGCCAGCGGGGGCTGGCTTGGCGGCAATGTCCTTCACCGCCTGCATGGGCGGTGATGCCTGCGGTGTTCTGCATGCACTCGATGGCGATGGCGGTGTCCTTGAGGCGCTGGTCGATGTCGAGGAGCTGGGCCTTGAGGGCGACGGTGGAGGTACGTGGCAGTGGCAGTGGAGGTGGAGGCGAGGACGGTGGAGGTGGAGGTGACGGTGGTGATCGAAATGTGAGCTACCATGGTCCGGATTCTCCCGATTTCTGGCCTGCGCTGGTTGTCTTGTGAGGGAGCTCAGCAGCCAGCGTGCCTCCCATTGCCGCCACATCTGTGGCAAGGGGGGTCACGTGCTGCGCGAAGGGCACCTGCGGACGATGGCCTTTCTGTCGCGACAGTTGGAGGGTTTGGAGGGGGAGCCCATGGATCTCGGCGTCGGAACCGCATGAATCGCCCCCGGCTCCAACGCTTCGCCCTCTGCTCCTTCCTCGCGTGAATCGCCCCCGGCTCCAACGCTTCGCCCTCTGCTCCTTCCTCGGGTCACCCGAGGAAGGAGCAGAGGGCGAAGCGTTGGAGCCGGGGGCGATTCATGCGGAGAACTTTTGGGAAGTCCTCGGCGGTGTTGAAAGGCTGGCCACCTGGCCAGAGGCCGCGGTCGTGGGACTGGAGATGAGGTGCGAGCACAGGGCTACAAGCGAGGCGTGCGTGCCGAAAAACACGTCTTCCATGAAGGCTCTGGGGCTTCCGGTTTCCAGAAGCCAGGTGCGTTGATTCAAAAATTAAATTAAATTATAACATGTCTCCGTTGGGAGATCATGTAGCACTGATCATTCCTTGCTGGATGGATGGAGGTGGGCGAAGCCGCGTAATCGAACGAACCTAACACTAAGCTATCTAGTCTAGAAAAAATCCTAACTACACCGGCTATACAGCAAACGTTCGCCCTCAGTCCGCTTGGGGGGAGGTGGCTTGACCACAGGGGCTGGCGTGTGAGCCTGGACAATCTTCTGCCACCGCTTCTTGTTCTGCATGGCAGTCCAAAGAAGCTAGAGAGAGGGAGTGAGTGCGGTGTTCAAACTGAGCTGGGACCACTAGGTCGTTCAGCAACATCTGGACGTATAGTTCATGGCAGGCTTACCTAGCTTCCTGGGAATGTCCTTGGGGCCAGGCCAGGTCAGGATATGCCGCCCTGGTTGGCTAAGCCGCTGGGGGCCGGCCAGACCAAGGGCGGTGTCAACCTGGGCCCTGGCTGGTGCGAGCAAGATGTCCTACAAATGCTATCCTACGCTGCCTAATCTCGTCCGAAATACGAGGGGCACTGATACCCTGGTACAAAGACTCTAATGACCTATGCTTTGAAAACCCTACATTCAGGACCTGTCGGAGCATCCTGTAAACTGTGCCGTCTAGCTTAGCCGCCAGTGTGTCCGTGAGTGCCAAGCTAGGTCTCGGCGCCATACGTAAGCACCGTGAGGACGAGGACCTTGAAGAGCATGCGCTTACAGTGCTCGCCCAGGCCCTTCGAGCGCCAGTAGGTGTTGAGCGAACGGAGCCGGGCCCACTGGCCAGGCCGATGCAGATGTCCACATCGTCGGCGGTGTCGGGGAGCATGCTCCCTAACAACTTGAAGCGATCACGGAACGGGACCTCCGTCCCGTCGAGCAGGCGCGGCAGCGGCGGCCGGGCGACTGGAGGCCCGCAATCACCATCGCCTCAGTTTTGATACTAATCTCCAACCCCACCGCCCTCGCCTCCAAGCCCAGACAGTCCAGCCAGGTCTGAATGTGCTCGGGGCGCGCGATGAGGGTGGTGTCGTCCGCATAAATCAGGTCGGCCAGCTAGGCGGTAGCCAGTGCGGCACACCCACCGTGCTCGCGCTCGTTAAGAATGTCCAAGCAGGGCCGGCTCGAACCCCTTAAGAGCAGTAAAGCGCGCACGTGCCCGGCGCATCAGTGATCCACGACAATAATGAACAGATATGGGGACAGGACACAACCTTGCCACACCCCGTGGTGAAGGGGGGATGGTGGGGTGGTGCCTTCCGCAGTCCGCACCGGTACTGCGTCTGAGCGCTCATACTGAGTCGACGAATAGCAGCAATAAACGCTGGTGGTACCCGATTCAGAGCTAGGATGGCCCAAAGAGCCTCCCAGAGGACCGTGTCAAAGGCCTTGATATAGTCGACAAAAATGAAGACCAGCGGCAAACCATCAGGGCAAAGGCGATGCACCTCGGCCTCCATCAACCGGCGGGCGAGAAATATGTACAGCCATGACAGTGTTGCGACCACGACGGAAAACCATAGATCTGAGACTCACCCAGGGGCCAGGTGTGGGTCCAGCGCGGCGCGGAGCCTGTGCAGCATCATACGCATGAAGACCTTCAGCGCGGCGCTCTGGAGGCAGACACCCCGAGCCATGCCATAGCCACTGTTAATTAGCCATGATGATCTTACACCCCATGCCAGACGACCCCTAGCTCTGATGCATGAAACGTGCCACATGCATGGTCCTCGTGGCGGTGCAGGCGCCCTTGGTGTGCACCTAGAGCAGGTGTATTTTATACATCCTACCCTAGCCCAGAATGTAGCCATATGCCCCTTCTCAGGGATATCAGGGATATGTATGTGCTACTTGTACTCCCAACGGAGTCATGTTCCTAATTAATTAATTATTTAACATGACGGCCCAGCTCCGGTCTGGGGGGGGGGCGGCAGCATCGCCGGCTGCCTGGCCAGCCGGGGCTGGCTTGGCGGCAATGTCCTGAAGTCACCATGTGCACATGCAGGTCTAGGCGCCGTGAGGCCTGCGGCATGTTTTGCAGGCACTGACTCGATGGCGATGGCGTTGTCCTAGTGGAGGCGCTTCAATGTCGATGTCACGGAGCTGCCAGGCGGTGATGGCGTCGGTGGTGGATCGAGGTGGGGGCGTTGGAGGTGGATCCGAGGAGTGTGGAGGTGGCGGCGGTGTCCAGAGATGGTGGAGCTAGAGGAGGGGGAGCTCGGCAGCCAGCGTGGTACCCAAGTTGATGCCACATCTGCAGCGAGGGGAGTCACTTGCTGGTCGAGGGCCTCCGGCCTTAAGGATGGAGCGGATGGAGGCCTCAGTCAAGGTGGTGGTGATGGGCGCGCCGGCGGGGGGCCAGAGCTCTTTGATGGAGCGTCCAAGGAGGGAGAAGAGGACGTATTGCTGCCTGCAGGTTGGCGGGCGGCCCGGGGCGGTGGAGATGTATTCGTATTAATTAATTAATTAGGAACATAACTCCGTTGGGAGTATATGTAGCATGCGCATAGCCCTTGAGAAGGGGCATATGGCCTATAATACATTCTAAGCTACTTCCTGCAAGGGTCGGGGAATGTAAACGACACTTGCTGTACCTGTGCACCCTGCTCTAGCTAGGGGCACCTGCACCCCCCAGAGTCTCGGGCAACACCCAGCTAACTGGGAGCCCGTCATAGGGGGGGAAGATCGGCATAGCTATACAAGTTGTCTCTTTGATACAAGAGCTACTAGAGCGTGGCATCTCAGCAGAGAGCAGCTCTCTGCATGGGCACAACATATAACTAGATAAAGCTAGGCATCATCTGGAGTGTGGCACATCGATCATAGGCACACAGGTACATGGCTAAATAAGACTCATCAATCAGCTGGTATAGAGCCTGTAGGAGGCTTACATATACATGGCCACGGTCTATCTATTCTACACTACTACTACTGCTGTATTCCCCTAAGCTGGCCGGGGCGTCTGGAGTCGTTTTGGCCGCGGGGGTCGCATGCCAGGGCTTCAAGTGTGGGCGACGTAGATGGCCGCCCCCTTCCAGTACACCGGCTGCCCCGCCTTGGTCTGCCGGAGCCCGGAGCTGGAGGTAGGTCGGCCATATAGCTCCCGTCGTCGTTGTTGCTGCGGGCCAAGGTCAAGTCGTCGTCAAGGGTGAAGTGAGACTTCTCGAGCCCGCTTGCGGCGCCTGAGAAAAGAAACCTTGTCCGCCGGGTTCTTAAAGGTGAGGAGGAGCGGGGGCGCCCCTGCCTTACCCCGCGCGCGGGGAAGGCGGTGGGCGACCAGCTCGATCTCACCATTAAGGCCCATGCGGCCAAGGATTTCTCTCTCAAACGCACGCGTAATTAATTAATTAATTAATTAGGAACATCACTCCGTTGGGAGTAAATGTAGCACATATCCCTGAGAAGGGGCATATGGCTTTTAAGACATCCTAGGCTACTTCATGCAAGGGTGGGAATGTAAGGTACCCTTGCTCTAGGTGCACCAGGGCACCCGCACCCTCATGGTCTATCACGCTATGCCCAGCTAAGGGGGAGCATGCCATGTGGGGGAAGATCATCATGGCTATACAAGGGCCGGCGAGGGCATGGCTTCTCAACAGAGAGCATCTCTCCGCATAGGCATAGCATCCATGGCTTTAGAAATTCTTTTAAGGGGACGTGGCGCGCCGAATATTTTCCGCGCCAAAAAATTCGCGGTACCGTCCGTACGGTGTATAATGTGTGCCCGGACCGCTCAACCCTCGCGGAAGTGGCCATGGCGGCATGCCTTTATGCAATATTAATCGATATGGCACGTAAACAGCTAGAAAAAATGCTTGAATTTCGCAGAAGATTAGTTGATGACCTCATTGCGTGGCGGAAAGTTTACGGTTTGCAATATCGCTAATTTCTCGAACGGCTACGGGCGCGGGGGTCCAGGATATAATTTCTCTTGCGGATCATGAAATTTAATGCAGGTTTACGGCAGCTATTGTGAGGCAACGTAGGCTCTAAAGAGCGATTATGAAGCTAACTTAATGGTGTTGTCGAGTTTGTGCCGAAGCTTCCCGGTTTCTTTTACATTTCCGGCATTCAAGGTAAGAACCTACGCAGGCCTGCGCATGTCGCCTTCGACGTATTCACGGAAGGCGCACCTTCCTTGTTCGCCTGATCAATGGATGATGTCTTTTATTGTTCGAGCTTGCGTGCCAGTTTATGCATGAAACATTTCCACGCAGGCAGGTGCATTAACGTCGGCCTTTCGCCTTTTTTTCGGGCAGTTTCCCTGCAGGAAGCGCTCCATTTCTTTCGGTTGCATCGTCAGATTCCTAGCTATTTCGTACAATTTCGTGTAGTTTGTGGCTGGCATGCTAAATGCGCCGAGGTCAAGTTGTTGGTAATGTGTTGACATTTGTTTTCCATAATCCTTTGGACGTGACCTTGCTCAGACGCTTTGTTATGTGCCGGATCTGACACGCCTGTTTTAGAACGACATCCGGCATGTGCCTAGAGGCTAACAAGCTGGCATCAGCTTCTTAGCGAATTGCCATGTTGGAAAGGAAGGTGAGAGTGGTTCTTTTGCTGGCCATACTGCATGAGTGGCATTGCATTCGATAGGTGTTTCCATTGCTTTCCTTGAGCTATAACCATCAAGACTTCCCTGCTATGTGTGCAGCAAGGCAAGCTGGATAGGATGTGAATGCTTGGCATACAACATGTATGATTTGCTGCCAAGTTTGCAGGCTGCAGTTGCCTCTATTGCTTGGGCAGTCTTTCTAAGGTTTTTACACGTATACTTGCTGAGTTCTTGGCATGGTGACCTTGGGCTGAGCTTAGTGTATGCTCTCTTGGTGCGTGTATGCCTAGCGATGGTGTTGCTATGCGCACGCTGGCAAGGCTGGCCATGCTGAGGGCAGGGGAGGGCAGATGAGGTGCCTAGCCTTTTCTTATGTTGTGTGATCGAGTTGGGCATGTTTTTTGGCTTCTTGGATGGAAAACATGATGCCTAGGTGGCCTTATACACAGAAAAACCTCATTTAGCGTATGTTCAGGTTTTAGCACGCTAAACGCAATAACTTGAGCTAGACTTGTCGGAATGACCTGGGACTTGGACCACTGCTGTCCCCCTGTTAGCCGGATTTTCGCTACATTTTGTTGCCTAATCTGAAGTGTTTATGACATGTTTATTCCCAATGTCCGGTAAAAAAAGGGTACTTTTGCGGGGAAATTAATAACTGTTCAAGGTTTTGTCATTTTCATGATGTAAATAGCTCAGCAAGCTACAAACTCAGGGAACTATAGACGCTACATTTTTTTTTGCCAACAAATGAGTGCATGGGCTGGGGCATACATAGCCCTAATTAGCGTCTTTTTCTATTTATAGCGCTATATTGGCGTATATGTGGGGGTAGTACCCCCAACAAGTGCATGGACAACTCACTAGAGATGTTATTTAGTGCCCCCAATCATGGTGCAACTGAAATTCAAGTGATATTAGCATGGGTCAAGTTTTAAGGTTTTTGGGGTGCCACCTCCCCTTAATGCAACATCCATGGGGGTCCCATTATAGGCATGGCTGGGCTAAATTCTGAAGGCACCATCCATGGGGGCCACCTAGCTCGCACCAACCAGGTAGACACCTCACGTGGCCCCCCCGCAGGACTGCGACCAGCCCAGCCTGGCCGGCACCTCCTGACGTGGGCTGGGCCCAGTGATCATTAGACGCCGCAAGGCCCGCACCTTCAAAGAACAGCTAGTAGAGGACATGGGGGGGCTAGGCCTCTCCGTGATTTGGAAGAAGATGATGGACAAGGCCAAGTGGGCCCAGGTCATAGAGGACAACGAGCCCCCCCCAGTGGGGAAGCGCCCGCGTGTGCAATCTCGTGGGAGGCACGCCAGATAGCCCCCTAGAGCAGCGTGCGGCTGCCTAGATAGATGTTGTAGTTAGAATGTTGTTAGATAGATGTAGTGTGTAGCCGATGTAGATAGACTAGACCGGTAGGACTGTTTGCACCCATCCATCCATCCATCCATCCATCCATCCATCCATCCATCCATCCATCGGGGTTAATGCTCCGTGACTCCCCAACGGTAGCACGAGTCTAATTAATTAATTAATTAATGGGGGCCCGGCATTATGGGCGCACATGCGCGTGGGCCACATGCTAGGCTAAGCCTGACTAATCTATGTACTACTGGTATGGATTCCCTAGTCTGAGGTGGCAGGAGGGGGCTGCCAGGGCTTGTGGTCAACGTGGACTGCACGCGAAAGCTTCTCGGAATTCTCACCTTCCTCCCTGTCGAAGTTCTTGACGATGACGTTCAGGCTGCGCTTGGCGAGCTCGGCCTCCTCGCGGAGGTCGAGCTCGCGTCTGCTGCTGGAGCTGTGCTGCGACGGCGGAGGTGGTACGTGGAGGTGGTGTGCTGCTTAAGCATATGTCCGCCCAGGTCGGGATGGGAGCCAGCATCGCCAGCCAGTCCAGCTGGGGCGGGCTTGGCGGCAATGTCCTTCACCGCCTGGGCGGGTGAGGGCTGCGGTGTTTTGCAGGACCTCGATGGCGATTGCATGTTGTCCTCAAGGTGCTGCGCGATGTCGCGGAGCTGGGCGGTGATGGAGGCGGAGGGGGGGGGGGGGGGGAGGCGAGGGGGGTGGCAGTGGCGGTGGGGATGGTGGGCCGGGAGCTCAGCAGCCAGCTTGCGACCCACAGCTGGGCCACTTCAGCAGCGAGGGGCTTCACGTGCTGTGAGAGGCAGTGGTGCGGGAGGGTGGACTCGGTCAAGGGGCCCGGGCTGCCAGAGTTCCGCGGAAGCACGCTGAAGGATGGAAAAGAGGGCGGTAACTGCTGAAGGCGCGGTCGCGACTGCATGAGCCAGACAGGTCAGCTGAGCGGAGCTGAAACTGGCCGTCAGACTGGCTGCGGAAGCATTTGTGGCGTGGGAGGCGCTGGCACAGGTCGATCAAGAAGCCGGGAGGCATACGACCCATAAAACAGGAGCTCCAGTATCTGGATGTGTGGCCTCACTGGCCTGTCGAAATAGCCGGGTAGTCTGTTGACATCGAAGGAGGAAAATAACTCGTCAACGTCAAAGTCGTGCTCAGACCAGCTAGGTTCGGTTGGGCGGCTGCGTTTGGGCTCAGGCAAGGCATGAAGCCCGTGAGGATGCTGGGCGACCACCAGTGCGCGACTACTGTCACCGCTGCCTGCCGGACCTGAGGGCGAAGCTGCAGCCGGAGCTGCAGACGTATTTTCATTGCCGAGCGCAGCCGCCAGGCTGCGTTGCGTCGAGGAGCGTTTGCTCGTCATATATTGCGTAATAGCTTCGGAAAATTATATCAGCATGTGCGTCTTAGAAAGACGAAGCGATTGTGATATTCACAGCTGAATTCGGTGCTCAAACGTGAAAGTTATGAGCTCCGCCGTCAGCCATGGCTACCTCGTGGCTCGTGGCTATTTATATGTTAATGAGACTTGTAACCAGCGCATGCAGGCCAGAAATCGGGAGAATCCGGACCATGGTAGCTCGAGCCTGCCGTTATCTTGTCCGCGTGTTCGAGTCGTTCAGGATGATGAAGATGAATGGTGATGGAAATGCGTAGCTTTGTGCATTGAAATTATGGCTGGCTTACGTGTAGAGCGACTAGATGACCTAGACGGTGGGGCCGGAAACAGCATCTTGATCAGGGCGTGTGTTTCGAGCCTAACTGGCCGGGAGTGTCTAGTGGTGAGCACCATTGCTGCGATCGCTCTCCCACCATTTACGAGGAAATACCCGCAAATGGAAAACCACTGAAAAGGTCTAGCTAGTCAGCCATCACGTTAGCCGAGCCATGATTCCAAAGGTCCAAGAACTGCACACGGTGCAAATGTATTCGTATGGGCACCGAAACACACGCCCTGCATGATCAAGCATGCTGTTTCCGGCCCCACCGTCTAGGTCATCTAGTCGCTCTACACGTAAGCCAGCCATAATTTCAATGCACAAGGATACACATTTCCATCACCATTCATCTTCATCATCCTGAACGACTCGAACACGCGGACAAGATAACGGCAGGCTCGAGCTACCATGGTCCGGATTCTCCCGATTTCTGGCCTGCGCTGGTTGTCTCCTTGGTATGGGCGCCTCATAAGGAAGGCGCATTGCGGATGCGGCGGCCCTGGTGGAAGAGCTGCTTGCACATCTCAATCAAGCGATCGAGGCTTGCAATGCCCAGAACACGCAGCTCAGAGCAATTTAGTCGTGGTCGAGCTTGTAAAAAAAGCCGGGCTGGCTGGCGTCAAAGTACATCCTGCTCTTCCCAGCTCGGCTCGGCAGGAAGACTGCGCTTCAGTTGGGCTCAGGCGACGCGAGCCCGGGGGCCGGGGCGACCACTACGTTGCTTGGCTAGTGGCGCCGCTGCCTTCAGGGCCGGAGGGCGAAGCTGCAGACGTATTTTCAGGGCTTAGTGTGGCCGCCAGCTAGGCTGCGTTGCGTAGAGGAGCGTTTGCTCGTCACAATATTGCGAGATAGCTTCGAGAAAATATATGTATCAGCGTGTGCGTCTAGAGAGACGAAGCGATTGTGATATTCACAGCCGAATTTGGTGCCCAAGTGTTGTCATGAGCTCCGCCGGACGTCAGCCAAGGCTACCGCGTGGCTCGTAATGTTAATTTTAAGTGAGACAACTAATTGTAACGTGTCCATGCCCTGGTCCTTCCACGACATTGGATCGCCATGCGTCCAGGAATAGTTGTCTCACTGAATAGGAATAAAGGTCGAACCACCCTAGCTGCGCACACTTAACATAAAGAAGTAGGCCACATAACTTGCGATGGGCGACTGAAGGGCAGGCACACAGACCGAATTGAGTACACATTTTCAATGTTTCTGACAAATTTGGAAAAAGCAAAAAATTGCATTACCTACCTCTCCAATCATGAGAATAATAATAAAAAGATAACCAGTCTCATTGACCCGGCATTCACTCCAGTCACAGAAAAGCCAGCTACCGGGAAGGGCAATTGAGCAGTCCACTGCACACAGCTGGCCAGGTTATCACCTGCCTCAATGCAGGCTATTCTCCCTTCCCCCCATCCCTACTGGTTCCAAAGGGACTTGTCAGTTATGCTCGCCAGCACACACGAGCTGGGCATCCTATATGTCCCTTTAGTTAGAGGCGGCGGCCCTCTTCTTCGAGGGTGCCTGAGTACCTGTGGGAGGCAATAACCACAGGTCAAGCACCACGTATAATACAGCATTGTGTCAGCTTCTGTCACCCGATGTCTCAGGCATCACACCATAATGCCATGAAGTTGTTTCCAGCACGCCGGAGGAAGCCGCTAAACCCTTCTAACAAAGAAGGACCCGAGGTAGGACCCACGCATGGTAAGCAAAAACGACCTAAGGAACACCAGGAAACGTGCTTCCAATGACAGGTTGTGAATTTCGCAGGCACAGGTACAAATGCTGGCACGCTGGTGGACTACAAAATGCCTCTAAATACCCGTGCCTTTGGCAGTGGCGTGGGCAAAACAGCTATCACTTTCAAACAATGCCAGAGGCTCTGTGCCACAACATCACCAGGCCACACACCGCGTTACTCCAGAGAAAACCCACAAAAAGAACTGCAACAAAGCACTCGCCGCAAAACCTCATCACACCCAGATGTTACTGCACACTCTCTGCGTATCGACTGGCCATGCCCTCAGCAAAAGGCAGCCCCCAAGAAGTGCAAGTGGCTTTGCCAAGATACCACCTCCACGCACCCACCCACGGCCACTTCTTGTACCAAGGTATGCTGGTACAAAAGAAGAATTCTTGTCCACCCGCCACCCAATGCAAGGGCATAAAGACAGCACGATAGACCACCGGATAGCTCTCATAGGCAAGCAGGCACGTTCTGGATGCCAGCGCTAGGATCAACCAAGGGATGCAAGGAAACTAGGCACACATGCATGCACGCCATGCGGCTTGCCAACAAAGTAAAACAAAGCGTATGGTACACAGTTGCTTCAAAGCCCACGCCAAACATTGGCAGCCTTGTTATTGCAACTTAAACATTAAAAGTGTAAACCATATGCTACCCCGGGAGCATTCACAACAGCCAGCCCCAAACACAACCCTGGTGATGCACCCCAGAACTTTGTCTGCCTTCCCCACCAAATGACTACTTGGGTCCTACTACCTGCTCGATGTAACAAGACTTCGGCCTTCAATGATAGCGACATGAGGGGCACAGAAGTGGGTAAAAACAGGTTGAAGCGGCTCAAGCACATTGCCTGCACAAATGGCAAGTACCATCCTGACTGGTGATATCATCTGGTAGCGAATAATTATTAGAACTGCCTGAACGAGATGTGCCCTGCTGTCCTTGTTACCATGGCACAGCCTACCTCAGGGACCCATGCGTGCATGTTGTGCACACACTTGCCTATTGCATCCTATTCGCAATGGCATCCCCATGCACACATGACCACCAGCAGCTTATACATGACCAACATGCATGACGAATGCAGGGTGTGGAAGAAGAAAATACCCAGCCCACCATATTCCCCCGTCCATGTTAAGATACAGAGTAAACAACAGCAAATTTCGAGCATCTCGCTAGAGCCTAAAGATGCTAGAATACCTCCAGCAATGATACAAAATGCACGTCAACGCGGCGTTGTGGCCTGCGGCAGTTAGCTCCATGTGTAGATGTGTTATATATGAAGCACGGGAGAAAACCTCCGTACGTACCCTCACGGAAACCATTCTTGAAACGCCTTGGCAAGTTCTTCAAATGGCGCATACGCCCCGTACCGGTGGTCTTCCTACGGATGGCCTTGTTGCTCCAGTTATCTGCAGGAAAACCGGCCATGCATTTGCCGTTTGGTATTATTGAGACTACAATCCTGATAGATTGAAGTATATACGTCGGCATTCGAATTTTGCGTTTTTGACCAACCCCAATTTCTTGGACGCTTTAGGAAGCCCGGCACAGGCCAACCCTAGCCAGGTCGCTCCTACTTACATTTCCTGATTTTAGCAGCGGGGTAGCCGCATGATGCGCACGTCCCCTTCTGGATGTGGAAGCTGCTCTTGCCACAGCGCCTGCAGAGCGTGTGGCTCTTGCTATGGCGCTTACCAAAACTGCATGTACCCTTCGTCTGTTCCACGCATACGCACAAGCAAAACCCACCACCTTTCCATGGTCAGAAGAAGCCAGCCCAGTCGCGCCGAAATTGACTACCGCATTACGACATGCCTGTCCATCTAATCATCGCGAGAAAATAACGATGGGCTATTCCATGCTCGAAAATCCAATCCGTTATCCCGCTACCTACCATCTCTGCCGATGGGTGAGTGCTCTGCCAAAGGTCAAGCCACAAAGAGGCCGCGCGTAGCCATGTCCGCCTCGTTTATGCAAATGCGTTGTGCCATGGGCCGTGCCCTCTGCCCAGTCGCCGCGCCCGCCGCCGCACGATCTGCCCTGTGCAATGCATTGCCTCCCAGCCCTCACTGTAGGTTCACAGTGTGAACCGGTAGTATGGCGCGGGGGCAGTCGGCAGTCGGCAGTCGGCTCACAATTTTGCATCGTGGCCCGTCCGCTTCCGGGATCTGGTTCGCGCGGGCCGCACGGATACCGTACCGTCGGTACGGCCTAGTTCGTGAGCACGCGCAACGGTAGCTCAAGCGGCCGGACCTGGGGCTGTCTTCCACTCGCCACCTTTTCCAGGGGTCGGGGACGGGCCGAGTGCATTCACGTAAGAGCGGCGGCAGCCATTGCAGACGACCTCTTTGCAACACTAACCAGCCTAGCGACTGCTGTGCCTCGCGCTCGCAGGTATCAATGGCGGCTTTGTTAGTTTTCTTTATGCCGATGATTATTTATTGTTTAGTTATGAAAAATCTGTGTAGTTTGATAGGCTTTTTACAGGATTTGGTTTCGCCGGGAAGATGAATGCTATGGCGTCAGTGGATGGTAAAAACTCGAGATGTGCTATGGTTGGCTAATTGACTTACAAGTTGTTATGAACGACGAATTCTTGGGTTGGACGGTTTGTTATTATCGTGCAGCGCAGCGGTTGACACAATGGTGCGGTGCAGTGTGCTCAATGATGCGCTCAAGAACATGTGCAACGCTGAGAAGCGTGGCAAACGTCAGGTTATGATCAAGCCGTCGTCGAATGTCATCGTCAAGTTCTTGGGCGTGATGATGAAGCACGGTACGCGTCTTTCCTTGCTTGGTATCGGACATTTTAAGCCAGATGGTATGCATAATGGCCATGTTGTCATTATCAGTTGGTTGCCGTGGCCGTGGGACAGTTGCCAACCTTGCCAACGAGGCGTTTCCGGTCGCTGTGTGAAGTCAACGCTCTGAAAATCATTCTTTTCTTTGTTGACGTTTTGGTTTTCAGGCTACATCAACGAGTTCGAGATCGTTGATGACCACCGCGGTGGCAAGATTGTTGTGGAGCTGAACGGGCGGTTGAACAAGTGCGGCGTTATCAGCCCACGTTACGACATGAACTTCATCGACACCGAGCAGTGGGTCGCCAGGCTGCTGCCTTCTCGCCTGGTACGCCCGTTACCATGACGTTACAGTTTTATGTGTATAGTTTTATTATGCTTAGGATGCATCCTGGCAGTGGTAGTTTTACTTGATAGTTTTCCAGTTGCCATGCTCATCCTTTCTGACGTCAGGTTGCTATTGGGATCGCTATGGTGTAACATCGTATTTCGTTTGTTGCTGTTATCGATGACGTCTGGCGAAGCATTGCCAGCTCATGGATGTCCACCACCTAACCGGGTATTTTTCTGGCGTTGGTCTTTGCGTCTTTTTCCCCATTGTGCCCCCCCTTTGCTGTCGCCACCCCGCAGTTCGGATTTATTGTGCTCACCACCTCGTATGGCATCATGGACCATGAGGAGGCTCGTAGAAAGAAGACGGGAGGCAAGGTCCTGGGCTTCTTTTACTGAGCCAGTGACTGTGTAGCATTGCTTATCTATTTTTACCTTGGGTTATGTAGGGACCTCGGGCAGCTTGGGGCATGGCAGAAGCTGGGGTTGGCGGTGGGCCCACGGGACCTCCTCTGGGTCCCCCAATGGAGGGACTTGGGAAGGGATAAATAAAAATCTCCTGTCAGCGCTATTTGCGTCAGGATGTTGACACGGCTGGGCAGTGGCTCAGCCGGTAGATGATCTCAGGGTTCTGCCAATTTGAAGCTGTTTGTCTGCAAAGCTCCTGTACTTAAATGAAACGCGTAAAGAATGAAATGGGACATGTCAACTCGTTTTCTCCCGGCAGCTCAAGTTTGCCTTTCTGGTCAGTTGGTGCTTCGCATGTTCGGCCCTTTGCGGCGCACGGCCTTGTTGCTTGGCGTTGAAGGAACTGGGTGGCTCTGTGGTGTTTCTGAGGGTCGAATTTTCGTAAACGCGACAAACCTTTTGTGTGGCTACTACCATGCATGCTTGGAGCTTGTGCTGCCCTACACTCGCCATCACCCGCACCCCAAACCCGAAGCCATGGCGTGCTGTTGTACGTCACCGCCTTCCTCACACGCACCATGTAAACAATCCAGGCTCCATGTGGTCATCCCTAGGCAACATGCATGAGTTTAGCCGCAATGTGCTTTGAAGAATGAACAATATTGTTGCCCGTATTTTCTTTGAAGCCATATCCGTCTTATGTGTCGTGTATTCTTGGTCATCTTGATAGCCCTGTCGACAAGTATGGGTACCTCCCACCACTCCCCCCTTCTTATTCCTGTCAGCACGACGGTGAGGACGTTATTATCGGCTTTTTCTCTTTTCTTGTATGCTTGGGGCAAACTAGTTTCTTTCATGATGTGTCTGCGCTCGTTGGGTGTCTGTTGCCACTGGTTACTTGTGTGTCGGTCCTCATTGGCTGTTCCGTGTGAATATTCGTGCCTGTGCCTGCCATGGCCAAGGTTTGGCCGTTGTTTGGTCACTATGGTGCGTATACTTGCTGGTAACAGTTTGGGTTTCCCTGTCTTTGGGAAGCCTACTTTTACTTCAGTTGTGGGTTGCCTTTTGTGATGGCTTGGCTGGGCCTTTCCCTTGGGCCGCTGCAGTCTGTTAGCTCTGTAGACAGGAAGTCTGTGTGCGCCTTGCTGGCAATTGTGCATCAACATGTGGCGTGGGGTAGCATTATACTAGCCTTGTTGCAGGCATTTTGACTGTTGTAGTTGTTGCCACTGCCACAGTACGCCTGCCATTGTTTGTTATCAGTGGACTTGACACACACACCCTCCCCTCTGCCCCACACCGCACGGCAATTTTGTGCCACGCACGAGCTGGGTGTATGGTTTCTCTTTGCTTCCCCCCCCCCTCTTTGCCCTTGGAAGTTCTTTCGTTTCTCGTCCTATTTTACTGAAAGGTTGTTCTTGGACAGCTGCGCTTTGCTTGTGTTAAGTGAGACAACTATTCCTGGACGCTTGGCGATCCAACGCTGTGGAAGGACTAGGGTAGATGTCTGAGAGGAAAGACGTGAAGAACGCGGGAGCCGCGTGGCTATCTGTAGGAAGACCTGCATGGAGGGAGACAGATAGTAACAAAACCAAAAAGGTTTGTAGGAAACACACACACACACACACACCACCACCACCACCACCACCACCACCACCCAGACATAGAAAGAGAGGAAAAAAAGAGTGTGTTTATTATCCTGTGGTTGCAAATAGTGTTTCGAAGTTGTTGCTAGTTTTGGGTGTCTGTCTGTGGAGTTTCTATCCTCAGCCGTCGTTGGTCATTAACTTTTGTGCTAGCAAGTGCTGTGTGATGGTTTGTGAGCTTCAGCTCTCTGGCGATTTTCCTGTATGCTCGTGCAACCCAAACATTAGCTTCTCAAGGCCATGTGTTACGATCGCCATGCGTCCTGGCATAGTTAGGCTCCCGGCCAGTAGAGACACTCCCGGCCAGTTAGGCTCGAAACACACACCCTGATCAAGCAAGCTGTTTCCGGCCCCACCGTCTAGTCATATATGCTCCCCGCGGAGATATATTATAATTTATTTCTCCCGATTTCTGGCCTGCGTTGGTTGTCTCCTTGATAACTTAATTTTAACCCGTGTTTTTTTAATTAGAACGCGATATATCGCGTTGTAAGCTTTTTTTAGAACGCGTATAGCACCTAAGGAAAATTTTTTTTCATGGTCATGTATATACTTTCCTGAAAGCCCATAAATCAAAGGATTTTTTGAGCTACTCAGACCTACAAAATGCTAATTCATTAGAGAGATACATTGGTTTGAATACAGGGGGGTCTGACCATGACCGCGATTTCTTGACCCTAGGTCACAAGTCATGTGCTTATTCACAAATGGTTCATGAAAAAAATCTGGCTTCTTGCACGAGCTATGGGCAACATATGCAGGCTCTGTGAAACAAAACTCAGGCCCATTGGGCCACTGGAGCTATTTTTCATTAGCATCACAATTACAACGCAGTACAACGCAGTGGGAAAAATGAGAGCCCTTCACAACATGACGCAACGACATGAGCCCCATAAACGGGGCCATAGTGAGCTTGGAGGGTCAAAACGTTGAAAATAGGTGTTGTATAAGTTATACAGCATCAAACATGCATCAAACATCATGACTGGATGACCTAATATGACTGAATCAGGCAGCCATAGCCAAAGCATCATCCACTATCACAACGTGTTGAGCACATGCCTCGTGGGAACGGAGGTGCTGGGTTTTCATTCCATAACGCGTGCAATACTGAAAGAAAGAGGCACGTGTAATGCAAGGCTTGGATAGGTTGAGTGATCCATGAGCTTACATGCAGGCAAAGATGACGCTGGAATGCATGCTAGCAAATGGTGGCAAGATGCTAACAACACATGATTATACACCATGATTATGGGCACCTAGCTGGTCTTCTTGCACAATCAACGCAGTATAAACCATCAACATCCAATCCTCACGATATATGCACGGCTTGACGACGTATACAGCACCTAAATACTGCACAACTGCAACCTGCTATGGCTGACATGCAAGCAACGTCGAGTAGGATGGCGGTCTTAGAGAGGCTGGGCAGAGGTCGGTAGAAATAAGTGGAAAACTGGCAGAAACTAGGTAGAAACACGATATACTTACGCCTGCAAGCACTATTGAGCCGGTGGCAGAGGCCATTTCCAGGAAAATACAGCATACCGTAGCAATAGCCACGGTCACGCCTTACGCTATTTACAGGCACCATCATGCCCGGCGCTACCCAATAAAAGTCTGCACAATTCTCGGTTTAGCCGAGAGTCCGGACGTTCGGAATGAATAAACATGTGTTAAGAAGTCGAAACACCATGGAAATACCAATGAGCATGGTGCCGCAGCAGACCCGAGTCTTGACGTAATAATATGTATGCCGGTTTCCAGGGTTTCCGCATGAAAGTTGGGTGAGAAACTGGAAAAAACTACGTTTCCTTTGCCCCAGTACCTCAACAAACTCGTAGAAACCTAATTATCAACCTTTGAACGCATCATCATGGTCGTGCCACCCAACAGCCACTGAAATTCGCGCGAAAACTGGCGAGATCTACCTGCCGCCATCGCCGTCGTCTTCACCTTCGTCCCGCGAAAATGCCTGATTTCAGTGGTACATATTTGTTTGCAGCTGTCACAAAAAAAATACCAAAAATACCAGGATTTTTTCTTGAATTCTATGAGATGTTTCTGACCTATCTTGAAAGTTTCAGACCAAAAATCGCATGTTTAATAGGTTTGCCACGTGTCAGATTACAACGCGATACATCGCGTTCTAACCCTACAACGCGATGTATCGCGTTGTAAAAAAACACGGGTTAATTTAATTTAATCTATTGAGCATGTGTACGTGCTCAGTGAAGTGTAGCTGAGCATATCATTCAAGTCCTTATATTTGTTTGCAGGTCCTTGCATGCCTACTTTCTAGGCTAATAACAATATGGTCTCTCGATCGCGTTTTCCGCGGACCGGCACTGAACGCATATGGTTTTCACCTTTGCGGCGTGCCGAATCAGAATATGGTCTCTCGGTAAACAGGCTGGGGCATCGTTTCGGCGACATAGTGTTTCATGCACACATGCAATACAAACCGTGTGCGCAGCTTCCACGTACGATCTTCGCACCTTTCCTTTTTTTTTCAGACAACTGCTCTAGCTAGTCCTCACACGACGTTGGACGGCCATGCGTCGATCCAGGAACAGTTGTCTCACTGTGCAGGCCACTGGTGTCTCATGCATGGATCAACCAAACGATAATCATTTGTGAGACAACTGATGCGAGGAAGAATTACCAGCCTCGCGAAAAAGGGTTTTAGGTGAAAATCGTAGCGCTTTTCTCATGCACTTGTTTTAATTTTACCCCGGACTAGGATGTGCCGAACTCTCAAACTCTCAAATTCTCAAAATTCTCACTTCATTCACGCCGGCGGACTACCTGCGGACTGCTTGACGCGGAGACGCCGGGCTTCAAGTTCTGTAACTTACCAAACTCGCCGCAAGACGCCGCCGCGCTTTTTTGTACTTATTTTGGTACATGGCTTGCGTTGGGTTCATCGACGAGCATCGACGGTGCCATCCGACGGCGGAGAATAAGTTCGCCACAGCACAGCGCGACGCAATGGCTCTTTTCCATGTACAACGTGAGATGCAAAGTCCGCAACGCTGACCGAAATTCCGTCCAACACCATCGATCGTACAGTACTACCAGTCAACCTCAGCCCCCGCCCTCTGAGAATTTGAGAATTGAGAACTCTGGAGCCCCCGCCCTGAACGTCAGATCCAAAATCCGCTTGCCAGACCGGGAACTCCGTCCAATACCGTAGTGCATTGAATTGAATTGGAATATAAATCCTTCTTTCCGTCACCCTCGATATGTTTTCGTACAATACTACAAATTCACGCCAATAGAAATTCACGTCCGAACATATATCTCGATAGAGTCATGCCTCTTATTTAATTTCAAGGTACCTCTTAATTAATCTCGGCCCCCGCCCTCTGAGAATTTGAGAATTGAGAACTCTGGAGCCAATTTTACCCCGACTTGTTGTGAGGTTCATCGGCGAGCCCTCGGGTGTTTGGACCAGCAAGCTCAATGCTGTCCAGGTTACAATTACAGAGTTAACATGCAGCCGCAGTGAATTGATGTATATAATAACATCAGAATAATAACATAAGGACTTTCCTTTTGAATGACAAAACCCCACCAATTAATTCAGTAGTGAGATAATATATCCATGAGACAACTATCATCAATGAGATAATCTATCTATGATTGAAATGAGACTTCCCACAGCATCTTTGTCTGGTGCATCTCTGGTTGCCAGTCCTTGTGCCGTGCTCGGACACCGCAACAAAAGCAAACGTCAAAGCTGGAGCCCCCACATGCACAACCAGGAATGTCCACTATATTGCTGACCACAATGGCATTCTCCGAACCCATTCCCCTACCCATGTCCACACCCATATCCACACCCATATCCACACCCATATCCGTTACTCTCAAGTAGCGAGGTGCTTGGGTGAGAAATGAAGTATTTACGCACCTTCTGTCACAAAGCCACCAGCCCTCCATCAAATCTTGACTCAAACCTCGTACTTCACAAGGCGCATGTGACGCTCAGTACTATGCAAGATGCTGAGTACTATACCTGGGGCACGAAACTATAACTCATAAAGCTATAATCCACTCATAATTGATCACCCTCATGGGCTGCTCCCCGCACGAATCCCTTGCTCCGGGCTGCCCCTCACCCCTGCCGTCCTCCCCTCCCTCCCCGCAGCCATCGGCTTGGCCTTCCTCTGCGCGCCCCTCACGCGCTCCAGCAGCATCTCTGCTTGAGAGACGTCCACCGGGTTCCCCTCCGCCCACGCCTTGATGCTAAGCGCCCGGTCGAGCAGGCCCACAGCAGCATTATGCTGGCCCTGCAACAGCACCGCGAGGCCTCGCGCGAACAAGCTGGCCCCCAGGGACGCGGCCAGGGCCTCCCTGGCCTGGGGGGGCAGTGGTGGTTGCAGCCGCCCGTCACCCGGTGGAGCCCCGCCCAGGGACGCAGGCCCGTTCTTGCCAGAATCCGCCATGGGCACAGAGCCATTGCTTGCATTGCTTGTTGCAGCAGCAGCAGCAGAAGCAGCAGCAGCAGTAGCAGCCGAACCATTGACAGCAGCAACCGCGGAGGCACCAGCAACATCAAGGCCAGGGCCGAGCTGGGCGCAAATCATCTGCTCCGCAGCCAGCGCATTCTGTGCCGCGTCTGCCAGCAGCTCCAGATCCTCGTGGCCCTCCTCGCCCTTGATGGCCATCCGCCATGCTAGAGGGTCACTGATGTAGCAGTGGACCTGTGGGCCGGGAGAGAGGGGGGGGGAGTGGAGGGGTCATGCCAGGCAGGCGCAGGTAAGAATGTCAACATAGTGTCAATCAAAAGAATGTCAACATGATGTCACAATTAAACCAGGTGGGGGGTTGATGACAAGGATTGCATACTTGCCTGTCTGCCATCTTTCTCACATGCTGATGGCACGGAAGACGGCGGTTGAAATGTGCTGGGTGCTTCAACGCGTATGAACCGAAGGGGGGGGAGGGGGAAGACACCACAAAATGAAGAGTGCTACAGCGATACATTAATCAACACAATAGGGCACTAAGAGTTGGAACAATCGCAGGCTAGCCTATCGACATTAGAGTTCCGAGCAGGACAAGCATGAGAACAGCTTAGCGGCACCCTGGCCAGGTGCCATGGCCCTTATGTTATTAGATTCTGGGGGTTGGCTTGCGATAATGCGCATTGCGTGAACATGAAGGGAAAGGTAAGTCCCTGTGGCTTGGCCAGGCGCTTTGTCCATCCTCTATTAGGCCTTATTCTGCGAGAAGCATCAAGGCAAACACAAATACCACTCCCCCTCTTTGTTATGTACCTGCGCCCTGGACAGCGCGAGAAGCGTGGTCATCTGGCCCTCCCTGTCGCCGCACGCGCAGTACTCCTCCAGCGCCTCCTTGAGCAGCTGGATCACCGTCACGCTGGTGGAGGCCGAGGTGTTACTAATGCCGCCGTCACCGTCACCGCCGCCATTCACGCCTGAAATGCCCGCATCCCCGCCCCCGCCCGGGTCTCCACCCTTTGATGTCGCATCCTGGGATGCCGTTGTCTGACCTGACGATGATGCCCCACCATTTACGGTCCAAGTCGTGGAAGATCCCCCCGACAGCGACGAGGGAGGGACCGAGGACGACCCAGCCGGGGGTGGGGACTTGGCGGCATCCCACCCGCCAGCCCCGGTATCGGCCTGCAGGCGCGCAATCTCTGATAGCAGCATGCCCGCCTGGCGCCGCAGCCCGTGGGAGCGCGCCACGTGGAGTGCCGATGTGAGAAGAGCCTCCATCTCGTGCAGCTTGTTCTCGCGCAGGAGCAGGTCCGCTTCCAGCATCATGGCCTGGGGGGCGGGGGGCGCCGGGCAAAGACGGGGCGGAACATGGGGAGGGGGGGATGCGAGAATGCACGAGCGAATGAGAATGTGCGAGCATGTGAGCCTCTGCGGATGCGGAGAGGCAGACGAGCCTGGGGGCATGGGAGATGTAACGGTGCACGACTGGAGACAAGGACTTGGCCACTTCCCCACCAGCCCAGCCCAAACCAAACCGCCCACTCGCCAGCGTGCGCTCACACCAAACAGCTGGTGCAAAAAATGCCAGTAAGCGCATGGGACTGAATGTAGCCTTTGCAAAGCGTTGCTTCTCTTTAATCTACCCCTATTTCCCCATTCCCCACCCACCTGCAGGACACCCTATCTCTCCACCCACCTGCAGCTTGCCCGGCCAGTCCTCGCCCGCCTCGCTGAAGTCGCATGCTTGGCGGTAGCACAGCCGCTCCGTGTCATGATACCCAGAGGCGGCCGCTCCTGTGCCATCACACGCCACGGTGAGCAGACACACAGGAGGGGAGGGGGGCAGACACACGGGAGGGTAGGGACAGGAGGAGGTCAGGACACAAAGACGGGAATGGAAATCGGGAAGGCAAGCCACTACTTCTTTCGGGAAGATGCCCGTCGAACCAACATATTATTTGCAGCTTTTGGAGCTTTAAAAATTGACACGGGGCAACTCAAGCTCATTGATCCGGGCCCACTAGTCAGGAATGCATGCAACCAAGCGCATTCAAAACGCGCTCTAACGGATACGATATGCATCAAGCCATACCACGGTCACAGAACTACTTTGGTAGGTCTTCTTAATTGAATAAGGCGGGCATCACGGTCACAAAACTACTTCGGTAGGTCTACTGTATTGATTAAGGCGGGCATGACGGATGCTAATGGGTAGAAACTCGCATTCCCGTTTGCTGGCCAGCAAGCCCGGCGTCGACTGCCATCAAACACGATATATTCAGACAGCCGACTCAAAACAAAAGACATACCACCCTCAACCAACAAACACACCCGATCCGTCAAAACACAGCTTCGTGCCACATGATCAGCATCGCACGAACACCCAGGGACCATGGGAGCGACATCCCCTGCCGCACATGCCCCATCGCCCACCCCCAGGCCCCCTCCCCGTTCCAATGCACCAGGCCCCCTCCCCGTTCCAATGCACCAGGCCCCCTCCCCGTTCCAACGCACCAGGCCCCCTCCCCGTTCCAACGCACCAGGCCCCCTCCCCGTTCCAACGCACCAGGCCCCCTCCCCGTTCCTACGCACCGGAGATCTTGAGCATCGTGCCTGCCCGGACCAGCGCCCGCGCCATCATGCCAGCTGGCATCCGCAACCGCCGCAGCGCCCGCATCTGGCCCATCAGGCAGCCCAGCGCCCGGCCAACATCCCCCTTCTGCGCCTGCGCCGCGTAGCCCGCCTCCCAGGCCTCCGCCTCAAAGAGGAGGGCGTCGTGGAGCAGCTCTGCGGCGGTGCTGGCGGCCGCGTGGGCGTCGGGGTCGGAGTCGAGGGGGACACCTGCGCGCCGTGCGTCCCGCAGCTGGGGGGGGAGGGGGGGGCATAGAAACAAAGAATAGGACTATGAGCAGAGACTGTGATTCGTTGGCACAATGGTGTGGCTTGTAGCTGGGGGCAGTGGGCGGCATAGAAACTAACATACAGAGAGAGAGAGAGAGAGAGAGAGAGAGAGAGAGAGAGAGAGAGAGAGAGAGAGAGAGAGAGAGAGAGAGAGAGAGAGAGAGAGAGAGAGAGAGAGAGAGAGTAACATACTTAAATATGTATAGATACTACTATATAGAGAGATACTTTATAGAGAGACACCTCTATTATTAGTTTTAATTTGTTTTCTCAAAATACCTCTTTACATATGAGATAGATATATAGAGACAGGTATTTGAAGAGAAAGGTACTTACATAATTCATGAGCATATTGGCATGGGTCGTGTGTTTTATCGTTGGTGAGGTTTGGAGGCACGGGCATGCCAGCATGTCCTTGCCAGTAATACTGTACCGTATGAGATGCATTAAAACGCGACGCGGGATACAGTGACTCAGGTCAACCCAACCTACGTTACATCACAAGTTACAACGATACGATATGTGGCGACACGATTTGATACAACCCCCAGGAAGTTTGCGATGGCTGTTGGCAGAGGGCCAGTGCTTGCTTGGCCGGTTTGTTTTGTGTGGTCGGTAGAGGCGGCTGGCTTATAGCTATGTGCTGCCACACGGGGGTGGAGCGGGCGGGGGGGCGGAGTCAGCGGGCCCTGAATTTGATAGGATAAAATGGTGATCGTGTGTGTGTTGTGTTTGTGTGTGTGCGTGTGTGCTTACTTGTGTTTGAGCATGCGTGCAAGCATGCATGTAAACGAGTGCACACGGACGTGCAGGGCAATGTCGTTGTTGCTTGCTTGCACACGTAACGAGGCGGAAGGCGCATGATGGCCGGAAGTGCCTAAGGCACCAAGCTCCCGACCACTCACATCAAACAGGCTATCCTCATTACCCTCCCCGAGCACTGACCGGTCATCGTCGCCTAAACTAGCATACCAGCGAACATCGTCAACTCCTACTGGCCTCAATGGACATCCAAAGGGAATCTTATTTCCCTTTAGTTCATCTTCTACAGTGCCCGGCCACTGTCTCGTAAATGGGCATACCGAATTGGCTGAGAGCACAACACGATTCACATCCTAAACAGGCTTCCCCAAAACAGGCTCCAAATTACGAGGCATTCAAAGCAAGGGTTTACGAATTACAATGCGGCGTTTTTTCTACTGCGCGAGAAGGCGAGATACTAAAATAACTCATTGTGAGCTGCACATACCAACAATGATTGTTAGTCTAAACGAAGCCCCGGGTTAGCCGTTTACGGGTGGCATTAGCAAACACGTAATCGTGATGTGCTTCCAGTCACAATGGCATTTTATTCATCGTGGTGGTGGGCCTAGATTACTCTGCAGACGCACACATCATGGAGGTGGTGGTGGTATTGATGACTACTAGTCTCCGGGGAGGCGGCCCTTCACTGAAAGAGGCCAGATAGCCCCGTTCTGGTACCTGTTCACGGTGCAGCTTGGCGGCCTTGGCAGCCGACTTGAACGCGTGCCTGCCGGCCAGACAGGGGACGGTCAATAAGATAGATAGAACAGAATAGATAGATTAGGAAACCCAAACTAATCGATTACTAAGCCGGCTTATTCGTTCTCATGGGTAGAAAACAGGCATGATAAGTCAGCACAATCCTGGAACCACCAGGCTGAACACAAGACACTGAACACACCCAACTGGGACTGAGCAAACCACCCAACCCTCCCTTACACAGAGGGGCAAAAAAAGGATAAAGCACCGTCCGACAATCTTCCACCCATCAAATAACTCTTCGCCGGAACACCCTCCCCCATAAACAAAACCTAGAATATGCACACCTACCTGGTGTACGACATCCCCCATACCTGCCTGGTGCAAGAGACACAATGACTCCTTTTTGTAGAAAATGCCCAACATAGCCAACACGAGGGCGGTGCAAGGACAGGCTGCCTTGGACGCTTGTTGTGGGTAGCCATGAACGCATGGACGGAGGCCGCGAGGACACGTTCAGAACGGCCCAGGGAGAAGGCGGCAAGGGCACATGCAAACAGCGCAGGGCGAGCAGCACTCGTGGAATACTATAACAACCACACACATACTGTATCGACACGGAGTGTACGACATAGAGAACAACAACAAGCGCATAAAGAAGGCAGTGGCGACTTCTCCATGGGGCCCATGGGCTTCTCGATGGGCAAAACAGCAAGTGCCATCGGTGTAGCCGCTAACCTGGCAAACCGCACAGCGGCCTCTGATTGGATACACGCGGCCGTCACGTCTCCCTGGCGGCATCGAGCGTGTGCAGGGTGCCCGACATGCGTGTAGGGGAGGCGACATGTGTCGCACGGCCACCATGCGCCATGGACGCAAGCAGCATACAGCGCACGACACGCACCCGCGGGGTGGAAGAAGGAAGCATGCACGATGTAAGGAGATGACGCAACGTCGGCAGTGGGCGGATTCAAGTGCCACCATGCTCGCGGATGCAAGTGCTACCATGCGCGCGGATGCAAGTGCCACCATGCGCGCGGATGCAAGTGCCACCATGCGCGCGAATGCAAGTGTCCGCAGAACGCATGCAGAGATGTCTGGCGTTCCGTGCAAGAAGGCAGACCTCCAGACGACCAACGCTGTGCTGTCCAGTACACACGATTAATTGCTCTTATCCAGACTAGAACGGGAGGATGGGGCTTCTCCACAGCACCAGGGGCCGGGCTGCTCTAGCAAAGGCCAGGGGTTGGCGGAAAGAGGTTGACCATACCCGGATCAAGTAATGGCTGCACACATAATCATTCTGTGCATGTTGCTCAACCATCATAGCACATCCGCTTATCTGATGAAGCCACACACGTGATTGTGATACCAAACGCGTATATACGTACACGACATATACATAGCAGTACTACTATATAATAGGATACCAAACGCGTATATACGTACACGACATATACATAGCAGTACTACTATATAATAGGATATCAAACGCGTACATACGTACACGACATATACATAGCAGTACTACTATATAATAGGATATCAAACGCGTAGGCACGATCGACACAACAGCTATAACAGCTATAACAGCTATAACAGCTATAACAGATATAACAGCTATAACAGCTATAACAGCTATAACAGCTATAACAGCTACGACAGATATACAGGGTGCAACCTGGGTACAAACCAAAAGAAAAAAAAGAAACCACAGAAAAAACAGGCGACAGATGCGAAGTTATAAAAGAAGTTCCAGAGAGACGCGAGCAACATGACAGATGAGAGGGACAAGGGTGGAGGGGCGCAACGGTGCAAGAGATGAAAGATATGAAAACAGAGGAGAGGGACAAGAGGCACAAAGGCTATCTCCACCCACCTTGGTGACGAGATCCGAGACAGTGCGGAGGCGAGCCTCGCTGTCCTTGAGGGACACACACGACGCCGCAAGAATCACTGCAGTTGCCGCCACTGCTTTGTCAAGCATGCCCGCCGGCCCCTTGGCCCCGACCGCCGGCAACCCTCCCTTGCCTTTCTTTGCAGCCTTTCCTGCAGCATCTGCGCTGGCACTGCTATTGCCGCCAGCACTGCTGACGCCACGACTGGTGCTAGTTGGAGCATCCACCGCCTTGGCTCCGGACGTAGGGCCGTCCTGCTTGGATCCCGCCCTGCGCCCCCCTGGCACGCCCGCTGGCTGGTTGTCAGCGATGATGGCATCACGCTTGGATGATGCTGATGACGGCGACGAGGTCCCTGGCGCTGAGCTGGGGATCACCTCGGCGCTGCCACCTGTCGTGCCGCCGCGCTTGTCCTTGTGCTTATCCGCAGTATGCGCCGGGGTCTTTGTGGGCAGCGGCGTGGTGGCGCGTGCTGGCAGCGGGCTGTGCATGAGCTGCTTGTGTTCGGGCCAGGCCTTCTTGAAGCACGCGCTGCTGCAGAAGA
>RPFO01000213.1:9053280-9069827 GCA_009746045.1 Mesostigma viride
TAAAGCACCAGGAAAGGGGGGTTGGGTAACGAGAACTACAATCAATCATGAAATGGGTGCAGCGTGGCAGGCTCACTCATGGGTTCTGTAATTGCCCACTTATTGTTTTAATCAAATGTTGGTGGATTGGTAATAGTGGGAATAGAATCGGTGTTCTCTGAACGTAGTTTCTTTATAACAGATGAGAATGAACGCCGCTATGTGAGTGGTACTACGGGACGGTGGGCCTTGGGCTGGACCGGTTCCATGAGTTAGAATTAGTTGGCCAGTTTTGTATGGCCATTTCTAGTTCGTTAAGTTAAGTAGCAATTAAGTTACTGTTGCTGACGGCTCATGAGGCGAGCCCGGGCTACGCCGCCCTAAAGTGCCATTTGCACGATGTTCTAGGTCTCTTTTTCTTGTCCCGCCCTCCCTCCCTCTTCTTGTGTTTGTTTCTAGGGTAACGAGAACTACAATCAATCATGAAATGGGTGCAGCGTGGCAGGCTCACTCATGGGTTCTGTAATTGCCCACTTATTGTTTTAGTCTTAGTAGCAATTAAGTTACTGTTGCTGACGGCTCATGAGGCGAGCCCGGGCTACGCCGCCCTAAAGTGCCATTTGCACGATGTTCTAGGTCTCTTTTTCTTTGTGACGCGGGAGGCAGCAGGAAAAAGCAGCAGGCAGCAGGCACAAGAAACCGAACACATTCGCCAAACCCTTGTTGAGAATCAGGGCAGGCATAGGGCGGTCATGCGATTCAATGGACGTAGATACCATTCAAAGGGACATGAATGGTAATCGACATGGACGTTCCCATGCCAGCAACAAACAATTGCGGCTGCTCACCACTTTGGCAGTGTCACTCCTTCCCACTTGTGATCATGCTCTCATATTCTGCCATGGTGGCCCAAGATTTCATCAGAGAGCTCTTCCCCCCATCCTGCCCACCTCCACCCCAAATCCTGAAGCTGCCACCCGCCCTTGTTACACGGATGGCCCACAACAAGCGTAACTCCACTCCACTGTTCCCCTACTCCCCACAGGGACCAATGCACTCCTGCTTTAGTTTCAGTTTTTGGTGACATTCTGAGGATTCTTTGCCCCTTTGTCAGGTGACGTCACCCAGCATTTTCCCGTTCATCCCTCCCCCCTCCCCCGTCCGTCACCCAGCACCGCAAGTCCCCACCAAGTACCACTCATGGCCATGCCTCAAGTAGACAGCACAACATCAAACGTGAACATTTAGAACATAGGTGCTGAAGCGAAGGTCCATTGGAGTGCCTTCCTACCATGAGAAACCATTTATTATCATGAGTGTGTGAGGCTTTAACGGGTGAGCCTAGCCACATCCTCAAAATCATTGTACAAGTCACTGTCAAGTTAGGCCAGTTCACCGTGCTGGGGCCCAGCACACATGCCCCCTTGGTCCAATCTTGTCCCCCAACAGCAGCGACGGTGGGTGGGAGGGAGCTGCGAAAAAGGCCTCCCCACGTTCACCACACCACTCAAAGTACGTGTGCACATGCATGACAGATCACATGGCATCAAAGCGCCGCGCCCCCCTCATGGGCAAAAGGAGGGGCTCGGGAGACAGAAGGCACTAGTACCGGCGCGACGCCGGTCCCCTTCTACTCTAGTCCTCTGTAGCACAGGCACCTTACATGGTGTAGGTGACGTACGGTAGAGATATGCTACAGGCGGCAGATCCGCCGCCCTTGAGCCCACCGCAACACAACTATAAAATGATATCTCAGAAAATAGATGTTGTCTAAATTTATCATTAATACTGCAACGCCGTCGCCACCTGCCATCGTCGCTGGAACATGACCATCGCGCCCTCCTGTGCCTCTGCAACCCAGCGCTGCTGCTACAGCTACAGAATCCGGCCCACTCAAAACAAGGGGTGGCCATCACACAGCCAGGTACTCAAAACAAGGGGTGGCCATCGCACAGCTAACAAACAAAGGTAGCGCTCCACCACCCACACCCACACCCGCAACGCTCCACCACCCACACCCACACCCACAACGCTCCACCACCTACACCCACACCCGCAACGCTCCACCACCCACACCCACACCCACAACGCTCCACCACCCACACCCACACCCGCAACGCTCCACCACCCACACCCACACCCACAACGCTCCACCACCCACACCCACACCCGCAACGCTCCACCACCCACACCCACACCCACAACGCTCCACCACCCACACCCACAACGCTCCACCACCCACACCCACAACGCTCCACCACCCACACCCACACCCACAACGCTCCACCACCCACACCCGCAACGCTCCACCACCCACACCCACACCCGCAACGCTCCACCGCCCACACCCACACCCGCAACGCTCCACCACCCACACCCACACCCGCAACGCTCCACCACCCACACCAACACCCACAACGCTCCACCACCCACACCCACACCCGCAACGCTCCACCGCCCACACCCACAACGCTCCACCACCCACACCCACAACGCTCCACCACCCACACCCACACCCGCAACGCTCCACCACCCACACCCACACCCACAACGCTCCACCACCCACACCCACAACGCTCCACCACCCACACCCACACCCGCAACGCTCCACCACCCACACCCACACCCACAACGCTCCACCACCCACACCCACACCCGCAACGCTCCACCACCCACACCCACACCCACAACGCTCCACCACCCACACCCACACCGGCAACGCTCCACCACCCACACCCGCAACGCTCCACCACCCACACCCGCAACGCTCCACAACCCACACCCACACCCACAACGCTCCACCACCCACACCCGCAACGCTCCACCACCCACACCCGCAACGCTCCACCACCCACACCCACACCCACAACGCTCCACCACCCACCACCCACCCGCAACGCTCCACCACCCACACCCACAACGCTCCACCACCCACACCCACACCCACAACGCTCCACCACCCACACCCACACCACAACGCTCCACCACCCACACCCACACCCACAACGCTCCACCACCCACACCCACACCCGCAACGCTCCACCACCCACACCCACACCCGCAACGCTCCACCACCCACACCCACACCCACAACGCTCCACCACCCACACCCACACCCACAACGCTCCACCACCCACACCCACACCCGCAACGCTCCACCACCCACACCCACACCCACAACGCTCCACCACCCACACCCACAACGCTCCACCACCCACACCCACACCCGCAACGCTCCACCACCCACACCCACACCCACAACGCTCCACCACCCACACCCACACCCGCAACGCTCCACCACCCACACCCACACCCACAACGCTCCACCACCCACACCCACACAACGCTCCACCACCCACACCCGCAACGCTCCACCACCCACACCCGCAACGCTCCACACCCACACCCACACCCGCAACGCTCCACCACCCACACCCGCAACGCTCCACCACCCACACCCGCAACGCTCCACCACCCACACCCACACCCACAACGCTCCACCACCCACCACCCACACCCGCAACGCTCCACCACCCACACCCACAACGCTCCACCACCCACACCCACACCCACAACGCTCCACCACCCACACCCACACCCACAACGCTCCACCACCCACACCCACACCCACAACGCTCCACCACCCACACCCACACCCGCAACGCTCCACCACCCACACCCACACCCGCAACGCTCCACCACCCACACCCACAACGCTCCACCACCCACACCCACACCCGCAACGCTCCACCACCCACACCCACACCCACAACGCTCCACCACCCACACCCACAACGCTCCACCACCCGCCACCCACAACGCTCCACCACCCACACCCACACCCACAACGCTCCACCACCCACACCCACACCCACAACGCTCCACCACCCACACCCACAACGCTCCACCACCCACACCCGCAACGCTCCACCACCCACACCCACAACGCTCCACCACCCACACCCACACCCGACGCTCCACCACCCACACCCACACCCGCAACGCTCCACCACCCACACCCGCAACGCTCCACCACCCACACCCGCAACGCTCCACCACCCACACCCACACCCGCAACGCTCCACCACCCACACCCACAACGCTCCACCACCCACACCCGCAACGCTCCACCACCCACACCCGCAACGCTCCACCACCCACACCCACACCCGCAACGCTCCACCACCCACACCCACAACGCTCCACCACCCACACCCACACCCACAACGCTCCACCACCCACACCCACACCCACAACGCTCCACCACCCACACCCACACCCGCAACGCTCCACCACCCACACCCACACCCGCAACGCTCCACCACCCACACCCACACCCGCAACGCTCCACCACCCACACCCACAACGCTCCACCACCCGCACCCACACCCGCAACGCTCCACCACCCACACCCACACCCGCAACGCTCCACCACCCACACCCACACCCACAACGCTCCACCACCCACACCCACACCCGCAACGCTCCACCACCCACACCCACACCCGCAACGCTCCACCACCCACACCCACAACGCTCCACCACCCCACACCCACACCCGCAACGCTCCACCACCCACACCCACACCCGCAACGCTCCACCACCCACACCCACAACGCTCCACCACCCACACCCACACCCGCAACGCTCCACCACCCACACCCGCAACGCTCCACCACCCACACCCACACCCGCAACGCTCCACCACCCACACCCACACCCACAACGCTCCACCACCCACACCCACACCCGCAACGCTCCACCACCACACCCACACCCGCAACGCTCCACCACCCACACCCACACCCACAACGCTCCACCACCCACACCCACACCCGCAACGCTCCACCACCCACACCCACAACGCTCCACCACCCACACCCGCAACGCTCCACCACCCACACCCACACCCGCAACGCTCCACCACCCACACCCACAACGCTCCACCACCCACACCCACAACGCTCCACCACCCACACCCACAACGCTCCACCGCCCACACCCACACCCACAACGCTCCACCGCCCACACCCACACCCGCAACGCTCCACCACCCACACCCACACCCACAACGCTCAACCACCCACACCCACACCCACAACGCTCCACCACCCACACCCACACCCGCAACGCTCCACCACCCACACCCACACCCGCAACGCTCCACCACCCACACCCACACCCACAACGCTCCACCACCCACACCCACAACGCTCCACCACCCACACCCGCAACGCTCCACCACCCACACCCACACCCACAACGCTCCACCACCCACACCCACAACGCTCCACCACCCACACCCGCAACGCTCCACCACCCACACCCGCAACGCTCCACCCCCCACACCCACACCCGCAACGCTCCACCACCCACACCCACACCCGCAACGCTCCACCACCCACACCCGCAACGCTTCACCACCCACACCCACAACGCTCCACCACCCACACCCACACCCGCAACGCTCCACCACCCACACCCACACCCGCAACGCTCCACCACCCACACCCGCACCCACAACGCTCCACCACCCACACCCACACCCACAACGCTCCATCACCCACACCCACACCCACAACGCTCCACCACCCACACCCGCAACGCTTCACCACCCACACCCACAACGCTCCACCACCCGCCACCCACAACGCTCCACCACCCACACCCACACCCGCAACGCTCCACCACCCACACCCGCACCCACAACGCTCCACCACCCACACCCACACCCACAACGCTCCACCACCCACACCCACACCCGCAACGCTCCACCACCCACACCCGCAACGCTCCACCACCCACACCCGCACCCACAACGCTCCACCGCCCACACCCACAACGCTCCAGCGCCCACACCCACACCCACAACGCTCCACCGCCCACACCCACACCCGCAACGCTCCACCACCCACACCCACAACGCTCCACCGCCCACACCCACACCCACAACGCTCCACCACCCACACCCGCAACGCTTCACCACCCACACCCACAACGCTCCACCACCCGCCACCCACAACGCTCCACCACCCACACCCACACCCGCAACGCTCCACCACCCACACCCGCAACGCTCCACCACCCACACCCGCACGCTCCACCACCCAACCCGCAACGCTCCACCACCACACCCACAACGCTCCACCGCCACACACCCACAACGCTCCCACCCACCACCCACAACGCTCCACCGCCCACACCCACACCCACAACGCTCCACCACCTACACCCACACCCGCAACGCTCCACCACCCACACCCACACCCGCAACGCTCCACCACCACACCCACACCCACAACGCTCCACCACCCACACCCACAACGCTCCACCACCCACACCCGCAACGCTCCACCACCCACACCCACACCCACAACGCTCCACCACCACACCCACAACGCTCCACCACCCACACCCACCCCACAACGCTCCACCACCCACACCCGCAACGCTCCACCCACACCCACACCCGCAACGCTCCACCACCCACACCCACAACGCTCCACCACCCACACCCGCAACGCTCCACCACCCACACCCACAACGCTCCACCACCCACACCCACAACGCTCCACCACCCACACCCACACCCACAACGCTCCACCACCCACACCCACACCCACAACGCTCCACCACCCACACCCACACCCACAACGCTCCACCACCCACACCCACAACGCTCCACCACCCACACCCACACCCGCAACGCTCCACCACCCACACCCACACCCACAACGCTCCACCACCCACACCCACACCCGCAACGCTCCACCACCCACACCCACACCCGCAACGCTCCACCACCCACACCCACACCCACAACGCTCCACCACCCACACCCACACCCACAACGCTCCACCACCCACACCCACACCCGCAACGCTCCACCACCCACACCCACAACGCTCCACCACCCACACCCACACCCACAACGCTCCACCACCCACACCCACACCCACAACGCTCCACCACCCCACCCACAACGCTCCACCACCCACACCACACCCACAACGCTCCACCACCCACACCCACACCCGCAACCCTCCACCACCCACCCCACACCCACAACGCTCCACCCCACCACCCACAACGCTCCACCACCCACACCCACACCCACAACGCTCCACCACCCACACCCACACCCACAACGCTCCACCACCCCACACCCGCAACGCTCCACCACCCACACCCACACCCACAACGCTCCACCACCCACACCCACACCCACAACGCTCCCCACCCACCCCACAACGCTCCACCACCCACACCCACACCCACAACGCTCCACCACCCACACCCACACCCACAACGCTCCACCACCCACACCCGCAACGCTCCACCACCCACACCCACACCCACAACGCTCCACCACCCACACCCACACCCACAACGCTCCACCACCCACACCCACACCCGCAACGCTCCACCACCCACACCCACACCCACACCTCCACCACCCACACCCACAACGCTCCACCACCCACACCCACACCCACAACGCTCCACCACCCACACCCACACCCACAACGCTCCACCACCCACACCCGCAACGCTCCACCACCCACACCCACACCCACAACACGCTCCACCACCCACACCCACACCCACAACGCTCCACCCACCCACACCCGCAACGCCTCCACCACCCACACCCACACCCACAACGCTCCACCACCCACACCCACAACGCTCCACCACCCACACCCACACCCACAACGCTCCACCACCACACCCACAACGCTCCACCACCCACACCCACACGCTCCCACCACCCACACCCACACCCGCAACGCTCCACCACCCACACCCACACCCACAACGCTCCACCACCCACACCCACAACGCTCCACCACCCACACCCACACCCGCAACGCTCACCACCCACACCCACACCCACAACGCTCCACCACCCACACCCGCAACGCTCCACCGCCCACACCGCAACGCTCCACCACCCACACCCACAACGCTCCACCACCCACACCCGCACCCACAACGCTCCACCGCCCACACCCACACCCACAACGCTCCACCACCCACACCCGCAACGCTCCCACCACCCACCCCACACCCGCAACGCTCCACCACCACACCCACACCCACAACGCTCCACCACCCACCCACACCCACAACGCTCCACCACCCACACCCACACCCGCAACGCTCCACCACCCACACCCACACCCGCAACGCTCCACCACCCACACCCACACCCACAACGCTCCACCACCCACACCCACACCCACAACGCTCCACCACCCACACCCACACCCGCAACGCTCACCACCCCACCCCACAACGCTCCACCACCCACACCACCACACCACAACGCTCCACCACCCACACCCACAACGCTCCACCACCCACACCCACAACGCTCCACCACCCACACCCACACCCCACACGCTCCACCACCCACACCCACACCCGCAACGCTCCACCACCCACACCCGCAACGCTCCACCGCCACACCCACACCCACAACGCTCCACCACCCACACCCACAACGCTCCACCGCCCACACCCACACCCACAACGCTCCACCACCCACACCCGCAACGCTCCACCGCCTACACCCACACCCGCAACGCTCCACCACCCACACCCACACCCACAACACTCCACCACCCACACCCGCAACGCTCCACCACCCACACCCACACCCACAACGCTCCACCACCCACACCCACACCCGCAACGCTCCACCACCCACACCCACAACGCTCCACCACCCACACCCACACCCACAACGCTCCACCACCCACACCCGCAACGCTCCACCGCCCACACCACACCACAACGCTCCACCACCCACACCCACACCCACAACGCTCCACCACCCACACCCACAACCAACACGCTCCACCACCCACCACCCACACCCGCAACGCTCCACCACCCACACCCGCAACGCTCCACCACCCACACCACACCCACAACGCTCCACCACCCACACCCACAACGCTCCACCACCCACACCCGCAACGCTCCACCGCCCACACCCACACCCACAACGCTCCACCACCCACACCCACCCACAACGCTCCACCACCCCACACCCACACCCACAACGCTCCACCACCCACACCCACACCCGCAACGCTCCACCACCCACACCCACACCCCAACGCTCCACCACACCCACCAACCCACAACGCTCCACCACCCACACCACACCCGCAACGCTCCACCACCCACACCCGCAACGCTCCACCACCCACACCCGCAACGCTCCACCGCCCACACCCACACCCAAACGCTCCACCACCCACACCCACACCCACAACGCTCCACCACACCACACCCACACCCGCAACGCTCCACCACCCACACCCACACCCACAACGCTCCACCACCCACACCCACAACGCTCCCCCACCCACACCCACACCCGCAACGCTCCACCGCCCCACACCCACACCCGCAACGCTCCACCGCCCACACCCACACCACAACGCTTCCACCACCCACACCCACACCCACAACGCTCCACCACCCACACCCCACACGCTCCACCACCCACACCCACACCCGCAACGCTCCACCGCCCACACCCGCAACGCTCCACCACCCACACCCACACCCACAACGCTCCACCACCCACACCCACACCACACAACGCTCCCCGCCCACACCCACACCCGCAACGCTCCACCGCCCACACCCGCAACGCTCCACCACCACACCCACACCCCGCAACGCTCCACCACCCACACCCACACCCGCAACGCTCCACCCACACCCACACCCGCAACGCTCCACCGCCCACACCCACCCGCAACGCTCCACCACCCACACCACACCCGCAACGCTCCACCACCCACACCCACACCCGCAACGCTCCACCACCCACACCACAACGCTCCCACCACCCACACCGCAACGCTCCACCGCCCACACACACCCGCAACGCTCCACCACCCACACCACACCCGCAACGCTCCACCGCCCACCCGCAACGCTCCACCACCCACACCCACACCCGCAACGCTCCACCACCCACACCCGCAACGCTCCACCACCCACACCACACACCCGCAACGCTCCACCACCCACACCACAACGCCCACCACCCACACCCACACCCGCAACGCTTCCACCACCCACACCCACAACGCTCCACCACCAACACCACACCGCAACGCTCCACCACCCACACCCACAACGCTCCACCACCCACACCCACACACCGCAACGCTCCACCACCCACACCCACACCCACAACGCTCCACCACCCACACCCACACCCACAACGCTCCACCACCCACACCCACACCCACCAACGCTCCACCACCCACACCCGCAACGCTCACCACCCACACCCACACCACAACGCTCCACCACCCACACCCACAACGCTCCACCACCCACACCCACACCCACAACGCTCCACCACCCACACCCACAACGCTCCACCACCCACACCCACAACGCTCCCCACCCACACCCACACCCGCAACGCTCCACCACCCACCCCACACCCACAACGCTCCACCACCCACACCCACACCCACAACGCTCCACCACCCACACCCACACCCGCAACCTCCACCACCCACACCCACACCCACAACGCTCCACCACCACACCCACCCACAACGCTCCACCACCCACACCCACACCCACAACGCTCCACCACCACACCACACCCACAACGCTCCACCACCCACACCCACACCCGCAACGCTCCACCCACCCACACCCACAACGCTCCACCACCACACCCACACCCACAACGCTCCCACCACCCACACCCACACCCAAACGCTCCACCACCCACACCCACACCCACAACGCTCCACCACCCACACCCACACCCGCAACGCTCCACCACCCACACCCACACCCACAACGCTCCCACCACCCACACCCACACCCGCAACGCTCCACCACCACACCCACACCGCAACGCTCCACCACCACACCCACACCCACAACGCTCCACCACCCACACCCACACCCACAACGCTCCACCACCCACACCCACACCCGCAACGCTCCCACCACCCACACCCACACCCACAACGCTCCACCACCCACACCCACACCCACAACGCTCCACCACCCACACCCACAACGCTCCACCACCCACACCCACACCCACAACGCTCCACCACCCACACCCACACCCGCAACCCTCCACCACCCACACCCACACCCGCAACGCTCCACCACCCACACCCACACCCACAACGCTCCCACCACCCACACCCACAACGCTCCACCACCCACACCCACACCCACAACGCTCCACCACCCACACCCACACCCACAACGCTCCACCACCCACACCCGCAACGCTCCACCACCCACACCCACACCCACAACGCTCCACACCCACACCCACACCCAAACGCTCCACACCACCCCACACCCACAACGCTCCACCACCCACACCCACACCCAACAACGCTCCACACCCACCCCACACCCACAACGCTCCACCACCCACACCCGCAACGCTCCACCACCCCACACCACACCCACAACGCTCCACCACCCACCCACACCACAACGCTCCACCCACCCAACACCCACACCCGCAACGCTCCACCACCCACACCCACACCCACAACGCTCCACCACCCACACCCACAACGCTCCACCACCCACACCCACACCCACAACGCTCCACCACCCACACCCACACCACAACGCTCACCACCACACCCGCAACGCTCCACCACCCACACCCACACCCACACGCTCCACCACCCACACCCACACCCACAACGCTCCACCACCCAACCCGCAACGCTCCACCACCCACACCCACACCACAACGCTCCACCACCCACAACCCACAACGCTCCACCACCCACACCCACACCCACAACGCTCCACCACCCACACCCACAACGCTCCACCACCCACACCCACAACGCTCCCCACACCACACCCACACACCGCAACGCTCCACCACCCACACCCACACCCACAACGCTCCACCACCCACACCCACAACGCTCCACCACCCACACACCCACCCCGCAACGCTCCACCACCCACACCCACACCCACAACGCTCCACCACCCACACCCGCAACGCTCCACCGCCCACACCCGCAACGCTCCACCACCCACACCCACAACGCTCCACCACCCACACCCGCACCCACAACGCTCCACCGCCCCACACCCACACCCACAACGCTCCACCACCCACACCCGCAACGCTCCACCACCCACACCCACACCCAACACACTCACCACCCAACCCACACCCGCAACGCTCCACCACCCACACCCACACCACAACGCTCCACCACCCACACCCACACCCACAACGCTCCACCACCCACACCCACACCCGCAACGCTCCACCACACACACGCAACGCTCCACCGCCCACACCCACACCCACAACGCTCACCACCCACACCCACAACGCTCCACCACCCAACACCCACACCCACAACGCTCCACCACCCACACCCGCAACGCTCCACCGCCTACACCCACACCCGCAACGCTCCACCACCCACACCCACACCACACACTCCACCACCCACACCCGCAACGCTCCACCACCCACACCCACACCCACAACGCTCCACCACCCACACCCACACCCGCAACGCTCACCACCCACACCCACAACGCTCCACCACCCACACCCACACCCACAACGCTCCACCACCCACACCACACCCACAACGCTCCACCACCCACACCCACAACGCTCCCACCCCACACCCACACCCACAACGCTCCACCACCCACACACCGCAACGCTCCACCGCCCACACCCACACCCGCAACGCTCCACCACCCACACCTACACCGCAACGCTCCACCGCCACACCCGCAACGCTCCACCACCCACACCCACCCGCAACGCTCCACCACCCACCCACAACGCTCCACCACCCACACCCACACCCGCAACGCTCCACCACCCACACCACAACGCTCCACCACCAACACCCACACCCGCAACGCTCCACCACCCACACCCACAACGCTCCACCACCCACACCCACACCCAAGCAACGCTCCACCACCCACACCCGCAACGCTCCACCGCCCACACCCACACCCGCAACGCTCCAAAACCCACACCCACACCCGCAACGCTCCACCACCCACACCCGCAACGCTCCACCACCCACACCCACACCCGCAACGCTCCCACCACACCCACCAACGCTCCACCACCCACACCCACACCCGCACGCTCCACCACCCACACCCACAACGCTCCACCACCAACACCCACACCCGCAACGCTCCACCGCCCACACCCACAACGCTCCACCACCCCACACCCACCCGCCGCAACGCTCCACCACCCACACCCGCAACGCTCCACCACCCACACCCACACCCACAACGCTCCACCACCCACACCCACACCCGCAACGCTCCACCACCCACACCCACACCCACAACGCTCCACCACCCACACCCACACCCACAAACGCTCCACCACCCACACCACACCCACAACGCCCACCACCCACACCCGCAACGCTCCCACCACCCACACCCACACCACAACGCTCCCACCACCCACACCCACAACGCTCCACCACCCACACCCACACCACAACGCTCCACCACCCACACCCACAACGCTCCACCACCCACACCCACAACGCTCCACACCCACACCCACCCCGCAACGCTCCACCACCCACACCCACCCACAACGCTCCACCACCCACACCACACCACAACGCTCCACCACCCACACCCACACCACAACGCTCCACCACCTACACCCACAAACGCTCCACCACCCACACCACAACCCACAACGCTCCACCACCCACACCCACACCCGCAACGCTCCACCACCCACACCCACAACGCTCCACCACCCACACCCACACCCACAACGCTCCACACCCAACCACACACCCGCAACGCTCCACCACCCACACCCACACCCGCAACGCTCCACCACCCACACCACACCCACAACCGCTCCACCACCCACACCCACACCCACAACGCTCCACCACCCACACCCACACCCACAACGCTCCCACCCACACCCACACCCACAAAACGCTCCACCACCCACACCCACACCCGCAAACGCTCCACCACCCACACCCACAACGCTCCACCACCCACACCCACACCCACAACGCTCCACACCCACACCCACACCCGCAACGCTCTCACCACCCACACCCACACCCACAACGGCTCCACCACCCACACCCACACCCACAACGCTCCACCAACCCACACCACAACGCTCCACCACCCACACCCACACCCACAACGCTCCACCACCCACACCCCACCCGCAACCCTCCACCACCCACACCCACACCCACAACGCTCCACCACCCACAACCCACAACGCTCCACCACCCACACCCACACCCACAACGCTCCACCACCCCCACCCACACCCAACGCTCCACCACCCACACCCCGCAACGCTCCACCACCCACACCCACACCCACAACGCTCCACCACCCCACACCCACACCCACAACGCTCCACCACCCACACCCGCAAACGCTCCACCACCCACACCCACACCCACAACGCTCCACCACCCAACCCACAACGCTCCACCACCCACACCCACACCCACAACGCTCCACCACCCCACCCACCACGCTCCACCACCCACACCACAAACGCTCCACCACCCACACCCACACCCCCGCAACGCTCCACCACCCACACCACACCCACAACGCTCCACCACCCACACCCACAACGCTCCAACCCACACCCACACCCGCAACGCTCCACCACCCACACCCACACCCACAACGCTCCACCACCCACACCCGCAACGCTCCACCGCCCCACACCCGCCAACGCCCACCACCCACACCCAAACGCTCCACCACCACACCCACAACGCTCCACCACCCACACCACAAACGCTCCACCACCCACACCCGCACCCACAACGCTCCCACCGCCCACACCCACACCCACACACGCCTCCACCACCCACACCCACAACGCTCCCACCACCCACACCCACACCCACAAACACTCCACCACCCCACCACCGACACCCGCAACGCTCCACCACCACCACCACACCCACAACGCTCCACCCACCCACACCCACCACCCACAACGCTCCACCACCCACACCCACACCCGCAACGCTCCACCACCACCACCCACAACGCTCCACCACCCACACCCACACCACAACGCTCCACCACCCACACCCGCAACGCTCCACCGCCCACACCCACACCCGCAACGCTCCAACCCCACCACACCCACACCCACAACACTCCACCAACCCACACCGCAACGCTCCCACCACCCACACCCACACCCACAACGCTCCCCAACCCCAACCACCCACACCCGCACGCTCCCACCACCACAACCCACAACGCTCCACCACCACACCCACACCCCACAACGCTCCACCACCACACCCACACCCACAACGCTCCACCACCCACACCCACAAACGCTCCACCACCCACACCCACACCCAACAGCTCCACCAACCCACAACCCACAACGATCTCCACCACCCACACCCACAACGCTCCACCACCCACACCCACAACGCCTCCACCACCCACACCCACACCCACAAACGCTCCACCACCACACACCACAAACGCTCCACCACCCACACCCACACCCACAACGCTCCACCACCCACACCCACACCACAACGCTCCACACCACACACCCACACCCGCCAACGCTCCACCACCACACCCACACCCCAACGCTCCACCGCCCACACCCACACCCGCAACGCCCACCGCCCACACCCACACCCGCAACGCTCCACCGCCCACACCCACACCCACAACGCTCCTCACCACCACACCCGCACCCGCAACGCTCCACCACCCACAACCCACACCCACAACGCTCCACCACCCACACCACACCCACAACGCTCCACACCACACCCGACTGTAATCAGTAGCACGTACAAATTTAGCTGCACTTTCAATTCAACCTTCATTGCAATTTGCAAGTGGACGCATGTAATTGCACTAACAATGCCTAATGCCCATCGCAAGGTGCCAGTGCGAATGCAATCAAAAGCAACATGAATCAAATTACAGCTGAACCGCTATTAACAAAGATATTTAAAGCAGCTTGTAACTATACAGGACCAATGAAAATGCAAATTCAATAAAAAGCAACAAATTGAAGCCACTGCCACTCTACCTCCGACAGTAACACCACCGCCAGCACCCACTCATATCCCAACGACAAGGAAAGAGAATGCCCAAAGCCAGAACATACATTGGGACCATAAAGCAACGGCAACGCAAGCGCACATGCAAATGTATACGCAAAGGCAAAGGCCAAACGCAAACGCAACGCAAAACGCAAGCCTGTCATTAACCTACGCTTAACTGCAAACGCAAAACGTCACACGAAGCAAAAAGATTGATGGCCAAGACCATGGCAAATACGAGGCCGAAACAATCCAACTTCATCTAGAATGTCCGAAATCCTCACGAACGTGTCCGGATTGCGCGCTTAATGTCGAAGCCTGCGCGATTAATCGAACATAAGTCGAATGTGTAAATTGTCGCTTATGAGACTGCCTGCGACAGTATCACGTCAGGCCGTTCCTGCAGTGCCTTTCCCT
>RPFO01000213.1:9335535-9593035 GCA_009746045.1 Mesostigma viride
TGGGTGGTGGGAGCGTTGTTGGGTGTGGGTGTGGGTGGTGGGAGCGTTTGTGGGTGTGGTGTGGTGTGGTATGAGAGCGTTGTGGGTGCTGGGTGTGGGTGGCATTGGAAGCCGTTGTGGGTGGTGGGTTGTGTGGTGGTGGAGGCGTTGTGGGTGTGGGTATGTGGGTGGGTGGAGCGTTGGCCGTGTGTGTGGGTTGTGGGTGGTGGGAGCTGCGCGTTGTGGGTTGTGGGGTTGGGTGGAGCGGTTGTGGGCTGTGGTGGTGTGGTGGGTTGGGAAAGCGGTTGTGGGTGTGTAGGGGTGGTGGAAGCGGTTGCGGGTGTGGTCGTGGGTGGTGGGAGCTTGTGGGTTGTGGGTGTGGGTGGGTGGAGCAGTGTTGGGTGTTGGTGGTGGGAAAGCGTTGTGGGTTGTGGTTTGGGTGGTGGGAAGCGTTTGTGGGTGTTGGGTGTTGGGGTGGGAAAGCGTTGTGAGGTGTGGGTGTGGGTGGTGGAGCGTTGCGGGTGTTGGGTCGTGTAGGTGGTTGGGAGCCTTTTGTGGGTGTGGTTGGCGTGGTTGGTGTGGTGTGGGAGCGTTGTGGTGTGGGTAGTTGGGTAGGTGGAGCCGGTTTGTGGGTAAGTTCGTGTGGGTGGTGGGCGTTGTGGTTTTGGCAGGTGTGGGTGGTTGGAGCGATTTGCGAGGTGTGAGGTTGGTGGAGCGTTGTGGGTGTGGGTGTGGGTGATGGGTGTGGAGGCGTGTGGGCTTAGTGGGTGTGGGGAGCGTTGTGGGTGTGGGGGTTGTGGTGGTGGAGCGTTGCGGTGGTGGGTGTGGTGTGGGGAGGCGTGTTGCGGTGTGGTGGTGGAGCGGTTGTGGGTGTGGGTGGTGTGTTTGAGCGTTTGGTGGGTGTATGGGTGTGGGTTGGGTGGAGGCGTTGTGGGTGTGGGTGTGGGTGGTTGGAAGCGATTTGCGAGGTGTGGGTTTGTGGGTGTGGAGCGTTGTGGTTGTGGTGGTGGGCGTTGCGGTGTGTGGGGGTGTTTGGTGGGTTGGAGCGTTGTGGGTTATGTGGGTGGGCTGGAGGCGTTGCGGGTGTGGTGTGGTGTGGGGGCGTTGTGGGGTGGGGGGTGGCTGGAGCGTTGCGGGTGTGGTGTGGGTGGGTGGGCGGCGGGGTGTGGGGGGTGGGTGAGCGTTCCCGGGTGTGGGTGTGGGTGGGTGGAGCATTGCGGTTGGGCGGTGGAGCTTGCGGGTGGTGTGGGTTGGGTGGGAGCGTTGCGGGTGTGGGGTTATGTGGGCCGGTGGGAGCGTTCGGTGGGTGGGTGGGGAGCGTTTGTGGGTGTGGGTGGTGGGAGCGTTTGGCGGTGTGGGTGTGGAGGTGGTGGAGCGTTGCGGGTGGGTTGTTGGATGGTGGAGCGTTGCGGCGTGTGGGTGCGAATGACGTTTGTGGGGTGGTGGGCGGACTGGAGCGTTGCGGGATCTTGTGGGTGTGAGTGGTGGGGAGCGTGGCGGGGTCACTGATGGGTGTGGCGGTGGAGCGTTTGCGCGGTGTGGGTGGGTGGGTTGGAGCGTTGCGGGTGTGGGTGTGTGGGTGGTGGAGCGTTGCGGGGTGTGGCGCGGGTGGAGCGTTATTCGGGTGTGGGTGTGGGCGGTGGGAGCGTTGTGGGGATTGGGTGGCTGAAGGGCGTTGCGGGGTTGGGGTGTGGGTGGTGGAGCGTTGCGTTTGTGGCGTGTGGGTGGTGGAGGGTTGTGGGTTTGTGGGTGGGGTGGATGGGGAAGCGGTTGCGGGTGATGAGGTGTGGGCGGGGAGCGTTTGCGGTGTGGGGGTGTGGGTGGTTGGAGGCGGTTGTGGGTTTAGTGGGTGTGGGGTTGGTGGAAGCGTTGATGGGTGGTGGGTGGTGGAGCGTTGCGGGTTGTGGGGTGTGGTGGCTTGGAAGCGTTGCGGGTGTTGGGTGTGGTGGGGTGGAGCGGTTTGCGGTGTGTGGGTGGTGGAGGCTACTTGTGGTGTTGGGTGTGGGTGTGAGAGAGCGTTGTGGGTGTGGGTTGTGGTGGTGGAGCGTTTGCGGGTTTGTGGGTGTGGGGGTGGAGCGGTTGTGGTGGTGTGGGTGTGGGTGGTGGAGGCGTTGCGGGCCTGTGGGTTGGTGGCTCGGGCGTGTGGGTGTTGGGTTGTGGTGGTGGGCGTTGCGGAGTGTTGGGTGGTTGGGAGCGTGTGGGGTGTGGCGGTGTGGGTGGGGAGCCGTGTTGGGTTTGTGGGGTGGTGGAGCCGTTGGGTGTGGGTGTGTGGTGGTGGGGAGGTTGTGGGGTGTGGTGGGGTGGTGGGCGTTGCGGGTGTGGGGTGTGGAGCGGTTGTGGGTGTGGGGTGGCCAATCGTGGTGGTGAGCGTTGTGGGGTGTGGGTGGTGGAGCGTTGTGGGTGTGGTGCTGGGTGGTTGAGGAAGCGTACCGGGGTGTGGGTTGGGGGTTGGTGGGAGTGCGTTTGTGGGGTGTGGGTTTGTGGGTGGTTGGAGGCGTTGCGGGGTTGTGGGTGGTGGAGCGTTGTGGGGTGGGTCTGTGGGTGGGTGGAGCGTGTGGGTGTGGGTGGTGGGAGCGTTGTGGTGGGGGTGGGTGGGTAGGAAGCGTTTGTGACGGTGTGGGTGTGTGGGCCTGGTGCGGAGCGTTTGCGGGTGTGGGTTGTTTGGCGGTGGAGCGGTGCGGGGGGTGTTGTGGGTGTGGTTGGTGGAGCGTTGGCGGTGTGGGTGTGGGGGGTGGGCGTTTGCGGGTTTGTGGGTGTGGGTGGTGGGAGCGTTTGCTGGCGGTGTGGGGTTGTTTGGTGGTGGAGGCGTTGTGGCTGTTGGCTGCATGTGCAGTCAACATTGTGCTTGTTTATTATTATTATTTCTTCTTCTTATAATTTCTTCTTATTATCATTATAATTTCTTCTTGCTTTTCGTAATGTGGTGGTGGTTAGAATGGTGATGGCAGGGGCAGGAGCAGGGGCAGGGGCAGGGGCAGGGGCAGGGGCAGGGGCAGGGGCAGGGGCAGGGGCAGGGGCAGGGCAGGGGCAGGGGCAGGGGCAGGGGCAGGGGCAGGGGCAGGGGCAGGGGCAGGGGCAGGGGCAGGGGCAGGGGCAGGGGTAGGGGCAGGGGCAGGGGCAGGGGCAATCATGAGTTGCTTTCGGCCTGGCATGTGCACCAGAACTGGCATATGTGCTCGCAATGCAGCTTGCTACTCTTGTTCCTTTTGTTTGCCTTTTCTTTTGTTTGGGAACTGTTCGTGCAGGGGGGTGGGATGAGGCCGCGAGTCTCTGGGCAGGGGCATTGACGTGGGTAGGTGTGTGTCTGGGCTAAGTCTGCAATTGTCGCTGCTGTGCTGTACTTCTGGCTGTGGCTTACGGTGCATTTGTGGCTTGGAGTAGGGGTGAGGCTAGGGTGGGCGCAGGCGCGGGCGTGGGCGTGGGCGTGGGCGTGAGCGTGGGCATGGGCGCGGGCGTGGCGTGGGCGTGGGCGTGGGCGTGGGCGTGGGCGTGGGCGTGGGCGTGGGCGTGGGCGTGGGCGTGGGCGTGGGCGTGGGCGTGGGGCGTGGGCGTGGGCGTGGGCGTGGGCGTGGGCGTGGGCGTGGGCGTGGGCGTGGGCGTGGGCGTTGGCATGGGCGTGGGCGTGGCGTGGGCGTGGGCGTGAGCGTAGGCGTGGGAGTGGGCGTGGGCGTGGGCGTGGGCGTGGGCGTGGGCGTGGGCGTGGGCGTGGGCGTGGGCGTGGGTGTGGGTGTGGGCGTGGGCGTGGGCGTGGGTGTGGGTGGGGCGTGGGCGTGGGCGTGGGCGTGGGCGTGGGCGTGGGTGTGGGTGGGCGTGGGCGTGGGCGTGGGCGTGGGCGTGGGCGTGGGCGTGGGCGTGGGCGTGGGCGTGGGCGTGGGCGTGGGCGTGTGGGCGTGGGCGTGGGCGTGGGCGTGGGCGTGGGCGTGGCGTGGGCGTGGGCGTGAGCGTGGGCGTGGGCGTGGGCGTGAGCGTGGGCGTGGGCGTGGGCGTGGGCGTGGGCGTGGGCGTGGGCGTGGGCGTGGGCGTGGGCGTGGGCGTGGGCGTGGGCGTGGGCGTGGGCGTGGGCGTGGGCGTTGGCGTGGGCGTGGGCGTGGGCGTGGGCGTTGGCGTGGGTAGGTGTGTGTCTCAGCTACGTCTGCTATTGTTGCAGCTGCGCTCTACTTCTGGCTGTGGCTTTCGGTATAATTGTGGCTTGGAGTAGGGGTGAGGCTAGGGTGGGCGTGGGCGTGGGCGTGGGCGTGGGCGTGGGCGTGGGCGTGGGCGTGGGCGTGGGCGTGGGCGTGGGCGTGGGCGTGGGCGTGGGCGTGGGCGTGGGCGTGGGCGTGGGGTGGGCGTGGGCGTGGGCGTGGGCGTGGGCGTGGGCGTGGGCGTGGGCGTGGGCGTGGGCGTGGGCGTGGGCATGGGCGTGGGCGTGGGCGTGGGCGTGGGCGTGGGCGTGGGCGTGGGTGAGAATGGGCGGATGCGGGGGCAGGGGCATGGGCATGGGCGGGGGGGGCGGGCGGGGGCGGGGGCGGGGCGGGGCGGGGGCGGGGGCGGGGCGGGGGCGGGGCGGGGCGGGGGCGGGGGCGGGGCGGGCGGGGGGGGCGGGGGCGGGGGCGGGGGCGGGGGCGGGGCGGGGGCGGGGGCGGGGCGGGGCGGGGGCGGGGGCGGGGCGGGGGCGGGGGCGGGGGCGGGGGCGGGGCGGGCGGGGGCGGGGCGGGGCGGGGGCGGGGGCGGGGGGGGCGGGGCGGGGGCGGGGGCGGGGGCGGGGGCGGGGGCGGGGGCGGGGGCGCGGGGCGGGGGCATGGGCGTGTGCATGGGCGTTGGGTGGGTCAGGGGGGCTGGGGTTGGGTTTGGGTGGGTGGGTCATTGGTGCAATGTTTGGAGTTGGGGCTTGTGTGTGTGTGGGGGGGGGGGGCATGGGATTGCCATGCGCGTGCACGTGGGCGTCAGCGTGATCCTCTGTTCGTGTACATGTTCATGCATGTGCCATGACGGCACAATGCATGTCAGATTCGTGACTTTATCGTGTGTTCCCTAGTTGCAAGTATTACTGCTAAAATTCATTGCAGCATTCCATTCCTTGCATAATGCTTGATTGCTTGCATCAGTTCATTCTATACTTCGATCATGACCTGAAGTGCTTAAGTATTACCAGACTCTCGCGCAGTGTCAGAATGTCCAATTTTTAGCACACATGCATGTTTGCACACCAAAGCCCTCATTCCCATGTTGATAAGGCTAAGTAAAACATTTTTTTTTTGTGCGGTGATCCACGAAATGCAGCTGTGAATGGCTCTAGGAGGTCACCAATGGTGGCCAGACCTGTTATTGAGCATTGGGAGACGTTACAGGGGCATCAATCACAGTTACACTTAGTTCAGATGTAGTTCAATTTAGTACATTATAGTATAAATGTAGTAGAAAATAGTACAACTTAGTATATTGTAGCATATACTAGTTCAACTACCTCCAGATGAGATCCAGGGGCTATGGGGACACTTTTTATGCAAAACTGAACTTGAAACAAGCAAAAAACAAGAAACTTGGAAAAACTCAAAATGTACTTGTGCTGGAGTACATTCTTAACGGCTGGCAGGGCATGAAGAAGAAAGGGCCTGAATGGGATTTCGTTCTCGAGAAGAAAGAAGCAGTCACAGATGCTGTTAGTAACAAAACGCAGTTTGTGTCGAATAAGTTCTGCTCATTTTGCAACAAGAAGTTCTCATACGGGGCGGGGGCAATCAGCGTATTCCGAGTCCGTGCACACTTTGCCGGAATCGCAGGGGAAGGGATGTTACCCTGCGACAAAATTCCACCGAATATCCGGAGCAGGTTTCTCAGGATGTATAACAACAAGTCGCAGCAGTCAGACGCCAAGAAGCAGCACAATTTGAACAGGGCAATGGCAGAGATGGAGGGGCAGCTGCGCCGGCTGACTTGTCGTCGGTTCCCAGCAAAGGCCAGCTGAGCATCACCAAATGGCTGGTTCCCGTCGACGAGAAAGGTGTCCAGCTGCTGGCTGCCGAATTTTTTATCGAGAACGGCATTGCTTCAATGCGGCTGAGAGCGCCTCTTTCAAGCAGATGGTGGCCGGCATGATCCAGTACAAAGGAGGGCACGTCACCCCTCCTTCTCGGAAGTTGTGTCTTATGTCCTCTCATGCATTATATAGTGGATGGCTTTCCTTACAATCAATTAATTAATTGAATCCTTACTATTCCCGTTGCAGCATGCTCCCCCCTGCATTTAACAAATCATAATCAGATAGGATTGCAGGGCATAAATGGAAGATGCTAATAAATAAGCATATACACCAAATTTCAGTTGTAATAACTGAATGACCATCATCAAGGAGCGTGCTAATTGGGTGACTGACAATTGGACCACAAAAACTGTCGCGCATTTTACCACCGCGTATTTTATACCCCCCACGTATAATACGCGTATTTTAAGTCCACGTATTATACCCCGCACACGTATTTTCCAACCTGGAGGCCAGAAGGTCTCTTGGACCGCTTTCAGGAACTTGGCCAGCCTTCCTATGATGGACGCCGTGATCGATTGCATCATGAGCTGCCAGGTTGGACCGGAAAAGCTCACCAAGTTGGTGGAGTTCGCCAAGGATGCGCTGGAGTGCCTGCGGCTGACCATTTGCGCCAGATTCAAGGAGGATGTGACGCTGGAAGCGAAATGCAAGGACGCAAATGGCAAGGAGTTTGTGGCGTCTCATATTTTCGAACTCGTCTTCAATCTCCATCCTCTCCCTCGAGCGGCCAGTCGGCAGGGAGCAGATTGTGGCCAGATACCGGGAATTTTGGGATGTGGCCGTCATCATAACGAGGAACATCGCCTACCTTCTTAAAGCCAAAAAACACGCCGCACATCTGAGGATTCCGAGAAAGGATATCAGTAGTGGCAAGATCGACTTTCAGGAGATTCTGCTAAAAGAGAGCGAGGACAAGACGGTGGGTTTGGCACTTTTGGCTCCGGAAGCGTTCAGGAAGTACGCTCCAAAAGTTGGATTACTCGAAGGGGGGGTGAAGGAGGCGGCGATGAAGGGGCCGGTGAAGGGGCTGGAGAAGGGGAAGGGGAAGGGGAAGGAGACGGTGGCGAAGAAGGAGGAGGAGGCGAAGGGGAAGGAGGAGTGGGACGTGAAGTATGAGTGGCGTAGTGTGGACTGGGGCCGTCGCCGGGTCTGGTTTTGCTGTCACGTCCTCCTCGGTGATAAAGATGACGAGTCGCTCGTCAAGCAGGTGGCAGCCGAGGTTGCCTCAGCTTCAGCCCACCACTTTCCCTTGGGCAGGTCCCTTCCGTGGGCACCTGAGCCTGCTGAACTTGGCGAACATATGGGGTGATAAGTGGAGTCACTTTCAGTCCAGGTGGTGGGTGTTTGGTCCTTGCCCGCCAGAATCGGACATTCCCAAACCGGGCGGGATCTACGATCATGTGCTGAAGGCTTGCGCCCAAGAGTTTTTCTCCAGGTTTAAACCGATGGTGATCGTGTTTGGTACCAGGCCGGAGATTAAGGGGTTTCTAGAGATAACGGAAAGGATCGGGATTGGGACTGAATTGTGGGAGCGGCTTGAACGGGGGATTCAAGGTGATGAGGGGCCTGGGCTCGGAAGGGCGAAGAAGCGAAAAGCTTCCCACGAAGCTGGGGGATTGTCCGCCGTGGTGGAGAGGGATGACCAACAGTTGTTGGAGGGAGGGGATGGAGGGGATGGAGGTCCGGCAGGAGGGTCTAACCGCGGAGAGACCCCCGTCGAGGTGAGAACGCAGCAGGCCGAACAGATGACGGGGCCTGAAGGTGATTCGGATCCGCCTGCGGCGAAGAAGCCCGCTTCTCAAGTGACTCGACGGGCAGTCGTGTCACTTGTTGAGGATGATGGAGGTGGGCCTTCCAAGCCTGCCGCGCCGCAGCCCGTTTTTCAGGTTCCGAAGAAGCAGCTTCGGGTTCCCTTGCCGACTCTGCTCACCCCGGCGCCTCTGCCCAGTTCTCAAGTACCGAAGAGTACGCTTCGGGTTTCCCCGCGGACTCAGCCCATTTCTCTGGTACCGAAGAAGCAGCTTCGTAAGCAACTTGTGGCAGTGGCTGATTCGGACGACGATGCTGAGGAAGAGGAGGAGGAGGACGACGATGCTGAGGAGGAGGAGGGGGAGGAGGAGGAGGAGGAGGAGGAGGAGCAGCACGTTGCTACCAAGAAATCCGCCAAGGGTGGGAAGGCTGCGGAGCACGTTGCTTCCAAGAAATCGGCCAAGGTGGGGAAGGCTGCCAAGCCTGCCCTGCCTCAGAAACGGCGTCGAAAACCAGTTGTGCTTTCAGATTCGGACGATGAGGAGGAGAAGGAGGAGGAGGATGGCGGCGGAGAGGAGGAGGACGGGGGAAAGGAGCGCGTTGCTTCCAAGAAGTTACCCAAGACCGCGAAGACTGCCAAGGTTGCCGAGCCCGCCAAACCCGCCCCGGCGCCTGCCCCCCACCCCCAGACGGGGTCTACCTGCGAGCAGAGGTCGAAGGAAAAGGCCAAAAAGGGTAAGAAAAAATCTGCGAGTGAATTCTGGTATGTAGAGTGTTTTGATTTTTTACGGTTGGCAGTCCGATTTCTACTGACTCGATTTTAGTCATGCGTTGATGGCATGATCGGTTTGCTCGCAGGTAATGAGGATGTGGAGCAGTTACTTCGCTTGGCTAATGTGGCGGTGGGCTTCGGACCAGCGGCTGTACATGCTGACACTTCCGGACGGGAGGAGCCTAAGGGGGCGGAAGACAGTCAGGCGGGCGATGAGGATGATGACAAGCCCACGTTGGAAATGAGACTTATGGACGGGGAAATGGGGTTCGGAGCACCAGAGGCCTTTTGGTGTGATGGGTGGACTTTAGCCATTATGCAAGCAGGGAACAAGGATACGGCTACGCCAATGTATGCCAAGCTAGAAGACGTCATGCTTTATGGGCAGGTGTCTGGATACGACACCAAGTGGAGGGACGTCGCATTTAAGTTTTTCGCTGAGGGGGAGAAGGGAGGGAAGTTGAAGAACAAGTTGTGGTGGATGCCGCTGGACTACGCGATGAAGGTGGTAAAGCTGACGGATGGCAAGAGCTGGAAGGATGTGGAAGTCTGGGCGCCTGCAAAGGAGATCGATAGCAAGAGGAGGAAGTCGAAAACGGAACAGCAGATCGCGGAAGCGAAATTACGGAAGAGGCCCTCGAAAGTGTGAGGGAAAGTTAGCACTTGGACATGCGCTGGCAATGCTCGTCCTATGGTTAATACAAAGGTTAGGATGATGTCGAGTCTCTCCACGTAAAATTTACATGAATTACTAACTTTCAAGCCTCTCGATGTGGAATGTACGCTCAAATTGACATGAATTAAGCATTATGACACCAAATTAGCTCGAAAATACGCGATCGGACGCCAAATTCGCGCGAAAAAAAGATATCGGACGATTGAAACTAGCGTTTTTTTCTTGCAAAATGCGCCAAAAATGACCCCATTCCGCGTGGGACCACCCGTCCCCGGCCTGCCCAAGCCGGATCGTCGGTGTCACGTCCCGCGGAGGGACCCAGCAGACCCCCCACGTCGGATCGACCCTCGCACCGTCCCGCGGAGGGACCGTGCCTACATACCATACGGATTGCCGCGGAAGGTCCCAGCGTGACGGGCATCATGGTGCCAGCGGAGCCCGTGGTAACCATTGAGGCGCTCGTGGCAGCGGTGCAATCAGGGCAGGGTCTGATACAGCGTATGTTGGACCAGCTTGGGCGCCAGGGCGATCAGTCCGCCGCCACCTCCGTGGGCTATGATGCAGCTTCCCGGGCTCCGGGGTCTTCACACGAGGAGTGGTCAATGGGGGATTTCATACGGGCGGTTCCGGGAAGGGCAGTAAGGCATGGTGGGCCGGGGCCTCGTACGGAGAAGTTGTGTGTGGTGCTCGAGGGACCTCTGTCTCTCCGGGTCCCTCCTGGCATGCATCTGCCCGCTCCTTTGGTGTTCCAAGCGGGTCCCTGGTGCGCGGTAGACCGCGGTGCCTACTGGGAACAACTAGAAATCACCTTCTTCCCACAGGCTCCACTGCCCCTACCGCAACCCGACGATCTTCGTTTTCCCCAGGTGGTGGGGCACACTGTGCGGTTCGGTACCGAAGATTGGTGGGACTGGAGATATCAGGTGGATGGAGTGGGGCACGTGGTGACGCCGCCAAAGGTGGCCCCAACGGAAGGGCGTGCCTTCCTGGAACGGGTGGTGCCTGATATTGCGGGGGCTCCGAGGGTGTCTATCAACGATGATCACGTGCGCACAGAGGTTTTTATGATGGGGGTGCAGTTTGTTCGCGAGCACCGCTGTGGGGTGGTGGATCGGTCGGCGCTGACCCTTCTATTTACCCACCCCCAGTACCTTGCTGGGTTCCTGTCCATGTGGCCCCGGGGTACGTGGGTGGAGCTATCCAGGATGGGTCGGCATAAGATGTCTCCCTATCAGATGGCCTTCGAGTGGGATTTATGTGCGCACCCCGGGGCCGATGATCCGTCAAATGACCCCCGTGGGGCGACGGGCTCTCCTTGAGGCCCAGCAGCAGCGGCGGCCCACCATGCAGCGGCGGACGCTAGAGTGGATATTTCAGTTTTTGGGACGGATAGCGGAATGATCCAGTCCACAGAGTTCTGGCTACTACGTCAGGGTTGGTCACGTGTATCAACCTCTAGAGGAACTGGTATTACTGACCTGCGGGTGAACCAAGGTCGGGACATAGTACTCTTATAGTAGTATTGTTTTGCTTCCTTATCCTATCTTTGTACGGTAGGGACTACCGACCCCCGTGGGGGGTAGGAGTGTTACGTCCCGGCCCTTTTAGTCGGACGTAACAATGGAATAAATTACTAAGGCCTTGTGGCCGTTGTACTGGGTTTTATGAATATTGACTATTGTGTGAATTGGACTAGTTATTTTGGTCCTAGGTTGACCTTTTAGGGGCCGGTGCCGTGGCGCCGCGCCAGTTCTGGGTCTGTCTATAGTTCTAGGCGTGGATCCTGTAGTTGGGGGTCGATGTCGGCCCGGATCCTACGTGGAATGAGTGAATTGGATTGTCCAGTAGGATTTGGTGTGTATCTGCGCCGCAACCAACCTAGGTTAATTAAGGGGAGGTGGCACCCCAAAAACCTTAAAACTTGACCCATGCTAATATCACTTGAATTTCAGTTGCACCATGCTAAATTATGATTGGGGCACTAAATAACATCTCTAGTGAGTTGTCCATGCACTTGTTGGGGGTACTACCCCCACATATACGCCAATATAGCGCTATAAATAGAAAAAGACGCTAATTAGGGCTATGTATGCCCCAGCCCATGCACTCATTTGTTGGCAAAAAAAATGTAGCGTCTATAGTTCCCTGAGTTTGTAGCTTGCTGAGCTATTTACATCATGAAAATGACAAAACCTTGAACAGTTATTAATTTCCCCGCAAAAGTACCCTTGTTTTACCGGACATTGGGAATAAACATGTCATAAAGACTTCAGATTAGGCAACAAAATGTAGCGAAAATCCGGCTAACAGGGGGACAGCAGTGGTCCAAGTCCCAGGTCATTCCGACAAGTCTAGCTCAAGTTATTGCGTTTGGCGTGCTAAAACCTGAACATACGCTAAATGAGGTTTTTCTGTGTATAAGGCCACCTAGGCATCATGTTTTCCATCCAAGAAGCCAAAAAACATGTCCAACTCGATCACACAACATAAGAAAAGGCTAGGCACCTCATCTGCCCTCCCCTGCCCTCAGCATGGCCAGCCTTGCCAGCGTGCGCATAGCAACACCATCGCTAGGCATACACGCACCAAGAGAGCATACACTAAGCTCAGCCCAAGGTTACCATGTAAATTTATGCCAAGAACTCAGCAAGTATACGTGTAAAAACCTTAGAAAGACTGCCCGGCAAGCAATAGAGGCAACTGCAGCCTGCAAACTTGGCAGCAAATCATACATGTTGTATGCCAAGCATTCACATCCTATCCAGCTTGCCTTGCTGCACACATAGCAGGGAAGTCTTAATGGTTATAGCTCAAGGAAAGCAATGGAAACACCTATCTAATGCAATGCCACTCATGCAGTATGGCCAGCAAAAGAACCACTCTCACCTTCCTTTCCAATAGGGCAATTTGCTAAGAAGCTGATGCATGCCAGCTTGTTAGCCTCTAGGCACATGCCGGATGTCGTTCTAAAACAGGCGTGTCAGATCCGGCACATAACAAAGCGTCTGAGCAAGGTCACGTCCAAAGGATTATGGAAAACAAATGTCAACACATTACCAACAACTTGACCTCGGCGCATTTAGCATGCCAGCCACAAATTAACTACACGAAATTGTACGAAATAGCTAGGAATCTGACGATGCAACCGAAAGAAATGGAGCGCTTCCTGCAGGGAAACTGCCCGAAAAAAAGGCGAAAGGCCGACGTTAATGCACCTGCCTGCGTGGAAATGTTTCATGCATAACACACGCCCTGATCAAGCATGCTGTTTCCGGCCCCACCGTCTAGGTCATCTAGTCGCTCCACACGTAAGCCAGCCATAATTTCAATGCACAAGGATACACATTTCCATCACCATTCATCTTCATCATCCTGAACGACTCGAAAACGCGGAAAAGATAACGGCAGGCTCGAGCTACCATGGTCCGGATTCTCCCGATTTCTGGCCTGCGCTGGTTGTCTCTTTGATATTAGATTGGTTGAATATAGTTCGTTTTCGGCTAGGAGGCGTGGCCTTTGCATGACGGGCAAGAGGATTTCAGCCGTGGGCAACCAAGCACACATGTCGTCGGGCTAGTCCGACGAGTGCGCACGTGAACCGGCACTCCCGGTCACACACGACACCATAGAGATAGTCAGCTGCACCGCCTCATGTCGGCGAAACCCATAGTTCCATCGGAATCGTTTCAGCGGCCGGCATTTCCTCTCCGCGTTTCCTCAACCTCGTTTTCAGGATCATACTCATCGTTCCTGCATTTTCCTCTTCCACGCAGGTTGTGGCTTTTTTGAAAGCCACGAATGTACCCGGGGATGGGACGCTTCGGCTGCCTCAATGCCTACACATTCAATACGATGTCCCCCTCTCACCTTCCTCCATCATTCCGCTCACATTGCACTACGTGTCTGTGTTTTGTTCTTTTTCTTGTTCTCGTTTGTTTTGCTGTTCTTGTCCTTTTTCTTTTACTTTTACTGAGGGAGCTAGGCTGGGCTGCGCGCTGTGTGTGCTACTCTCGTGTTTTTCTGTGGGCACTTGAGAGACTAACCAAGGATCGGGCCCCCCACACGGCAATATCAGCCTTTGCTTTTGTTTACCCTCCCATATCTCTTTACAAACGCCAAAAAAACACAAAGGCAGGAGCACGGTGACTCATCTGGAACATGAAGAAGGGAAATCTTTTCGTTACAGGAAAGAGGTGTCAAGTATGACAATTGGAAGGCCCCCCCACTGGGAATCCACATGTTCCGAGTCCATTCAGCTGTGTTGTTAGCCACATCCTGCCCCGGGGAGATGCATCATGGACCACCGCTATCGCGTAACGGGTGTTACGCAGTGAATATTGACTTACCTCAATATGCTCCGCTCTGGTTCTGTTTGATGTCTTAGCTCTCAGTGCATCTGAATCATCATGAAACACCTTATGACTTTCTGGCATGCTCTTACCCTCCACAGAATACGGCAATCCAGTGGCATTGATTACCGGAAGTACACTGCTATTTCTCGGCAGTTCCCCTATCGTATCTCCTCACAGGCATGGCGGAAGCGTTGTCGCATCAACACGCGCCATAACCATCACTGCAAGGATGACCATACTCTACGTCGCCTCCGGCGCTTACAGCGCACGCATTTGTCGCTTACCAACTCCACTCGCCCACACCCCGTAAGCACCCATCGCGTCATTTATGCCATTTACAACCGCAGGTACCCTCAGCGTATCTACGTTGGCCAGACGCAACGGGATGCCTGGACGCGTTTTCAGGAACATGTCCGAGCGGCACGCCGCCTTCATATTGGCCGCCCTGCCGCCAACGACGACACCCCCCTACATGGCGCCATGGCCCAATACGGGTGGTGGGATTGGCGAGTCGTCCCCTTGGAACATGTCCCCGGCACCTTTACCGGCGCCGCTTTTCGCAAAGCCGCAGGGCATCGGGAAACGTTTTGGAAACGAATGTTACATGCATTTCTGCCCCACGGTTTTTGCATTGAAGGCAAGAGTTTCAAAGCTCGGTCTCGCCGCCGCCCGCCTCCCCTCCGTCCCCGCCCTCTTATGTTCATCCGTGCCTGGCGTCTGAAGCACAATCTCCACCCATATCGCCCCTATCCCCCCAGCGTCACCCCGGCCCCTCCACCTTCCACACATGTGTCCACCGATCCTTCCCTTTACTCCACCAGTCTCCGCTGCTTACGTCACATGTCTCGGCTTATGCAACGCGGCAACTTTCATGCATCCTATCTCGAAGCCTGCAGCTTGAAGAAGCTTACCAGCTTACACATTGCCGTCGGGTCGTGCTCCCCAGCTGATCTGCAAGTCCCCCGCTCCCATGCCACTAGTCTGCGAGGCCTTCTCTCACGTATCATTCGGCACCGTGTCAATGGGAATGCAGATGCACTGCGTCCGCGCCGTTTGCTGATCTCACCTTTCATTCATGCTGCGATGGATGAGCTGTGTTTGCCACACATTCTGCATTTGCCGCAAGTGCAGGCTGCGATGCCGCTCGTGGTGCGCAACACTTTCGGCACTCCCATTGCCGCCTGGCATTACTCTCCCACCTTGGGACAAATGGTTTTCAGCAACGGGAAGGTCAGCCGCGATACAACGCCCACCGAGCTGGCCACCATCTTGGCAGGGCCCTGCCCCTGCCAACAACAACGGTATTTCAAGTACCTTGATCCCACCTCACAGCACGTCATGACCGCTGACCTCAGCATCCTGCCGAGCCACACGCTTGTAGACCTTTTTGCCAAAGGCACCAAGTTTCGGCCGTGGGTCCAGCGCACGTGTGCCAAAGAGGTGAATGCACTGCTCTCCACATCACTGCGCAAATTCTGCAATGCCATGAGCACGGACCTACAGCTTGCTCCCCTTGCCATGGAACCGTGGTTTCGCGCCGTCATTCACGAATGCAATGCACGTCTCACCAGGCTTGATTACCGTCTCCAGCAGGTCCACCGCACCACCTGGCTCAACACCACAGATAAAGCACTTCTTGACCACTTCAAGCAGGACTTTATCATCACGTGTGTTGACAAGAGTGCCAACAACTTTGCTTTCATATGCAAGAAGCACTACCTTGCTACTTTGCAACACGAGTTGGCGTCCAGCCCTACCTATGTTCAGCGTGCACAGTCCACCGCCAGTATCACTGCTGCTCATCGGGCTTTTCTGCACAGCCAAAACATTTTTGCTCGGGCATTCCTTAAGCGGCAGCGACGCGCCACCACCACTACGTTCCCATATCTGTATCTCACTCTTAAGCTGCACAAAACTCCTGTTGCTTTGCGCACCATTGCTGCGTCGCATTCAGCCCCACTGATGCCTCTCTCGAAACTCATCTGCCATGCTTTGAATGCTCTTCTCCCCGAAGCCAATGCATTATGGGTGGAGGTGCTGTCGAATGCCGGGTATGAATGCGCTGGTAGTTGGATCGTCATAGACTCAGCCCAAGTACGCCTACGCCTTGCCGCCCTTAGCCGTTCTAAGACAGCAGCAGAGAAACGTATACCTATGCCCATAGCCACCTATGATTTCACCACTCTATATACCACACTAGATTTGCACGATTTGAAAGCTCGTTTAGATAGCCTCCTTACTCGTCTGTATGCACGTAGGCCTCACGGGCGCAACCACCTGCACGTGCGTGTTTCTCAGACCAAGCCCACGGCAACGTGGCTCTCAGGGATCGCGGCAGGTGCTATCGTGCGGGATGGTTATAATTATATTATCACGAAGGCTGACCTTGTCCATTGGATCTCTTATCTTGTTGATAACACCTTCATCTGTTTTGCGGGCAATGTATACCAACAAGCTATCGGCATCCCTATGGGCACTAACTGTGCCGGGCTCCTTGCAAACCTCTATCTATACACTTATGAGCTTGCATTCATGGAGAATCTCATTGCCTCAAACGATGATGTTCTCATCAGGCGTTTTATCCATACATGTCGATACATTGATGATGTCATCGCTTTCGACAACCCTGATTTCGCAACCCATTTGTATATCACCGCTGGTCTGCCTGGCATCTACCCGCAAGCGTCCCTCACATTAAAGCTCACGTCGGAGGATACTCATTGCAATTACCTCGATCTTAACATTACCCATAACAAGAAGGGCTGGCGTACGGCTGTCTATGATAAGCGCAAGGATCCTAAATACCAGCAAATTCCTTTTATTCGTTACCCCGATATTCACAGTCTCCTTTCCCACACAGCAAAATATGGTGTTGTTCTTTCTCAGTTACATCGTTTTTCCCGTCTTTGTTCTTATCGTGTTGATTTCATCACGACTCTTGTTGAACTCTTGCAGCGTTTATTGGTCAAAGACTATGACCGAGCCATTATGCTCCGTCAAGTCCGATGTTTTTTGCAACGTCACCCACATCTGTTCGGTGCTGCCCCTTGGCACAAGCTCTACAAACAGGTCGTGGACCGGCTGGATCGCATAGTATCTCCGCACATCTGAACCCTGTGATGCCAGATCTCCTTTGCGGCCGTTCCGAGCTTGGCACTGGATTCGTTGTCCACATCGTCGCGTCGCTGCCGCAACACGATGTTTTCTGGCATCCGCGGGCTTTTGGTTCCCGCCGCACATTTGAAAGTGCTGTCCTCCGGCTTTTTGCCTTTGCACCGTGTGCAGTTCTTGGACGTTTGGAATCATGGCATGGCTAACGTGATGACTGACTAGCTAGACCTTTTCAGTGGTTTTCCATTTGCGGGTATTTCCTCGTAAATGGTGGGAGAGCGATCGCAGCAATGGTGCTCACCACTAGACACTCCCGGCCAGTTAGGCTAGAAACACACGCCCTGATCAAGCATGCTGTTTCCGGCCCCACCGTCTAGGTCATCTAGTCGCTCCACACGTAAGCCAGCCATAATTTCAATGCACAAGGATACACATTTCCATCACCATTCATCTTCATCATCCTGAACGACTCGAAAACGCGGAAAAGATAACGGCAGGCTCGAGCTACCATGGTCCGGATTCTCCCGATTTCTGGCCTGCGCTGGTTGTCTCTTTGATAAACTGGCACGCAAGCTCGAACAATAAAAGACATCATCCATTGATCAGGCGAACAAGGAAGGTGCGCCTTCCGTGAATACGTCGAAGGCGACATGCGCAGCTAGGCCTGCGTAGGTTCTTACCTTGAATGCCGGAAATGTAAAAGAAACCGGGAAGCTTCGGCACAATTAAACTCGACAACACCATTAAGTTCGCTTCATAATCGCTCTTTAGAGCCTACGTTGCCTCACAATAGCTGCCGTAAACCTGCATTAAATTTCATGATCCGCAAGAGAAATTATATCCTGGACCCCCGCGCCCGTAGCCGTTCGAGAAATTAGCGATATTGCAAACCGTAAACTTTCCGCCACGCAATGAGGTCATCAACTAATCTTCTGCGAAATTCAAGCATTTTTTCTAGCTGTTTACGTGCCATATCGATTAATATTGCATAAAGGCATGCCGCCATGGCCACTTCCGCGAGGGTTGAGCGGTCCGGGCACACATTATACACCGTACGGACGGTACCGCGAATTTTTTGGCGCGGAAAATATTCGGCGCGCCACGTCCCCTTAAATTAGTCCGAGGACGAGAGTCTCGTCCTCTTGGTTTGATGAATGATAAGTGCGAATACGCCTACACATTGAGCCCGGGGCAATTATCCATTTGTAATTGGTCTTGCTAGCCATTATAAGTGTGTACAAATTAGCTTGGTATCATATAAGCCGTGATGCCAGATATCTCACGACTCACGTCGTGAAGCGCAACCTACATTATGCTACCTTGAATTATTCCTAATTCCGGCAAGAAGGGTCTTTCGCTACGTAGCTCAGGCTAGGTGTGTCTGGGCTGGGACGTAACAGATGCGGTATTCAAACTGGGCTGGGACCAGTAGGTCATCCAGCAACATCTGTACGTAGTTCGTGACATGTTTCCCTACCCTTTTGGGAATGCCCTTAGGGCCAGGCCAGGTCAGAATATGCCGCCCTGGCTGGCCAAGCCGCTGCGGGCCTGCCAGACCAAGGGCGGTGTCGACCTGGCTAGTGCGAGCAAGGTGTCCTACAAGGTGTCCTACATACGCAGGGATATGTGCTACATTTACTCCCAACGGAGTGATGTTCCTAATTAATTAATTAATCCACTCTCTCTCCCTTCTTTGGATTGCCATGCAGAACAAGACGCGGTGGCACAAGATTGTCAAGGCGCGCACACGCCAGCCCCTGTGGGCAAGCCACCTCCCCCCAAGCGGAGGCGGCGTTTAGATGAGTAGTGTAGTTAGGATTTTTCTAGACTAGTTAGGATTTTTCTAGACTAGAAGATAGCTTAGAGTTAGGTTAGTTCGATTACGCGGCTCCTTCCACTCCACCCATCCATCAAGGAATATGTGCCACATGATCTCCCAATGGAGGCATGTTATAATTTAATTTTATTGAAAGCCCCAAACGAATAACAAATGACTTTCGACTTATTTATTGAAGGGATTGTTACGCCCATACAAAGGTCTGGGCCGTAACACTCCTCCCTTCCCCAGGGGACGATAGCTATATCGTCCAGGCTTGGGGCGCACGCAACAAGACAATTAGCACAAACAAAACAGACAAGAAAAACGAAGCACTTGTAAGCAAAACAAGCAACACACAATAGCGACAAATGCCCAGGCTGGGCAGTCCACCCAGGGCTCTCAGTCAGCCATTGAGAATAATAGTACAAAATCGGCCATGGGGATACTATGTCCCAACCCCTGTTCGCCAACGGGTTAGTAAAGCCAATTCTCCCCGGCGTTGCCACACAAGGACAATTCCTTGATGGCCGATGGGATGACGTCGTCATCTCGCTGCAATCCATCCATGAGGAAGTCGCGGCCCTCACATCCCACCAATGCTGGGGCCCACCCCTCTCGACTGCGCCCTCCGCTGGCAATACTTGAGGATTGCCTGGCGACCCTCCTCACCAATTTCCTCGAGGATCTTCCCGGGGTAAGCGAGGTGATCCGCATTGTACGCGAGCTGGTATTCGTTCACGTTGGCGCGCGTTTGAGCGAGGTCGACCCACGTCCCGGTGGGCCAGTGCGACATAAATGCGACTTATTCTTTGAAGGCATTGTTACGCCCATCCAAAGGTCTGGGCCGTAACATAAGGTTGCAGAAAGTTCCGGTATACCCGAAACTAGCCACACTCAATAAAAAAACTGTCAGGCATATTGGGGCATATCCTGACACCCCCCTTGCATACAATGTGCCTGTTCCCCACTTGCTCAGGGATTCCCATAGCTAGTGAGGGTATAGCCGGATACACTCCCCTGGCACCCCCCTTACACGGCTATCCTGATGGTACTGAGGGGAGACTGTAGCCCCCAGGTGTCCCTAGGAGTGCGCCACAGTGGCTGTTGCTTGGAGACTGCCGGTGACCCTGGAAAACCTCCTGTAGCCCCCAGGTGTCCCTGGGAGTGCGCCACAGTGGCTGTTGCTTGGAGAATGCCGGTGACCCTGGAAAACCTCCTGTAGCCCCCAGGTGTCCCTGGGAGTGCGCCACAGTGGCTGTTGCTTGGAGAATGCCGGTGACCCTGGAAAACCTCCTGTAGCCCCCAGGTGTCCCTGGGAGTGCGCCACAGAAGAAAAAAAACAACACTAGTTAACTGTTTGTTGTTGCTGCTGGTGCTGGTCCCTGCTGGCTGCTGGCATGGGGACCTGTGACCTGGCACGTCTGGCCTAGTCAACCTTGCGGACACCAAAGAACTGGTTGAAGTGGCAATCTGTGGCAAAGATGCCGCTGGTGGCATAATCCTCAGTGGCGCCCTCAACGGGCCCTTGTCCCTGCCAGGTGAAGGACTGGCCCAGCACGCCATGCGCAGCCTTGGTGCCGTTGAACTGCTTCACCTGCAGGTTGAGAAAGTTCTTGCCCGGCCCGGTGCCAGCCTCCCAGAACGCTGCTCGGACCACCTCAGCGTCCACGATGGCGACACCTGGCACGATGACAGTCATGCGTGTCTTCTTCCGCATCACCGTCACGCCGGATGGCAGCTTCTTCAAGCCAGAGCGCTCAAGAAGCGGCTCCTGCGTACCGACAAGCGATATTATGTCAGGAAAGAAAACAACGTGGTCATTTAGTAAAACAGACATACTCAGCGATGGTGTGCCTTGTGCAAGCTGCAGCAACTGCGGTGGCATATATACGGGGCAGATGAAAACCTGAACTAAGACACAGTTCGACTATGCTGGGCGCGGCATGCTTCCCATGCATCCATGGTAAGTATACATGGTGTACCTGCAGAAGCCATGCGTTGATGTGTGCTGCGACGCTTAGCCTCCGTGGGAAGCTGCATGTCTGTGATTGATGAGCACAATTCACCTGTAACCACCAGATAGCTGTCAATGGCTTACGCGGAGATGATACCGAACTTGACATTACGAACAAAAAAAGTTGACAACTCATAATGTGCTCCAACGTCATAGCATGGCCAGTGAGAAAGCAAACTAGCGTAAACTATAATTAGCATACCTTATTCACCAGTAGCTGGCCAACAGATGAGGCAAATGCCGTCCGGGCAGGTGGCGCGGCATCAATAAGTATGCGGTCATCGCCGTGCATGATGGCCACCTGGTCCATCCATGTGCGGGTGTCTGGCTGGGAGGAAGAAGCCAGAGTATTGCTTGCAGTGGCGCCAACAAAGCGTGCGTTGACCTGGAGCTGCTTGTCCGTCACAATGCAATAGCTCTGGCCCGCGACACCACTGAAGTCAAACTTGTCACCAGAAGCGGTGGTGAAGTGGGGATCAGATGTGGCGGATGACAGCAGTTGGAGGATCGCCTGGCTGTCAACCACCAGAGCCATCGCGGCAACGTTTGCATTAAGCCATTCTCCAAGATAAGCGCCAAACGGAATTGACTGGAGCCTGTCCATAAGAAATTCGCCCTCCTCTTTTGTGCCCACATAAACCCTGACCACTATGGCGTAGAAGGCTGGGTATGCTGGCAGCTGCAGCAAATGGCGGCGGTCGGTGATGCCCAAAACGGACGTCGAAATTGCGCAGGCAGGGACCATTGTGATGTAATTGAGAAGTAGGCTAGTCGTCAGATTGCCCAGGTCCAGGTCACTGACGGAGCAATTCTCTAACGCCACTTGGATACGGGCCTCCACCAGAAGGTCCTTGGGGCAGGTGGCTGTTGTTGCGACAGTCACGCCGACCTCGTCCTCAAAGAAGCAGGCCGGGTTGACATAGGCTGCCATCCCCAGCATCGAGCACAGGAGGGGGTGGGGAAGGCAATTGCCACGCTGCGCCGCGGGGTCAGCAGTGAGTGTGCAAACGCAAGAAGTGCCTCCCGCACCCACGACTGCCCCAACGTGTTTCACTACCTTTTCATAGATTGTCACGTCCGCGTTGCACAAAAACCATTGCTCTTGACAGCAAGGCTATGCCTACAGCAGTATGTGCCTGTGGGGTGTAATCCCATGTGCACTCCATGGCTTAGTGGCTAATCGTGGCTTCGTGACAGGCCAGACTGTCAAGTCAGGAGTGCAGGGACTGCAACGAGAAAATTATTTTTTGATGCATGCGTGCGTGCGTGCGAGCCAGCCAGCCAGCCAGCCAGCCAGCCAGCCAGCCAGCCAGCCAGCCAGCCAGCCAGCCAGCCAGCCAGCCAGCCAGCCAGCCAGCCAGCCAGCCAGCCAGCCAGCCAGCCAGCCAGCCAGCCAGCCAGCCAGCCAGCCAGCCAGCCAGCCAGCCAGCCAGCCAGCCAGCCAGCCAGCCAGCCAGCCAGCCAGCCAGCCAGCCAGCCAGCCAGCCAGCCAGCCAACCAACTCACATCCAAAGCACTTGGCAGGCCTAGCTATGATAGGCTCTCTTCCTCCGGTCCCCATAGGGCAATATTGCAGTAGCGGCTATCCGGCAAGGCATGGTACCACGGACTGAGGCAAGACAGAAATCATGCTGCCGCCAGGAAGAAGGGGCCAATCGAAGGTGCTCCATATCAGCACTGGCATACAAACAGCCCCTAAGCTCCCATCAAACTAACATGCAACATGCTTTGCCTACCTGCGCAATACCCATTGCACACGCCCGCATCCGCCTGTGTGCCGTTGTCGATGCAGTACGGGTAGGGCGTGGTGCACTGGCTGGCCTGGCCGGCACAGGTGGACGCAGCTGGCAAAACAACAGCAGACAAACGGATCACCAAAATAAGTGGGCAAGTCACCAATTCTTGTCCGCTAGGCAGTTTGTGCGTACAGTAGGCATAATGTGCAAGATTATGCATCCCATGGCGAAAACCGACCCGCTTGATCACTATGGCGATCCCTTGAACACAATCAGGCAGTGCATGGCAAGGAGTGAGGGGTACGAGCCATGCACAAGGAAAATCAATGAAGAGGACAAAAAGGGTATCAAAGGCTGTAAGTGCGAGGTGCAGAGCTGCTGGGTGAGCTGCCAGGGGATCCAAACCTCCTGGCCTATTTCATGTCCACGGACATTAAGCACAACAAAAGAATCGATGCATGCGTCCTACAGGGCCGTGTCACTTGCCCCCATAAACCGGTTCGGTATAAGCACCGCTTGTTGCACAGCCAAGTGGGCTAACAACCACAGCAGGAGGGGGGACATCCCCCCTAAAATCGTACATGAGCGTACTCCAGAGTTTGGCCTACCGCGCCGCCCGGCGCCAGCCAAAGTGAAAAATAGCTGAGTGCACTCTGTCAGTCAAAAGGCTGCGCCGGACCGACTTGGGAGTGTGCTACGTGCTACGTGGCTTGTACGACACGTGGCACTTTTTTTAGAATCTCTTAGTAGAAGCTCTTAGTAAGCGATAGTATTAGCATATTCTCCAAGTAGAAGAATTTGAATGATGATTAAACATGTTGTACTGCAGTGCTCCAGCTTCAGGCTGGTTGTTGGTGCAACGGTGGTCTGCAACTCAAGAATGACGTCAAGCCGGCGGAAATTCGATGCTTATTGCCTGACGCCAGGTCCGGTGTCAGAATCAACAACAACAACCTGACGCCTGCCTGAAAGTTGATACGTCTTCCTAGAATCAACCAATACTTGGTAAGTTCTCAACGGAAGTTGTAAGTACAGCAGGGCCAAAGCGGACTCCTGCACTTAGAATCAAACGCCTGACCGAGCTAGCGGGATCACCAGAGCGCACTCCTTTCCTAAAACCAGGCGCTGGACCGGCGGGAGGAGTTAGCTCCACAAAATTTTTCTTCGCGCCGCCCTAAAAATTTTGCCTGGAGTACACTCCATCGCAAAAATTCTGCCACAGGACACATTTTTTCCCGTTTTTGGAGTCCGCTCCACGTCGGACACACGAGTGAGTGTGCTGTTTTGGCTGGATGTCCCCCCTCCTACCACAGCGGCCAAAATCACTAAATGCGTCAAATACTTTGAGAATCAAACCCGCAAACTTCTATTGAATTGCTTTATTTTGGCACACAAGCTCTAGTTCATATGCCACTGTACCTTTCTATTAGATTTTAAACAAAATTTTAAATAGATTTAAACACAAACTTAAAAAGCCTTTTTAGTAATTCCGATTTTACTTGAAAAGAGCCGCGTCGCAACTACCATGTTAAAATAGTTATGCCTCGCAACCCTAAACTTTCACATTGTTTTGGGGCAGCAAAATAATTTGTTTGGTAATTTTGACCACTACGGTACTAGCAACACTTGTAACTAGGCGTGTCGTAACAAAGACACTTGGCACACCCTGACCCACGTGTGGCCTTGGCTGGCCATAAGCAGGCCCGACCTAGTCCATAACATAGGACAATTTCATACGTATGAGCGCCAACACCACAGTCAGCCCAAGATAACTAGGTTTATACAACAGCAAGATACTCAAGCCTGTAGAAATAGATCTAATGAATAAAGCCAGGCTGAGGTCATTGTATGGGAATGTGGGTACTACTATAGCCTCACACAGCGTGGACGCTGACGCAGGAGATGGAGGCTCGGCTCAACGGAGCTGTCACCAAGGTGCTCCGTAGGGCGCTCAATATTCCACACAGTTGCATACAAGGAGTTGTACGCAGATTTCTATTTTATTTCCCATGTTCTTAGACACAGGCAAATTGCCCTAGCCAGGCACCTGGCCCACACAGATCAGGTAGGCACATCAGATAGACTAGCCGGCACCCAAGCCCCCACAGGCAGGGCGCTTTGTTCTCACCTGGTGTGCCCCTGGCCGCGCGCGGCAAGGTCGCCGCTGGACTTTTCGTGATAGGCTGGGATTAGACATGTGCTACCATATGTAGGAGGAACAAGCTCACGCCTGGGCAGCCTCCAGGTCTGTCTGTAAGATGGAGGCAAATGGCTCGAAAAGATAGGTGACAGGTAGTCATGATGGACACCTCCCCCAAGTAGGTGGGGTTTACGCATGTGACCAAAGTCGGCAAGCATAGTGATTTGGGCCATGGTGCCCGCAACCCTGTCACCAGAAGCTAGATAGCGAGATCCACCCCCCCCTTTCCATTATCATCCCACTGAGGACTTGGGGACTGAGGACTTGCTCACGTCGCAGTCTACGAGTAACTTCATTTTGTGGTTCCCTGAACATAGTTTCTTTAGAATGAGGAGGAAGGGTGGCCACTACGGCTAGGTTATAGGGCTCACGTGACATAAGTTTTGAGACCGGTGTGGCCTGATCCATAGCGCCGGTGGCTATGATTTGGCCAGTTTCCTGGCCAGGTGGCACGAGCTGCCTCGCGATGCAATCCTGCCACTGTCTAAGGTTCTTGGTTAGTGACGTAGTGATTACCTAGACCTCAGACTTTTATCTCACGCAATATGTGACCTAAGGCTCCTGGCAAACTTGCGTAAGCCACCGTCAGATAGAACGGCAATTCGCGTCATTTGTTCAGCACAAAATTTGCGTGGCCAAAAAATGCCGTCCGGGCCAAGGCCGCGTGACAAGCAAAACAGACAAAAGCAAGCCCACCTAGCTAAGGCCAGCCTCTTTTCTTTTCACAAGGGCGGCGACAGCAAGCCAGGGGAAACGAATCTCTGGGTTGACGAACCTTCACTGTTGGAGCTAATTTCTGGCCCTGAGCATCAATGCCGAAGGGGCGCAAGTCAACAACAAGGCAGGCAGCGCGCGAGGAGGACGGGACGCCCACGCCGCGCGCTGCTGCGGCTAGGCACGCGCCAGTCGCCTTCAGCACCAAGAAGAAACAGCTCGCCACTCTGCTCGCCAAGTGCACCGGCCTCGCAGAGGCAGTGGGTGCAGTCGAACAGGTCTTTGGTACCGAGGACTGGGTGACGGCCGCCCAGCTGAGGTCTGTCATGCAGTTGCTGGCCGATCATGTCGACATTGCCAACGTGCTGGATGTAACCTAACTCATTAACCTAGCTTCGTCAACCTAGCTAGTAGCGCTTTCTTTGAACGAAAACTGGAAGCCTCAAAATGGCGGTGAGTGCATGGATATCCGCAAAAGCCAAGATTGGCAAGAACGCACCTCTAACTCACATATCTGCACGCAGTGAAGGTCCTAGGAGAAGCTCTCACGAGGAAATGGATGTTCGTATTCCCACTATTCACCAATCTGCCAACATTTTGGATTTAACAATAAGCGGGCAATTACAAAAGCCATGAGTGGGCCCCCACTGGCCACACCCATTTTCATGATTGATTGTAGTCTCCTTTCCCGCACCCCACGCCCTAGTCGCGCTCCTTGCTCCACGATATGTCGTCGCTCACTAGGCTTCTGGGGCCGCCCTGCCGCGTTAACAGCACGACCATTACAGTTTTCTGGCATCTGTGACGACCCCCATGGGATATAACCCTAAGCAGGGCCCTCACCAGCCTTCTGTCCTCGGCCAGCTGAAGATGTTGAATGAAAACGCTCGAAAACAAGAAAGAAGACACCACTAACTGCGGCCAGCGACCCCCAATCAAAAGGGCCGCTGCCGTCCTGCAGCGATGACAACTTTAAGAGGACGCCATCCACCGCCTCCTTACCCCGATTACTGCGACATCCTCACCTAGGGGAGTAACTGTCCGTATTTCATGTTTTAGTTAGCAAGCATACTCATGCCTTACCCCTAGCGGCGGATTAACTCGTCGTCTGTCCCAACTCAGTCCTCACAGGAGGACTGAGTTGACAACTTTCAACCGCGTGTAGCGACTAGGTGGGGGGTCCATCCCAAATGTTTTGATGTGGATCGGGGGTGTACTAGATGTCATTTTGTTGGCAAAAATACTGCATATGTGAAAACTTGACCCGAACACCTGAAAATTACACCGACGTTGGGCACCCTTCGCGATTTTGCATTTTTCGGGAAAAGAACGAGTGGGAAAAATTCAATCAAATCCTGGTGCATGAAGAAAAAATATAGGCATGAAAACAATATAGTTCTTGAAACGTGGCAAAAAACTGGGCTCGATTTGGCCACTGCAACTGCCTGAAACAATTAAAAAACTCTCAGTCCTCAGGAGAGGAATGGGGCTTTTGCTAACTTTGCTAGCATGTAAGTGCGGTCATACTACACACCACCGTGGCCACCAACCATCCCAATCAACTCATTTCCCTTCAAGCATTACAGGACAACACACTTGCATCATCATACTTCAGGTATATCATACCTTATCATGTAGTGAGAGCCTATGCATGCACGTAGGGAATGGGCTTGGATACCTACCAACAAAGGGTTATGTCATAAGTGTCAACCACCAATATAATGGGTAGGTTAATCATATTTCCATTGTTTCTAACAACAATAGATATGGCTATAACTGTTTTGCCTTGCCATGATGTGGCCAACATAGTTGCTGGCACATGATGGCAGTGGTTTGTCACCAAGACTTTTCACTCACCCGTAAAAGCTTGAATGCACCCTTGACGCAGCCCTTGGCCACACAATCATGCAGTATGAACGTAGCAAAAGAATAACTAACATCTATGAAGGAGTTTAAACCTGCACAGCTCCTAAAACCCTGCACAACTACACTGGGGTAAGGCAAATGCCTGCTAACATCATCTGAAAAGGGGGTTTTAGAGAGGGGCAGGCAACGGTCAAGAAAGAGCATCAAGACTTGAACCTGACAACGCCTCGCAAGCTTAAACTCATGTACGAACATCAAGAAACGAAGAGGCAACGATTATCCGGCTTTACCTGGCACGGCTGGCGTTACCTTGGCCCAGGCGGTGCCCGCAAAAGTGGCACTTTGCGGCACATAGACCATGACGTGACAGAATGGTCGAAATCATCAAATCTATACTGTCACTCGATTTATTCTAATACAATGCATGTTACAATGTAGAAAGAAACCTATCAGCCATTGAAATTGCGCCGGAAAGCAAGCGCAGTCATCAATTCCGTCGACCTGCCTTATCGCAGTTTTTTCCAGCAAGAACAGTGCCGACACCGGGTAAATCGCATCCCCGCGAGCTAAAAATTGATTTTTATCATCTTCAGGGCATGTGAAATCTATTTCCTGAGTTTGGACAGCTAACTCGTCCGCAAACCTAAACTGCATGCATGGGCGCGAGCCGCCATGGCTAGGTGGTGCATTTCCGGAACTCGCGTTTCATGTGGAAAAGTACCCTTACCACCTGTACTTTGACCGTACATTTAGCCGCTCATACCAAATCCAAAAAAATCCCAAAAATATGTCCAAGAAAGATCTTTTCACGTAGTATTTGAATAAATTTTGAGAGATTTTTATTGTCAAAAATTCTGACCGGGGCGAATTTTCTACGAAACCCAAAAACTCGGTCCTCGAGAGAGGACTGAGTTCAACTCAGTCCTCCGTAGAGGACCAGGGACAGACGACGAGTTAAGTGCAAGCACAACTGGGCCAGCCATATAAATGGTCCTATCTGACCCAGGTCTGTCAATTAAACTGGCCCCTCTAAAAGTCTTAGCCTGCATCGGAATAATGCATTACTTCGAATAACATCCCCACTTCCAGCTATGAGACCTCAAGCGTCCATCTGAGCGGAATTGGGTAATTTGAAACGAGTGTCGACAGCCCACCGTGACCCAACCACCCCCACCGCCTACCACGCAGTGCAGGCAGGAGACATGGAATACTGCGGCGCCACCGCCATGCAGCAGACCAGCAGACACCACGCGAACAAATTTTTTGTGGCACCGGGAAAAGAACCCAACAATGGGAGAAAAACCGATGCAAGTGTCATTCTTTTGCAAAGCTCCGGACTGTTCGAGCTATGTCAGTCCGGAACCGCTCTAGTCGTGCCACTGTCAGCCAAGTGGCCGGCGCGACTAGGGTAGAGTAGGATTCTTGCCACCATAGCTCACAGCCCCATAGATGGCCAAGGAAAAGAGGACTAGAGCTACCTGCAAGTGGCCATTTAGGGCGGCTACACCCCGGCACACCCCACTAGTTTAACTTAATCAACAACTTAAGATTTAACTCAATTGCCAACTTAAAACTACACTCGGCCAGTAACTACTGGCCGCATAAGTCTCACTAGCGTAAACGGGTACAGCCCGAGCCTCACCACCCGTAGAACCACCATGCAACGTTGTGTTCATTTTCCATTGCATTCGAAAGAAACTACACTCAAAGAACAACGATTGTTCTGGCGAACATACCTGGGCAAGTCAACCCGTATGTGTTGTCCCTGTTGACTTGGGCTTGAGTGATCGGCGATGGCCCGCAGAGATTAGTATTATTGCTCAAGTCCCTGCAACAGCCGCGAGTTTTGCATGCGGGAATGTAAGAAGGAAACAACTATAAGATCCAAAAGCAGTTATAGGAGCGTTTGTGCCAACATCCATGGGGGGGAATGCTGGGATCATCGGAACAGCAAAACCCGGCGCCGATTGAACGTGCAACCGCAGACTTATTACTTTCATGAGATTTATCTCTGTGACAATCATCCTTGTGTGGATTGGTAGTTTAGCAAGACGATGGAAAGCAAAACCAGCCCCTTCCAATGTGCCTCCAGCTGGCCCAGCATTGTGACCAAGATAGTGGTGGTCAAGACAGTAAACAATCTTGACCTCCACCTGAAACACACCAAAAACCATCAGCCCTAAGGATGGGATTGAAGGTTGCTAGCCATTTGCAAGCATGTAAGTGTGGTCATAATACACACCACCGTGGCCACCAACCATGCCACTCAACTCATTTCCCTTCAAGCAAGATAAGACAACATACTTGCATCACTATATTGAAGTTATGTTGTGCCTTACAAGGTGTGAGAGCCTTTGCATGCAGATGGGGAATAGGTTTGGATCCTACCCTTCAAATGGTTGCATTCTCAGTGTTTTTGCTACAGGGCCCATTCCGGCCAGGTTTGGCCAGAACCCCCCCGGTCGTCCCGCCACCTTACACATATCGGGGCCCCCTCCCCGGCGTGTCTGACCACAGTTGAACCTAACCTGCTTGGGTACCGGGCCAACGAAGTCCTGTAGGGAAGCTGCGCGGTGCGGGGTACTCTCAGCGCAGCACAACGCGGCGCTAGGCTGTACAGTGACTGGCAGGCAGCAGCTGCGAGAGCTTATCCTAACACCTAAACACCTATATAAAGCACACCTTTGAGTTTTAATTCGTAGAAAATCGTGGTCCAAAAATCAGGTGTTTGCTCCTACTCCGGAGATTTAGCGAATCCCAGGTACAGTACGCGCGAAGCGCCATGCAAGCGAAGCAAGCGGCCACCGAAGGCAGACTTCCCTTCGGAGCGCAGCGAAGGAGCAAGGTAATGTTACTCTCCGGAGCGCAGCGAAGGAGCACATTACTTATTAGAAAGGGACGGAAACAAATTTCAGTGGCGACAGATGACGGGCAGCTAGCCACGGGCAATTTTAGCGAGGGGCGGAAGGAATTTGAGTGGCGACGGGCCACGGGCCACTAGCTAGACCCACCCCAGCGGCGCATGGTAGGCCAACCAATTTAGCAGCCCAGCATGAAATTTCAAATGATCGCCGCGGGATGACGGTATGGCTGTCGACAGCGACATGTTTAGTAGGTCGTGCCTGTTGATGTTCTTTTGTAGTACTGGACACTGGGTGCCGTATGCTCTTGAAGAAGATTGCTGGGAAAAAGAAGTCAGGGTAAGAAGGTGGCACCGGTCTGACGCCTGGGTAAGCTGCGTTTTTGTTTGCTGGGCGATGGAACGGTGTCGCATGCATATGTTGGCTACCGGACGGTCTGTTTCCTTTGTGTTCACGTCAGGAGCGGATAGGGGGGGGGGGGGGGGGGGCAGTTTTCTTACTGGGCGGTTCCATAACAACACGTCTTACCATGCGCATATGCCACCGTCTTTTGCTCTCGGTTTTGTTTTATTTCGCTTTGGGACGCTTCGGAACGTGGTTGCGTGCATTACTATGCTTCGAGGCCGTCTGTTTGCGTTCTGTTTCCGTCAGCAGTGGGAAAGGAGGCCCAGTTTGCTCGGCCATCACATTTGTTGCTTCCCTTCCCTGATGGCAGGTATGCCTCCCGCTCTTTGTTGCTGTATTTCGTTGGGGGATGTTTTCGAACGCCTTTCCATTCTTTTGCGTGGGCCCACGCAGTATTTTTCCATGGTGTTTTACTCAGCCACGGGAAGGGAGGCACCGTTGGCTTAACGAGCCTCTCCGGTGCGTCATTCCCTGGCGTACGGGTGTGCCTCCGTTCTCGTAACTGTCGGGTCTGTTGTATTTCGACTTGGAGTGTCATGAAAAGTCCCTCAACTGTTTTGTTGGCAGACTTTGGCTGTTGCAGGTACTGCTTCTCCATGTGTTACACCATTGGAACGTGGCTGCAACTACCCCAGGCACCTGCCACCCACCTGACTTGGGTCAACTAATCCCCGTTCCTGTGTTTGGTGCCCGTGTGTGGGCTGTGGGTGTGAAAGCAGGTATGCCGCCAGCGGGGGATGGCATGGACACGACGTGGTATCCTGAGCGTCTAGCCAAGAGGCGAAAGGCCGGGGATATACAAGCTTAACTGGATTTTAATCTTGATTTTGGTTTTGATGATCCATGAAGACTTCAGGCGGGCATTTTTCGCCTTCTTGATGAATAACTATATTAAAGCATGAAAGGAGATAGTGTCTCTACCATTGTCATGTTTTTAAAAGCCATCGTTGGAATGGTAATCCTCCCACCCACACTGTTGACCAAGCAACTGCTCACTCCCGACTGACCAAGCCCACGTTCCGCCCACTGACCAAGCATGGGTTCCCCATACTGACCAAGCACGGGTTCCACCCACTGACCAAGCACACGTTCAACCCACTGAGGAAGCACGGCTTCAACATACTGACCAAGCCTACATTCCACCCACTGACCAAGCACGGGTTCCCCATTCTGACCAAGCACGCGTTCCACCCACTGATCCAGCAAGGGTTCCCCATACTGAACCAGCACGGGTTCAACCCACTGACCAAGCACACGTTTCATCCACTGAGCAAGCAAGGGTTTCCCATACTGACCAAGCACACCTTCCACCCACTGACCAAGCACACGTTCCCCATACTGACCAAGCACAGATTCTCCATACTGACCAAGCACATGTTCCACCCGGTACCAAGCACGGGTTCCACCCACTGACCAAGCAACCGCTCATGGCTGTGTTCTGACGAATTAAAATTTTCATTAATAATCGGATTTCTCTGAAAATAGTTTATTAAACAGAATGCGGGAAAGAAAGGGCCGCCACAACCTTGTGGCTGTACATGCAGAGAGGCTTGTTAGACGAATGGGGACGACTTGTTGTTTACCGGGGAATCCTACTGGCAACTAGCTTTGCCTTTTGTAAGTCAGGCGCCGTTTGTTTGAACGGCCGGCCATGTGTGGAATGCTGACGGAAGTTGCGTCAAAAAGCTGTAATAAAATCTGATGTAACCAGCACTCACCAATTGATTGGTGTGCTGCTTGGTTGGGTAGTGTGTTCAGGGTTGCATTCGAAGAGTACACATGGCCTGACAGCTCAGACGTGTGACAGATGAGCTGGCTGACTGAATTATTAAATTGTCAGCGTTAGGATATTTCTTGTTTTGCCGTTTTCCATTTTGACGGTAGGCTTGATAAGCATGGTCGGCGGGTTGTGACCCGTAATTGTTTCTTTGAATGTGCTCACTGAAGCAGTATGAGCGGCCTCGCTGCTATGGCGGCGGGGCTAAAGAAAATTAGGCAAAGACCCCGTCCTTGCCTGCTATGAAGTCGCGGGCTTTGCGACTTCACGGCAGGTAGGGGCGGTTTGAACGGAACGGAAATTTCGCGTTACCAATGTGCCGTGGTTCTGGTTGGCACCTTGCTGGGCAGCGTCTCGGTGGTCATAGAAAGTGGGCTGGGCGCCCCGCCCCGGCTGCTGGTAATTCCAGCAGCGGAGCCAATCATGTCGACTAAGAAGTCCGCAGCTAATGCGGAAACTGTGCGAAGGTCAATAGATTAATTTGGATTCCATGAGACTGCGCTGGTAGTCAGTCAGCGGCCCACAGCCTAGGGCGCTGCATGGCGCTGCCTTCGGCTTGGTGCGCGGCCCTTTTTTGTTATGGGCCAGCGAGGGATATAAGGGTGACGCGCGGCCGGCTAATTTCTTGCGTTCCGGAAGAAAATATATTTGCAAAATTCCCACAAAACGAACCGAGTATCGGAAAGGCGTCTCGGCTGGCAGTGGCAGTACCTGGCCTTGTCGTCTCTCCCTGCTCAGCACCCGGCAGGTAGCGGTTCAAACCATGGCGGCGTCGGAATGCGAATTTTCTGGGTTTTTATCTGGAATAATATTTTGCTGAGGCGGCTCCGCGGATTCGCTAACCTTTTATTGTCGGGCCCCTTAGGGGGTTATTATAGCCTTGTGCGGGCTGAGTCGCCATGAAGGAGATGTTGCGACACGCCCCACTTTGTGGTCTTTTTATGGAAGCGGCTACCCTCGAGGCTGCCTGGAAGAGGGGGGGGATTCTTCTTCTTTTCTTTGTTCACTGTTATTGGGGCAACAGTGATCCTATCAAGTTTTGTTTCCTGAACGGCGACAGTGCGGGGGAGGAGGGCAATGGCGCCAGGGACTGGGGTGGATCGGGGGGCTCTTGCTCCTGCATGCGAGGGAGACGAGATGACTACTTAAACCTGCCTTTGGCAGGGGCTCTACTCATTGTTTTCAATCAAATGCTGGTTTTCTTGGGACCTCAAGTGTCATAACCGGATTTCTCTGAAAATAGTTTATTAAACAGAATGCGGGAAAGAAAGGGCCGCCACAACCTTGTGGCTGTACATGCAGAGAGGCTTGTTAGACGAATGGGGGCGACTTGTTGTTTACCGGGGAATCCTACTGGCAACTAGCTTTGCCTTTTGTAAGTCAGGCGCCGTTTGTTTGAACGGCCGGCCATGTGTGGAATGCTGACGGAAGTTGCGTCAAAAAGCTGTAATAAAATCTGATTTAACCAGCACTCACCAATTGATTGGTGTGCTGCTTGGTTGGGTAGTGTGTTCAGGGTTGCATTCGAAGAGTACACATGGCCTGACAGCTCAGACGTGTGACATATGAGCTGGCTGGCTGAATTATTAAATTGTCAGCGTTAGGATATTTCTTGTTTTGCCGTTTTCCATTTTGACGGTAGGCTTGATAAGCATGGTCGGCGGGTTGTGACCTGTAATTGTTTCTTCCCACCCATCCCACCCTTGGGGGGCTCTTGCTCCTGCATGCGAGGGAGACGAGATGACTACTTAAACCTGCCTTTGGCAGGGGCTCTACTCATTGTTTTCAATCAAATGCTGGTTTTCTTGGGAGCTCAAGTGTCATAAAATACCTCTGATCAAGCACATGTTCGCCATATAAACTGTGCACAAACTGTCATGGTCGTCCAGGGTACCATCATCCTCGGGTTGTTCTGCTGCCAAGTTGCCCTAGCCCCTAAGCTGCACTCACCCACCCAATCAAATAGCCAATCAAACGCCCTAGGCCATATCCACTAGGGAGGACTGTAAAACCGTCTGCGACGTACAGTGTTTTTGCTAAGGGTTTTTGGGCTGCGGTCGCGGGTGACCTCAGCCCCCGAAATCCTGCGGTCGCGGTGACCACGGCCACCAAAATCCTGCCGTCGCGCATGACCTTACACAGCTTTGTTGCTAGCACTGTGTGTGATGTGTTATACGCTTAAATGCCTCAGCCTAGGCTTGCGGGGGGCCCAGGGGGGGTTATATGCACTTTTGCCTTAGTCTACTTTGTGACTTGGCCACTTGCGCCATGGGGCATGGTCCAACGGCTAGGGTGGTTTAAAAACTCAATCCTACCTGCTTGACTGAAAATGCTACATACAACAGTAGCATACATGAAGAATCAGAGGATCTATGGCGACGCTTTCCACGCCCAGACATCGGGTCATCGTAAGAATGCGAACGTGATTGACACTCAGCAGACTCAGAAGAGGAGTCATTTCCGCTCGCCCCAGACCTTTTCCCCCTGTTCGTCTCGTTAGATTCCAAACGGCGACTAGCTCCGACACTATTCACATTCCCAGGCGACTGCAAGTTGCCTGACGATGGCCCGAATCAGGCCTTGCCTCGGGCATGGAGTTGTCAGGAGGGCTGCGGCCAGCTGTGCCTGATGGCTTTCGTTGAATGAGCCACGATAATAAACCTATCCCCTTAGCTCTGCCTGAGGCCGAGGCCACTCCTAAACTAGATGTTTTTTCATTCTTGCTGGCCATGTTTGATTTGTCGTTACCCGACATGTTCGTATTTAACGCTAGGGCAAGCTCAGTCCCCACCCATTACAGCATGGCGCTACGTAGACATAAAGCTAAAAGCTTGTTACTTAGTTCCGTTTTTCATAGCCATTATCACGCTGCTGATCCCCCGCCAGTCTAGAGAACGAGCATAATGTTTTCGACGTCGCCAGCCATCAATGACTTCATGCATTGTCAAGACCGCATGAATGCAGCATCAAATCAGGATAACGAGCTAGCCCTACGGTCAACTCAAGTCAAGGTAGGAACGTCGCTGCTGTCTGCTTCAGAACTGAAAATTTACTAGATCCGAATTTCTAGCTGACGTCTTTTAGCGGTTACTCAATACCTTGTTGAGTAAACGATTCCAAAATCTGATTCTGACGAAACCTGTACAGCTCGAAGTTACCTGACAGACCTCTGATCGGCCGATGGACCCACTACCTGCTGGAAGACCTACGGTCACAAGGCTAGACCTGTGACCGCAGCCTGCCTGTGACCGCGGTCACCAAAATCCCGCGGACATAAGTGACCGCAGCCAACAAAATCCGGCGGTCATGTGTGACCGCGGGCTCCGAAATCCGGCGGTCAGCGGTCACACATTACCGCGCGCGGCCCGTTAGCAAAAACACTGGCGACGTACGTAGGGGCTTGGCCCCTACCAGGTCTACTTGTAGTGAATAATGTGCGTGAGCCCTGCCTCAGGCAAAATATTATTAATCAACAATTCAACGTAGTGTAATAATATCAAATACGGCTGCCCGCTGCCGGAAAGATAGCTGTGTGCTGACTTTTGGACGTAGTAATCCGATAGAAATCACTGTGGCAAAGAGAAAATCAGTGCCTATTCCGCCAGGGTACAGCTTGCGGCCTATGTCATGAGGTAGCGTCACAACTTTGACAGGGGCATCAAAGCGCACTCCACTCGGAATTCCGAAAGCTTGCTGCGTGTCGTGATTACTTTTTAGACGCAATAACACAAAAGAAACCACCATGACAACAAAAAAAGTAGCGCCTACACCGCCAGGGTATAGTTTTAGGCCTTTGTCAGGAGGTAGCGTCACAACTTTGATTGGCGCATCAACACGCACTCCACTCGGAATTCGAGAAGCTACGGTTCAAAGGTTGCAGCGATTGCAGCCAGGCAGCCAGGCAGTAAGGTGCCTGGGGATCGTGACGGCGATGTTGATTTCATTGCCTATCAGGCCACATGAAGGTTGAGAAGTGATTATGTCCATATATTGTTTTTAAGTGGCTTGGAAAATGGTTATATTAGTTTTAACTATGGTAGATTGAAGATTCATGTAAAGAGTCATTTATTAACCAAATTATGGAATCACAGTTTTATTAGCTTTTTTACATGGAGAAAAAAAAAGGGGGGGCCAGAGGCGGCCCGAGCCTTCCCCCCCCCCCCCCCCCAGCAAAACCACGGTCAGTTTTATAAGTGTTAACCACAAATATAATGGGAAGGTTAAGCATTTTTCTTTTGTTTTTCAGAAGAACGAACATGGCCAAATCTATTTTACGTTGCCATGACATGGCCAGCATACTTGCTGGCACACAATGACAGTGGTTTATCATCAACAGTGGTTTTTCACTCAACCCGCATTAGCTTAAAAGAGCGCTTGACGCTGCCCATGGCCAACACAATCATGCCCAACTATCCCTGCGTTGGTTACTGTCGTAAATGCTACATGTCAATATTGTGATTTCGGCCTCATGATTATTGTAATTAGCATTCCATTCCAGGAATACAGCCGCATACAGTTGTAAGTACAACCACCGTCAATGGCATTCCAGCCATAGATCAAACTTACGTCTTTTGGTATCTAGGACGCCGGGACTGGATGTAATGAGTATCCCAAATGGCTGCCCCGACCATTTATCATGGCCCGCTTATGTAAGTCACAATTCGGCAATGGATGCTGAGGCTGGTAACGGTATTTCGGTGCAGAAGTAACCACACCCTCCATGCTTGCATACAAGGTATAACAAAACAAAGGGTAGCAAAAAAAAAAGTGGCGATGCGAGCACACAAATTTCATACGGCATGCTGGCCGAGTACAAAGGGGCAGAACTAGCTAGCACACACCACAGATCTGGCTTTACTCACAGCAACTGCAGCGATGATATAAGCCCCAGCTCCGGCGGGATGCTGCTGCACAGTTGGTTATCGTCTAGCAACCTGCGAGCAGAGAAATCCAGATGTCGCAGATTGCACACGCATGCACCAACACTAGGCATGGGTGAAGATTGTCAGAGAGAGACCTACTGACACGTGGCAGCTTATGTGGGGCGCACCCATGCAGGCAGATTGAAGAGACCATGGCTACTGTTAGCAAGGGCAACCAGAGTAGTTTGTAATGATCGCAGCACGGTTGCCAAAGAACTGCATGCCAGTACGAGAGCTTCCATATATAAGACCTTTAACAGCAAACTCGCGTGTACCATAGCATACGGAGCCCGGAATGAGGCCTATGCTGAGTTCCTATCTCCATGTCTGCTTGTGATGCCCTGACCATAAGTATATCGCTCGAGAAGTCGTGTGAATCACTTGACCCGGGCTTGAACCCTGGGGCTGCTTCTTGGTGGCAAAGTGATCAGAAACAAAATCAGATTTTCAAACCCACCACCATGCTAGATTTTTCACCATTCAGAGTACAATTCAGAGAGTAGTGGTCCAATTCCCTTTGCGAGCAATTATTTGTGAATCCACCTCGCAAACTGCTACTAATGGGCTTTATTTTGGCTCACAAAGGTCAAATATTACCGCGCCGCACCTGCGCCGGGCCCAGCGCACGGCGCGTCGCGCCACAATTTTTGCGCCTTGGGCCTTTGCCAATGTCCTTCGAAGTGTAGCTATCAAAAGGGTAAGCCTCAAACCTTTGCATACTCGTTCTGTGGCATTGAATGTTCTTGGCTTTCATTAGTTGTCAGCAGAATGCGTGGTCAGTTCGTGGAACGATGGCAGAAAAGCGGGGAGGCCTGTAGGCCACTAGACGCAGGCAGCAAAGCCTGTTGGCAGTACAAATTTACATTTTCGAAGGCCGCGTGATGAGTTAGCGGGCTATCTCCGCCGTCATGATAGCGGTCGACTTCAGTTGCCGCCATGATTCTTAAGTTGCCGCCATGATTCAATCCATACCTAATTATTTACCTAATGTGCTTCATTACGTTAGATAGTCAAGTGACTATACCTACTGGCAGAGGTCATAGGCAGCCGTACTTGGAAGTGCTATCAGCCGTAATCGGTGCTTTATAAATGATCAATTAAATCACTTAGCGGTGGTTACTACATGGTGGCCGGGCTGAGCCAGGCCGGGGCTTGAGACCCAAGCCACTCGGACCACAAACAAGCCGACCGGCTCGCGAACCCAAAACTTTGCCTTCATTTTGGGTCGCAAACTATAATTTTCACATTGTTTTGGGGACACAAAATAATTTGTCGCAAAGGGATTTTGACCACTACGGTATGGGATGAAGTATCTTTCTGGGCCTAGTCTTTATGCATGTCAAATGGAAGCATGAACATCTGATCCACTAGTTTCAAGGCAACATAATCAACATCAGAAGTTGGCACCATAATATTGGCTGCCATCACTGGGCAGATTTAGTCTGCCACGCAAGTGTAGAACGCTCCACAGCCTTCTCAGACCAATACCCATGCATTGTCACGCAAGGGCAAGGCATTTGGCATACTTGGGAGTGAGGACAGATCCATGGAAATTACTACGTTCCCTGGGGTCATTTACGTCAGTGTCAGGGGCAGTATCAGCCGCACGATTGTGGCGGCACGAGACGGTGCGTCGGATGCTACACATTCATGCAGATGCATGGGTTTATGGACCAGTCATGTGGGCGCCGCGCCCACAGTACTATACCAATGATATGTAGTACGTTTCTGTACTTTTGGGGGTGCATACACTAAAGACTCAGCTAATGTCACGTATACAAGAATAAGTGAATCAACTGAAAAAAGTGGCGCAACGCAGCGCCAGTACTGCTAAGGCTAAAAACGTCCATGAGAAACTTGCCATACAGACGAGGACGTTGGGAGCAATTTTTTAGCGTACATGACAAAACCTATTCCATACATCTCACGAATTCCCAACTTTGGCGCCAACAAGTGCCGAATGTTGGTAAGCGTGACTCCCTACAAATCTAGTACAGATAATTATAGCATGTGATGATAAAACTATTTCAGCAATAACAAAACATTAGGCGAGTAGGTAAAACTCCTTCACAAACCTTGGGGCTGACATTGCATTACCGAAAGAGGTGACTTTCGTTGTCCCTTGTAATTCAAGGACAACAGACGGCGCGCAAATTTCAGTGCAGAAGGAGCATACCTACAGACTGATCCAGGACAGGATCGACCAAACCCGACATGCCCAGCTGTGTCACTACACGAGTAACTACTGGATCTGTTCGGCAACTGTGGGCCCACTTCCCTGGACTCTGATCATAGAACATCTTCTGAGACGACAGACTTTTAGATAAACCTTGAATCTATACCCTGGTAGTGCTCGATAGCATGGAAGTTCACACCGCATGTTGCTGTCCTTAAAACTGCGCTGCCTCCAAGAAGTCTGTTGGTTCTTAATTTTGAAAGGACTGGCCCAGCACGTTTCCCGCATATTTCCTCCAGCAGTGATAACCGCGGTAAGAACCCTTGTGGAATGCCGAATGCGGTGGGGGACTGCAACGGGCTTAAGGAAACCGTTTTTCTCCAAAAGTAGCTTCATAAGGCATGCTGGAAAGATAGGGCCGCTACGCCTGGGCCTGCGATGTGGAAGGTTGTCTGCCGGACATGGGTTGACTAATCCTATTTTATGAAGGGTTCCAAGCTCGTCTAATTATTTTTGAAGGACCCGTTTTTTTTTATTAGTCGGCGACGATTGTTAAGCTGTCCGAAAAATTTGAAATAGAGGTTATAAGACTTGTTTCAAAGGATTCATAATTGCTTGTCACCGCTTCCTAGCCGCTTGTGCAACGGCTATCATGCTACGGACCTGTGGGTCGGCGGGTTGCTTAAGGAATCTGAGGGATAGATTGTTTTGGGGAAGTCGTGATTAATGATTAAAATATTGGGCTCGGGCCGTTCCTAAGGGTCAAGGGGCGAGACTTGTGGCTGTTAGTTTAATAACCTTGTACTATCACCTGTGCGTGTAGCGTACTACCCTGGGGGTGTCTGTGCAGGCTACTTTTAGTGGCGTTTCCAGCACTATTCAGGTCGTTGTGTGACGCATGCCGGTTTAGGATATTGTCAGCTTGTGTGTCTGCGGATCATGCCTTAAGCAAGCTAGGCAGGCAATGATCCGCAATTATTTTCTTTAGGACGATTGCGGCCAGGTCTGCCTGTGCAATATTGCACATTTAAGTGGGGGTTGCATCTGCCTTATAGCCGAGGCAGGTGGTGGCACAACCGCTAAGTTGTTTCGACCAAGCACAGCAGAGTGGGTCGTGAAACGGAAGGGAAATTTCAAATTACCCCCTTGCCGTTTTTCCCCGGCTGCGGATCTTTTTGGCATGGGCGAAGGGTGGGGCGCTACTTCAGCGGTTCGACCGGGTTCAGCAGAGCTTTTCATAAGTTTCTACAACAGTTTTCGTGTACCCATTAGCTTCCACGCCACCAACTACATAATTAAAACAAAAGTGGACGCGTAACAAGCATGCATCATAGCAGGCCTAACCCCTGCCATGTGCGCTTCCCCAAGTAAAGTTTGCTTAATTAAATGCCCTCACAGAGGAGCACTCAGAACTAGGAGGTCGGGTGGGGCAAGAAAAAAGACCTTCCCCTTCTTCACAGGTCAGCTAAGAAGGTGGCCTGACAGAAAGTCCACGTCACTAAGAGTATCTTTGACCAAACAAAGCCTAACTGCCAAACCAGTTCAGCGAATATTCCCTAACTGAAGCCTGACCAAAAGGGACAACAGATGCTGCCAACCAAATCAACTCTAGCAAAGCCTAGCATCAGCAAAATATACCTCAGGCATTATATAATTCATATTAAATGCCGTAAGCCTTGCCGATTCCGTATTCAAACGGCAAAACCAGAATCAAATAAGATTTACAACATCGGCTGAACCTACTCGTCCACTCCACAAATCCAACCAACAAACATTAACTGACTAAGCGTTCAAAATGCTGACAATTCAGGTCCGCCAATCAAAAGATATCGTCGTGAAATAAACTCTCATTCAGTCGCATCCAGCCTCCTTGAAACCTCACTTGCGGTCGTCATTCTCGCACCATTGTAAGACACTCTTTTCAAAAGAAATCCGATTCGTGTACCCATTAGCTTCCACGCCACCAACTTCTTAATTAAAACAATAGATCCGGAGACGTCCGTCCTTTAGTCAGCAAAATTGGTGCGAGAGGTCCCCAGTTCGATTCCGGCCTGGATTCATTTGCAGATCGCGTTTTTCCGCGTTTTCCGAGGACCGGCACTGAACGCAAATGGTTTTCACCTTTGCGGCGTGCCAAATCAGAATAAATGGACGCATAACAAGCATGCATCATAGCAGGCCCAACCCATGCCATGTGCGCTTTCCCAAGCAAAGTTTGCTACAATAATGCCGCCCCCTCCGTTACTGGTTCCCCCCCCCCCCCCAAAGCCGCATTCATGCTCAGGTCCACTTGCTCGTAGAGATGCCCTGCCGCAATGGACTCCGTTTTGAAAACTAGCCGCTGTGGATACAATCAGGCACTGCAAAATGGACACATCTCCGCGTTTTTTACCCTTCGCAGGGACCTCCGCTGGCTTCGATGAAGACCTCTTCCCTGGCCAGCGGAAGAAATTGCTGCCAGCCGCGACGCCCCGACAGAAGTCACAATTTTAGATCCCGATCGAAACCCTAAGCTTCGGCGCCGACCCCTCAACCGCAGCCTCTTGGAGTACATTAGCCTCAATTAGGGGGTGAACCCCCGTGCGCCTATCACGCTGCCAGTTTTCCCGGACAGACATTTTATTGAGACCGCATATTAGCGCCCATCCCCAGCGCCGAGACCTCGCGCCTGTTGGACCCTTTTCGCAACACCATGAGGACGTTCAAATCAAACGCTGCCAGGCCTTAATGTTATTGCATGGGCTCCGCCCTCCCCCACCAAGCAGCCCCATAAACCCGGAGCACAACCAGAACTCCGGGCGCCTGGCAACCACTGAGTTACGCCATTAATTTCGGCGACCCAGGGGCTGCTGGACTTTTTCGCCACTGAACACAAGCCCTGCGCCCAGGGAGGGAACGGGGCCTTTGAGCCATGCACGCTTCTTGCACCGCCATAGCCCCATCCCACAATTTGCAAGAAGAAAAGGCCTTCCCCTTCCTCCCAGGTCCCCTAAGAAGGCGGCTACGCCTGACAGAATGTCTACGTCACTAAGAGTATCTTTGACCAAACAAATCCTAACTGCCCAACAACCAGTTCAATATTCCCTAACTGAAGCCTGACCAAAAGTTTTTCCCCGGCTGCGGGTCTTTTGGGCATGGGAGAAGGGTGGGGCACTACTTCGGAGGTTTGACCGGCTTCGGCGGAGCTGTTTATAAGTTTCTAACACAGTTCTAGTGTCACATCGCAGACTTGCCAACTTGCGATGGTACGTGTGTCGTGGCCTGCAATCTAGAAGGCATGACCCAGGTTCCTGTCAGGAACGGCCTGTTTTCACGAATTAACATTTTTTGTGGCGGCAGGTCCTTCTCCAGTTGCCCCTGCAGAGGAGGGGTGATTGGGGACTATAGCAGCCGCACGAGGGCTGCATTCCATAGCTAGAAATATTCCCTGTCATGAGACTTGAGTCGGGGAGGGCGCCTAAGGGAGGCGAGGCAGCGCCAGACCTTAGACATTCCTTTTTCCGCTCCGGCACCTGCTGTGCTGCTCGCTCTATTATGGTCTCGCAAGAACTACCCTTTCCCTTTTCTCGGTTAGTTCCCGGCTGGCTCTGTTGGGGGCCTTGCTTTTGGGGTTGTCACCGACTTGTGTCGCTTTGGAATCAGCAGGCCCCTGCGGGGGTTATAAAAGCCTAGTGCGGGCAGAGTCGCCATTTAAGATGTTGTGACATGCTCTTCAGTGCATGGTGGTCACGAGTTCAATCAGCGCACCGGGGTTGGCGCCAGGGAGGGGCGTTTGGGTGGAGGCTTCTTGCTTCCGCGTGCAGACTGAGAAACCTTAAGGCCACTGTAACTGCTGCATTTGTGGAAGGGCTCCACTTATTGTTTCAATAAATGCTAATCTTCTTGGGAACTGAGTGATCTTAATCACTTTTCTCCGAAAGCAGCTCCATAATGCATGCTGGAAAGATAGGGCCGCTATGCCTGGGCCTGCGATGTGGAAGGTTGTCTGCCAGACATGGGTTGACTAATCCTATTTTATAAAGGGTTCCAAGCTCGTCTAATTATTTTTGAAGGACCCGGTTGTTTATTAGTCGGCGACGATTGTTAAGCTGTCCGAAAAATTTGAAATAGAGGTTATACGACTTGTTTCAAAGGATTCGTAATGTTTGTTAATTGTGGCTATCATGCTACGGACCTGTGGGTCGGCTGGTTGCTTGACGAATCTGAGGGACAGATTGTTTTGAGGGAGTCGTGATGACTTCTTGAATATTGGACTCAGGCCGATCCTAAGGGTCAATGGGGGAGACTTGTGGCTGTCAGTTTTATTACCCTTGTTGTACTATCACCGGTGCGTGTAGTGCACTACCCTGGGGGTGTCTGGGCACGCTATTTTTAGTGGTGTTTCCAGCACTATTCAGGTCGTTGTGTGACGCATGGCGGTTTAGGATCATGTCAGCTTGTATGTCGGCGGATATGCCTTAAGCAAGCTAGGCAGGCAATGATCCGCAATTGTTTTCTTTCCGTCCCTCCCACCGGAGACTTCTTGGTTTCCCGTGCGGACTGAGAAACCTCAAGGCCACTGTAACTGCTTCATTTGTGGCAGGGCTCCACTTATTGTTTCAATAAATGGTGGTCTTCTTGGGAGCTGAGTGATCTTAAACTTTCTTTTGTTTTCATGCCACCGTTCATGCTCCGGGGTTCACAGGCACGAGAGCGGAAGGCCACTTCAAAAGACGTTTATGTGTTCATCGACCAATAATGCGCCAACGGTAGTGGTAGGGAAATTTCACGCGTTTCTGGGAACATCTGTCGGCTTGATGACGGCTAGGCAAACTAGTTGCCATCTCGCCCAATCTATGAAACGTTAGTGTTCTGGGCGTACGCCATGCGCTCAGATGCATCTGTGTGTTCGACATTGGTCAGGACCGCAGGTTATCAGGGCCTATGTCGCGATCCACGACGTACGGTCGCTGGGTCTGCGGACTCTTTGTGTCGGTAGTCAGAGTTGCCGCTTTAGTTCTGATAGATGAATTGCATCGCAACACCTTGATATCAACATGGCACATTAGCAGATTACTAGCAGCAATAATTAAATGTTACAGATTGCATTGGTATACAAATATTATTGCAAAGTTGCATATATAGTAGTAGAAAAGTATTATAAAGTAGTAGAAAAGCTATATCTGGAATCAAGAAGACGTAGGTGTTTGACTGTGCATGGAAGAAAGAAGCGCTGCTTGTTAGCAGCCACCAGGTGCCGGGCTATGGCGAGTTGATTTCACAAATATTTGCCCATCATCGTTTTCTTCAGCGCTGTAGTGCATGATGGCACTCCCACAAGAATCCATGCCGACAATTTGGAATGATGAGGGGAAAGGATGACAATTCTACCTGGCTGTTTGACACGTGCATGCTTGACTCGCTAACCCAGCCACTCCTTCCCTCACACACATCCACACCTACGCCCGCCCTCCCTCCCTCCCTCCCGCCTGCCCACCCACCCACCCGCCCGCCCGCCCGCCCGCCCGCCCGCCCGCCCGCCGCCCGCCCGCCGCCCGCCCCCGCCCGCCCGCCCGCCCCCGCCCACCCACCCACCCACCCACCCACCCACCCACCCACCCACCCACCCACCCACCCATCCATCTAACGCGCATGTATGTCTCATGCCTCTCCATTTGAGCACCTGTCCTCACACCCCAGAAGCCAAGCGAGGGAAGCAACCAAGGGATCAAGGGAAGCCCTGCCAATTAACGCCCCACCTGCCCAACAAGTCCGGAATGTACTGTCCATTCCTATGGCACCTTGATATAAAAAACACCTGCCCCTCATTTTCTTCATGGCTTTACTGCATGATCACAGTGCCACTACAATCTGGGCTCAGCGATACGCAATGACACGAGGAAAAGATGGCAGGCATACTTGGATGTTTCACACGTGCATGCCTGAACGGCACATGGATTATGAAGCAAATCGAAACCATGGAGTTAACGTAATTGATAGTTATGTTGTATGATAGACCATTTCATGAGCTTTCTATCGGCACCAAGAGTGCCTGATTTGGTAAGGAAATGAAAAATTTATTGTATTTCCTAGGTTGAGTCTGTCGGTACACTTTGACATATTTGTCACGTGCAGTGGTACCGTATGGAGGACTGTCACGCCTGTAGGCAGGGCAGTGGTACCGTGCTAGTCTAGGACTTGACAGGTCTGAGTCAGCCTAGGACTAGGGCGGGATTTAACCGGAATGCACGGACACACATTCTGACAGCTCTGAAGGAGAGCTGGCCCAAGTGGCATAAAAGGGATGCACTTGGCACTGTGAGCTCAGTTCTTGCAACCGGTCCTGCGTGCTCGCCCTAGCACCTGTGTAGACATCGAGATTGTTGACGTGACCGCGAGGTCTGTGTTTTGTGACTGTTAATATTTCATAATAAAGGACAACCATTCCTGCAAGAATGTCGTGTTTGTTGACTTCCTCTCCAAAGCCTTACGGCAAAAACAACTCATGGGCTCATGGCATCCACCAATATCATAACTTATTTTACTGTACAAGGTAAGGTTCACTGGTACCTGACAAGGTAAGGTTACTGTACCTCATAAGGGAAGGTTCACTGGTACCCCATGCATTGTGCTGGCACAGGGCACAAACTTGTGTGGGCTTATCCCGGCCATCAGGAGCCGCTCCCATACAGTGGGTGTGGACGCCAACAAGCCGACGGCGTTTCCTGCGGCCAATCCATGGCGGCCTTCTTAGCAGGCTGGGTGTGTGACCTGACCGTGGAGGGCATCCATCCTAACGCCCCCCCCCCCCTGTAACTAGTAGCTATCTTCCATTGCTCTCCGGGAAGGTAAAGCCGGCTGCCTTGCTGGCCTACCCTTGTGGCCTTGATTCCCTCTTGACTTGGTCAGGGCTGGTGGCCGGGCGGACAGGTCATTGTCGACCGCTGCAGCCCTTCAGGAGACCTTTGGTGCATACTTTGCCTGTGCTCATTTTCGAGGCTGTAGTTGCCAGACTAGTGTCGATGCCTTGGTGGGTTTGCAACTTTACTACCCATGGTGTGGTGAAGCCGTGGGACTTGCCACGTGGCGTCCTCGCTGGTTGGACAACGCATCGGGCCACCTCGAGACCCACCTCCAATTCCATGAAACGCGGTGCTTGCAATTTCCAGCATGTTGGTGATGCCAAGGCCAGCGACTTGTGGGCCTTCTGGTGGTCATCGTATTCCCCCTGCGAATCCATGAGGTGCCAAATCTTCGGGTCTGCCATGTGCACCTCCAGCCTGATGTCCGATTTGGGCCGGCTCACCGGGGCGCCCTGCTGCTGAAGTCTACCCAGACCTTTCAGGGCAAGAGTCAGTCAGTGGTGGTAGAAGACTGGGTGTCTGAAACCATCCTCCGCCACTGCTTCGCGGGCAAGCGCGATTGGGAGCATGTGTTCCCTTTAACCTACCCGCAATTCAGGCGCATTTGGCACATTGCAACTCAGGCTTTGGATTGAACAGATCTTCATCATTCACGGGCTGCGGAACGGTGGTGCCATCCATGTTTTCCCAGAGGGTTGGAGGTGGAGTTTCCTGAGGTTCTTCTTCGGGCAATAGCCACCTGACCTCTCGGGCATGGCGGGCTATTTTTCGATTCCCCCCTGCCTAGTTAGGTTGTTCGTTCCACTTAACCCCTAAATGGTCTGGCTGCCGATTTTTCGCAAAAATTGAGTTGTAGCCGACGCATCGGCCCCTTCTCGGGCGACCAAATGCCGAGAATACTAACGGGAATACGGAAACGTTTAGCTGATCAGAATGAAAGTTTATAAGTTTCTTCAGAACATGATGCTATGGTTTGCTATATTTGGACGACGATTAACAGGTGTACTGGACGGTCAAAGTACAGGGGGTCAGGGTATTCTTTTACGTAGAACGTGCATTCCGGAAACCAGCGACCTGGCCATGGCGGCTCTCCTTCAAGCATGGCATTTACATTTTCGTTCCAAATTGCTTGCCAAAATTAGGGAATAGACTAATACTATACGTCCTAAGGATGATATAGCCCAATTTTTGGTTCGCGGGAATGCCATTTGATAGGTGTCGGCAGCGTTCTTGCTGGGAAAAACTGCGATCAGGCCGGACGATAGAAACGTTGACAGCAATACTTTCCGGAGATTTTCAAGGGTGTATCGATTTATTCGTACTTTTTATGATCCATAGTCGTAAACGTGCGAGAGTGGCCCGAAATCGCCGAATCCAGTGACCATGCTGCACAACTTTGGTGTGCCTCAACGCGCCATTTGCGGCCACCACCTGGGCTAAGGTAACGTCAGCCATGCCAGGTAAAGCGGAAGCATCGTTTTCTTGTCCATGTTTGACGTTTATGTATACTTTCTAGCTTGTGTAGCACATTCTTTCTTCATTATTCGTGCTCTTTCTTGACCATGGCCTGGCCCCTTCCTAAAACACCATTCTTAGATGCTTCCCTCAGTCAGTTGACCTGCCATAGTGTTATGAAGTTTTAGAGGCTGTATGGGTTTGAATGCCTCCATATCTTATCGATGTCTGACGTTTATATATACGTTCTAGCTTGTGCAGCACATTTGTTATGCATTATTCATGCTATTTCTCGACCATGGCCTTGCCCTTTCCTAAAACATTCTTCTTAGATGCTTACCTCAGTCACTCGACCTGCCATAGCGTGATGGTGCTGAGTTTTAGAGGCTGTATGGGTTTGAATACCTCCATAAATGTTTCTCATAAATTTGCCACACACACATTGCATAAATGTGAGGCAGTTGGCTGGGGTCTATGACGTCATCAAGCATGTAATGGCGAGTAAAAACTTCCCATTGCCAGCATGTGTCACTAGGTGTGCTGGTCAGCACCTGGCAAGCAACAGCAGCTTCGGCTTAGTTTATATCTTAGCAAGGGAAAGCTGAAATCAGGGTTCTCTGAACATGGTTTCTTTTTAGTGTTACGGAAGGGGAGCCGCTGATGCTAGATGAAACGGAGCTTGGTGTTGTGATCCTAATAAGGTTGATTAGGCTTCTAGTGTATGAGTATTACAAATGATATGGCCTAATTGTAGCGGCCCATACCTTGACAAGGTGCTGAGTACCTTGACGGATTTTTGCGTCTAGGTTCTCCTAACAGATCTGTGATTGTGGACGTGTTTGCAACAAGCAATATCTGAAGTAAAACTTGACGGCTAAAAATGTTTAGAGGCCGTTGCCGGAATCTGGCCGTTGGTAGAGAGCCGTTGGCCTTGACACACGATAAAAGCTTGCTCACCTAGCTCATGGCGGTCTCTTTTGTTTTCCCACCCGCCCTCCCTGTGTGTTGCTTGTTTGGGGGTAAGGCTAGCCTCTTTTGGCATTCAGTGTTCCTATGGGTAAGGATGGCCAGTTGAGGGCCACTTCCCCATGAGCTCTACTTATTGTTTAAATAAAGAGTCTGGTTACCTGGAGTTCCACGGTTAATAGAATAGGCTTAACATCACTAGTTTGTTGGTGGTTGCCTCCTAGAATGCATGCTTTGCGTAGGGTATCCGTACCGCGGTACCTACGTGCATGGACAATGTGGCACCTACACATCTATAGGTGTCAAATAAGGGCAGTTGATGATGCAGCTATGTTTTCCCATAAGTGTGGAAGGGAAATGTGTTGTATGGCACGGCTATCGGCTCTTGGTGGCCATGTTACTAGGTAGTATGCCCACCCCTACCCCCTTGGTTGCTTTTTTCCAATGGCACACCTTTAGGCTCTACTGGGTGTAACTATTGGGATACTCACACAAATGATGACCCCAATGGCTCAAATGTTCAGCGACTTATTGTTCATCATCCCTGTAAGTGGTGGGTGTCTAGGTCTTATTACATAATTCAAAATGTACAATCTACCTAGAATGAAAACACGCTGACTTTGACCCCCCTGACTTTGATGGTAGTTATATATGGCCTACCATGCATATATGTGAGGTTGTGATGTATCTACCCGAAGGGCAAGTCATGGACATGCTTGAAGGATTTTTTTTTTTGTGTGTGTGCGTGTGCCCAAAATAGGTGAGCTACAGACGATGCATCGGCTGTACGATTTAGGGGTTGAGATAGGTTATTTGCCCTGGGCATGGATCGCCAGAGAGAGATGTAAGGGTAAGGCTAGCCTTTTGACAGGCAATAAGTGTTCCCATGATCATTGGCGGCTGGGATGTGGCCTGCCTTTTGTATGTGCTCCACTCATTGGTTTCATCAAGAGTCGGTTTTTCCCTGGAGTTAAACGGAGAATCGTGGCTCTCTGTACATAGTTTCTTTTTATTGAGAGGGAAGCGGAGCCGCTGTGGCTACGTTAAATGGGGTTCATGTGACATACCTTTTGAGGACGGTGTGGCCTGACCCAGCAGTGGCAACGATTCGGCCAGTTCCCTGGATGGGTGGCAAGAGATACCTCGGGATGCAATCTTGCCTCTATCTAGTGATAATGACGTGGTCATTACTTATATAAAAAACTTTCTCTCATGCAATACGTGACCTAAGAGCCCCGGCAAGCTAGGTAAGTCGCCAGCAACTAGAACACCAATTTGTGTCATTTGTTCAGACGAAAAGTTTGTGCGGCAAAACAAACGCCATCCGGGTAAACGCCTCGTGAAATGCAAGTAGGACAAAAGCAAACCTACCAAGCAAAGGTCGACCTCTATTCTTTTCCCAACCACCATCCCTGCATTGATAACTGTTGTAAATGCTGCATGCTGATAATGTGATTTAGGCCTCATGATTATTGTAACTAGCATTCCATTCCAGGAATACAGCCGCATACAGTTGTAAGTACAACCACCGTCAATGGCATTCCAGCCATAGATCAAACTTACGTCTTTTGGTATCTAGGACGCCGGGACTGGATGTTCTGCGTATCCCAAACGGCTGCCCCGACCATTTACCATGGCCTGCTTATGTAAGTCACAATCCGGCAATCGATAATGATGCTGGTAACGGTATTTCGGTGCAGAACCACATCCTCCATGCTTGCATACGAGGTATAGCAATTCAAAGGGTAGAAAAACAACAGTGGCGATGCGAGCACATAAATTTCATGCATTGCTGGCCGAGTACGAAGGGGCAGAACTAGCTAGCACACACCAAGGATCTGGCTTTACTCACAGCAACTCGAGTTCCGGCAAAGTCCCCAGCTCGGGTGGGATGGCGCCGCTCAGTTGGTTATCATGTAGCGACCTGCGAGCAGAGAAATCCAGATGTCGCAGATTGCACACGCATGCACCAACACCAGGCACGAGTGCAGGTTGTCAGAGAGAGAGAGAGAGAGAGAGCTACTGACACGTGGCAGCTTATGTGGGGCCCACCCATGCAGGCAGATTGAGGAGACCATGGCAACTGTTAGCAAGGTCAACCAGAGTAGTTTGTACTGATCGCAGCATGGTGGCCGAAGAACTGCATGCCAGTGCGAGAGCTTCCATGTATAAGACCTTTAACAGCAAACGCGCCTGTACCATACCATACGGGGCCAGAAATGGGGCCTGTGCTGAGTTCCTATCTCCATATCTGCTTGTGATGCCCTGACCATCTACCCTAGTGGTCAAAATCACTTTGCGTCAAACTACTTTGCGAATCGACCTCGCAAACTGCTATTAAGGGGCTTCATTTTGGGTCGCAAAGTTCAAAAGTTACCGCGCCGCGCCCGCGCCGCGCCGGGCCTTTAGAGCCAAGTATCCTAACTTGGCTAGCGAAAGCGTCGCGCCCCAATTTTTGCGCCCTGTCATTTGAAAGGTTTCTTCAAACTTCAAAGGCTTGTGCAGACTGCACGGTGTGACTCGTGAGGCATGATGACAGACTTTCAATACATTCTGGGCTACAGGTACTGCCAGCCTGCCAGGCCATAGGGTGTAAACTACAGGTCCAGTCATCCTTAGGGCTAATGCTACATGAACTGAAAGAGACAACAGGCCAAGTAAGTGAGACACATTACTGTAGCCACCGACCCTAAAAAAGCCGACCAGCTCGCAAACCTAAAACTTTGCCTTCATTTTGGGTCGCAAACTTTAAATTTAACCTTGTTTTGGGGTAGTATTAAGTCCTGTGAATCACTTGACCCGGGCTTGAACCCTGGGGGCTGCTTCTTGGTGGCAAAGTTGTCAGAAACAAAATCAGATTTTCAAACCAAACACCACGCTAGATTTTTCACCATTCAGAGTATGGGATGAAGTATCTTTCTGGGCCTAGTCTTTATGCATGTCGAAGAGAAGCACGAACATTTGATCCACTTGTTTCAAGGCAACATCAGAAGTTGGCACCATAGTATTGGCTGCCATCACTAAAGGCAAGGCATTTGGCATACTTGGGAGTGAGGACAAATCCATGGAAACGACTACGTTCCCTGGGGTAATTTACGTCAGTGTCAGGGGCAGTATCAGCCGCACGATTGTGGCGGCACGAGACGGTGCGTCGCATGCTACACATTCATGCGGATGCATGGGTTTATGGACTAGTCATGTGGGCGCTGCGCCCACAGTACTATACCTATGATATGTAGTAGGTTTCTTTACTTTGGAGGTGCATACACTAAAGACTCAGCTAATGTCACGTATACAAGAATAAGTGAATCAACTGAAAAAAGTGGCACAACGCAGCACCGGTACTGCTAAGGCTAAAAACGTCCATGAGAAACTTGCCATACAGAAGGGGACGCTGGGAGCAATTTTGTAGCGTACCTCAGATTCCATTAGAAAATGAGCAAGTATTTTGTGAAAATGCTGCAGTACTTCGTCACTATTTTCTGGTCCGTGTGAGAATTCATGCAATTTTAGTAACCAGATAGCCCTTTTAAAGAATGCGGTTGGAAAGATGCCAGCAACGCAGCCTAGGGCTTAAGATAGGTAGCACTCTTTTCCTCTTGCCACTGCCCCCTTTCCCATAGGTAAATTCTCAGCATGTGAAGGTAAAAACATTGGATGGGTTTCTTAGTAGGATTGGCATTCAATTGACTAGGCAGCATTTACACAATCGTCTGTCGTGTGCAACACCAATGCTTTATACAACTGTAAAGGCAGATGCAAGGTTCTAATGGGGTGCAAGAAAGCAGCACTAGCATAGTAAGGTGAGTAAAGGCCTTGCAATCGGACAGTTTGCATTCGTTTAAATGCCAAGCATGCTTTCTTTGCGGCCTTTAGCACAGGTTAAATTGTAATTAGTAATGACATGCTGCCCCTTTAAGGGAACGGGACACCCGCGAATTATTTCACATAAAAATTCTCCGTACCCGTTCGTATCGTGAAAAAGTGGTGCACGGTGCGCCCACACCGAGCGGAAGTGGTCATGGCAGCTGCGTTTAGGCGTAACTACCATGCTAGGGCGAGCCAAATGCAAAACAAATGCTCGAATGTTAAACAAGATGATTTAATGATGTTGGCTTGTGGCGGAAATTAGCTGGTTTACAAGATTGCTGTTGTTTTTCAATGCCATCGGCATGGGGGGTAATCTGAAATTTTCGATCGCGCGATATGAAATAGAATTCATGACAAGTTTTGCGGGCTTCGCCCGCGACATTACAGCTCGTACTTTTTGTGGCCGGTCCCTGGCCAGGGAGCCCCGGCTAGGGATTGCGTGACACCACGTACTGCCGCCGAGGGCCAGGTGGCGCTAGCCTCGCCAAGGAGCGCGCGCTAGCTTTAGGGTCTCGACCACAAGATTCATGGAGGTTGGCAAAAGGGTGAAGAAAAAAAAAAAAAGGAAAGAAAGGCAAGGCCTAGGAAGGCTCGAACCCGGTACCTTGTGATCAAACGTATAATGAAGTGTGCTTTGGTGCCTGAAGTCTACGCAACCAATTTTCGTTGAAGTTGCACAATATGTACATTGCTACAAAGGGACAAATTGCGCAACCGCGCAGTGGACGGAGCTCGCCAACTACTTGCGGAGTTCAAGCTCCAGATTGACTGCTACCCCTGCACGGGAGCGCGATGCGCGCGAGCCGCGGGGATGAGCGACCTCGCCAACCCCGCAGACAGCAGGGAAAAATCGCTTACAGGCGGTGGAGCAGAGGAAAATCCACATGTAAGCTTCCTGCACATTTGTAATCGGGGTTCTTTGAACGGAGTTTCTTCTATACGTGAATGCGGGAACAAGAGGCCGCTGGATGAGCGGCTTATAGGTCGCAGTGTTTACTCGTAGCTGTTTGGCTAGAGCTTTTGTGATTAGTAGATGCAATATAGTGCATGGTTGAAAAATGAATTAAATAAAATGTGCGTTCCGCGCTTGGGTTGATTATACCCGGGCGGAACGGGGCGTGAGGTGCAGTGCCCCTGAAAAGAACAACCTACGCATTATTTAATACTAGCCGTGCAGATTCGGGATATTCTACCCCCGGTCTGTACGGTTAGCGTCTTACTAGCATCCACTAAACATAAGGGTTTAATGACGTCAGTTAGCTAGGGATAAGGGAGGTTTTGCGACTAAAAGCCGCTCTGGCTGGTTTTGTCGGCCTCTTTCTTTGCTCCTTGTCGTTGCGGCGGCAGCCGCAGCTATGGGTGCTGCGGAGCAAAATCCCAAAAGCACTGGTTGCACTGGCCACTTGGCCAGTGGTGAGACTTCCAGTTGTTAACCGGCCAGGCGTAGTTCCTCGCCCGGTTAACTAAAAGAAAAGAAAAAGATTACCTCCGGTCCGCACCTTTTCCCCAGCTTGGGGTCTTTGGTGGGCCGGATGCCGTGACAGGTGCTCAACTGTCGCTTGGTCGGCCCAGTGCGCGAGCTGGTGCTCCGTACCTGGGGATGCTTGCACCCCGGGTTGGAGCCGGATGGCTGGCACTGGCGACCCGTGTCTCGGTCCGCGGCCTGCGGCTTTTTCTTCGGAAATTGCTGCTGGCCAGCAAACTTTGCAATTGCCTTCCGCCGAGGGGGGGTGGTTGGGGCTGGGGACGGCGATGGGAAAAGCGTCTAAGCTAGAAATTTTTTCCCCACGCATAGAAACCTCGGGGGGAATGCGGTCTTGGCTGAACGGACTCTCGTTCAGCCAGGTGCCTGGGGCTGTGGCCTCGGGCATCCGGGCTGGCGGGGCCTGGGCTAGGTCCACGTTTTTTCTCGAAGCACCCCGGGTCTATGGGGAGACGGCCATAGCGGTACCGACTCGGGGCCCCGAGAGGGGTCATGATAGGCTGGCCGTGCGCAATCGCAGTGCAAATGCGCTGGGCCTTTTTGGGCCTGGCCATGCATCCACAGCCGCCGGGCACACGCCTCCCGATGTGGGGGGGCTCCCGTTTTGCGGCAGGGCGGTCACTTGTGACAACGAGCAAGGTGGAGTGCGGCTTCAAGGGAAAGCCAGGGCGGGGGTGATTGGGCAACGTACTTCATGAAGGGCCTTGAACGGCGTGCCTCCGGGCATGTCAATTAGTGTCACATGTATGCTTCCACTTATTGTTTTAATGAAGATGCTGGTTTTTGTGGGAGCTACGTGGGACATGAATCGGGGTTCTTTGAACGGAGTTTCTTCTATACGTGAATGCGGGAACAAGAGGCCGCTGGATGAGCGGCTTATAGGTCGCAGTGTTTACTCGTAGCTGTTTGGCTAGAGCTTTTGTGATTAGTAGATGCAATATAGTGCATGGTTGAAAAATGAATTAAATAAAATGTGCGTTCCGCGCTTGGGTTGATTATACCCGGGCGGAACGGGGCGTGAGGTGCAGTGCCCCTGAAAAGAACAACCTACGCATTATTTAATACTAGCCGTGCAGATTCGGGATATTCTACCCCCGGTCTGTACGGTTAGCGTCTTACTAGCATCCACTAAACATAAGGGTTTAATGACGTCAGTTAGCTAGGGATAAGGGAGGTTTTGCGACTAAAAGCCGCTCTGGCTGGTTTTGTCGGCCTCTTTCTTTGCTCCCCACCCACCCACCCTTGTCTTGGTTGCCTCTAGGGCAACGTACTTCATGAAGGGCCTTGAACGGCGTGCCTCCGGGCATGTCAATTAGTGTCACATGTATGCTTCCACTTATTGTTTTAATGAAGATGCTGGTTTTTGTGGGAGCTACGTGGGACATGAACGGGATTTCCCCAACAGAAAGTTTGGTCCAACAGACCAAAAGTTTGCGATGGTTATATCTGGAGCTTGCGAACACAGGACATCGCAGAGTTTGGCTCCTGCCGCAATCTGGGCATACGGACCTCTGCCAAATGGCTAATCTGGATGTAACGCTTCAGAAACCTAAAAAATGGGCGTGCCGTGGTTTGACCTTTTCGTGTTTGGTCGCAATGAAATTTGGCGCAGCTCATTCGTCCAGCGGACTGTAAGTCGCGCCGCTGAGTGGCTGGAGCCGAAAGCCGTTCGAAAGAGTGTTAGCTAAATTTGTGCTGAGGCTGCGTTTTAAGTATGTTGATAGCAGCAGTAAATTCGCAGTTTTGGGGGAGTTACTGACCGTAAATCTGCATAAAACTGGCTTTTGCGCTTCAAATTTCAAAATTTCGCGCAAAGAGGAAACTGCAGGCCCACATCCTGGGTACGTGCTGGGACTTAGACTCTCTACATTATATTGCACCAAGTCTGAGTGTGGCAGCCTCTCCCCTTGCCATTGTCATGGCTTATTGGTCCCCAACTGTGGCTTTAGAGGTGCCAATCTCTTTTACACAAGTCTGGGTATACTACATTGAGAGGGCTCTCAAAGACCTGTTCATTTAAGAAAGTTATAAGCCTGCATGTAACTTGAAGTGCGAATAAAAAATATTGCCGAAATGTCCCTGAAAAATACTCATGTGCACCATGGCAGTTTTATAGCCCAAACGCTTTGCGATTGGGCTCCAAATTGGTGGGCTCATACCCAAGTGTGCCACCACCATGGATGTGATGTCAAATCACACAAGCAGTCCACATTTTCATTTGCACTAATTCAGCGCGGCCATGTGTGCCTAAAATTGGCAAAGGGCCAGGTGAACCCCCTAGGTGTCTTTTTGTAGTGCCTATAATCTCAGAGTCCAAACCCAGATTTTTTTCTTAGGTATTTGCTGCACACCTATAGGTACGAGGATATGAAAGGGCTTTGAAAAATTCCCATATACATTACCGTGGCAGTGACTCAAACAATGTCCAACCTTGTAGATATTTTATTGATCCAACCTGTAGATATTTTAATGATCCAACCTTGTAGATATTTTATTGATCCAGAGGTAGTACCAATAGTCTGGATTCAAGAAGACGTAGGTGTTTGATTGTGCATGGAAGAAAGAAGCGCTTGTTGTTAGCTACCACCGCCACCATTGGGCTATGGCAAGTTGATTTCACAAATATTTGCCCATCATCGTTTTCTTTGGCGCATGATGGCACTCCCACAAAAATCCATGCAAACAATTTGGAATGATGGGGGGAGAGGATGACAACTCTACCTGGCTGTTTGACACGTGCATGCTTGACTTGCTCGCCCCCCCCCCCCACCCCCCCCCCCCCCCCCACACCCACCCACCCACCCATCCATCCATCCAACGTGCATGTATGTCTCATGTCTCTCGATTGGAGCGCCTGTCCCTACACCCCGGCAGCCAAGCAAGGAAAGCAACGAAGGGATCAAGCGAGGCCATGCCAATTAACCCCCCACCTGCCCAACAGGTCCGGAATGTACCGTCCATTCCTATGGCATGTTGATATCACAAACACCTGCCCCGCATTTTCTTCATGGCTATACTGCATGATCACAGTGCCACAACAATATGGGCTCAGAGATACACAATGACAGGGGGAAAAGATGGCAGGCATACTTGGATGTTTCACACGTGCATGCCTGAACGGCACATGCATTACGAAGCAAATTGAAAGAATGAGCTCATGGCATCCACCAATATCGTAACTTATTTTACTTTACAAGGTAAGGTTCACTGGTGCCTCACAAGGTAAGGTTACTGTACCTCATAAGGGAAGGTTCACTGGTACCCCATGCATTGTGCTGGCACAGGGCACAAACTTGTGTGGGCTCATCCCGGCCACTGGGAGCTGTTCCCATGCAGTAGGTGTGGACGCCGAGTGCCAATCCATGGCGGCCTTCTTAGCAGGCTGGGTGTGTGACCTGACCACGGAGGCCGGTGTGGCCTGATCCGGAGGGGCAGTGGCAACGATTCGGCCAGCTCCCTAACCCTGGCCAGGTGGCAAGAGCTACTTTGTGATGCAATCTTGCCACTGTCTGGGGTTCTTTGTTAATGACGAAGTCATTACTTATATCTAAAACTTTCTCTGTCGCAATATATGATCTAACCCCTACACCGTATCTGACTCGCACCTGGCATCAGGCACAAGTTGCACCAAACTGTGCGCCTGCCCCCATCCTGCTTAATTATTTTTTCTAGACCATACTGGGAACCAAGCATACACATATGTTGAGCCTCTTGGGGGTATAGTGGGTGGTCCCAGTACTAGATAACTCTGCTCTATAAATAGCTCCCCCCTCAGGGGTATACAGTTAGTGTGTGATGGACATCCTACTAATGCATGATGGAAACCATATTTCAACCATTTAACCCTTGGGTTGAATTTGTAGGTCAATTTACTAGTTAGGGTGGCATACCAACACTACAGTAACAATTCTAACTGCCCCAGGGACCCGCACAGTAGTGCTAAAAATAACTTGTGACTACACTTAGGCACGAGTTTTTTGGGGGCAAATGGTAGCACTCCTGATCAGTTTTGAACTTTGAAGTGTTAGGTGAGCATGGAAAATTGCCAAGCCTTCATGCTAACACTGATTTCAACCTATGTGACACCAACCCTTGCAATAACCATTAAACTGCCGGGTATGCTTGGGGACGCGCGTGCTTTGCACAGCCTCATGATGCATGATGGACTACATGTACCTTGACTTTGGCACTAGTTCTTTGTAGGGGACTGCACTAGGACCCAAGCATGGCATCCCGGCAGTGCTGAAAATAACCCGTGACTAGGCTTAGGCACCAGTTTTGGATTTTCCTCTAGGGTTTTCACCCTGGTCTGGTGGTCAAGTACGGTAAGACACGGTTGCTACGGACAGAGGAGATCTAGAAATCGATACTGGTCTAGTTGGTTCCCGCACAAACCTTCCCGCCAAATTCCTAGCGGGCGCACAGACTCGTGCCTACGGATAGTCATTAGAAAAACTTGCGGTCCAAAATCGGCGAGAGTACGGTTTAGGGGCTAAGAGCCCCGGCAAGCTAGGTAAGCCAACGGCAACTAGAACGCCAATTTGTGTCATTTGTTCAGACGAAAAGTTTGCGTGGAAAAACAAACGCCATCCGTGTAAACCCCGCGTGAAATGCAAATAGGACAAAAGCAAACCTACCCAGCAAAGGTCGACCTCTATTCTTTTCCCACCCACCATCCCTGCATTGATATAACTGTTGTAAATGCTGCATGCTGATAATGTGATTTAGGCCTCATGATTATTGTAACTAGCATTCCATTCCAGGAATACAGCCGCATACAGTTGTAAGTACAACCACCGTCAATGGCATTCCAGCCATAGATCAAACTTACGTCTTTTGGTATCTAGGACGCCGGGACTGGATGTTCTGCGTATCCCAAACGGCTGCCCCGACCATTTACCATGGCCTGCTTATGTAAGTCACGATCCGGCAATCGATAACGATGCTGGTAACGGTATTTCGGTGCAGAACCACATCCTCCATGCTTGCATACGAGGTATAACAAAACAAAGGGTAGAAAAACAACAGTGGCGATGCGAGCACACAAATTTCATGCATGCTGGCCGAGTACGAAGGGGCAGAACTAGCTAGCACACCCCAAGGATCCGGCTTTACTCACAGTTCACTGAGTGATAGCAAGCCCGCCAGCTCCGTCGGGATGGTGCCGCTCAGTTGGTAGCCAAGGTATCTGCAAGCAGAGACATCCAGATGTCGCAGATTGCACACACATGCACCAACACTAGGCATGGGTGAAGATTGTGAGAGAGAGAGCTACTGACACAAGGCAGCTTATGCGGGGCGCACCCATGCAGGCAGATTGAAGAGACCATGGAAACCGTAAGCAATTCTGTCAACCAGAGTAGTTCGTACTGATCGCAGCATGGTGGCCGCAGAACTGCATGCCAGTGTGAGAGCTTCCATGTATAAGACCTTTAACGGCAAACGCGCGTGTACCATACCATACGGAGCCAGAAATGAGGCCTATGCTGAGTTCCTATCTCCATATCTGCTTGTGATGCCCTGACCATCTTGTATATCGCTCGTGAAGTCGTGTGAATCACTTGACCCGGGCTTGAACCCTGGGGCTGCTTCTTGGTGGCAAAGTTGTCAGAAACAAAATCAGATTTTCAAACCCAATATCACGCTAGATTTTTCACCATTCAGAGTATGGGATGAAGTATCTTTCTGGGCCTAGTCTTTATGCATGTCGAATAGAAGCATGAACGTTTGATCCACTTGTTTCAAGGCAACATAATCAACATCAGAAGTTGGCGCCATAGTATTGGCTGCCATCACTAAGGGCAAGGCATTTGGCATACTTGGGAGTGAGGACAAATCCATGGAAACGACCACTACGAGGCGCTCGCATGCAGTGGGTGTGGACGCCGAGTGCTCCTCAACAAGCCAACGGTGTTTCCCGCGGCCAATCCATGGCGTTTTTCCTGGCAGGCTGGGTGCGTGACCTGACCGTGGAGGGCATCCATCCTAAAGCGGGGCCCCGTGCAACTGGTAGCTACCTTCCATGGCTACAGTAGAGGGGGAAGTAAAGCCCGCTGGCTTGCTGTCCTACCGTTGTGGCCTTAAATCCCTCTTGACTAGGTCAGAGGCTGGTGGCCGGGCGGAGAGGTCATCGTCGAGCGCTGCAGCCCTTCAGGAGACCTTTGGTGCATACGTTTCCTGTGCCCATTTTCGGGGCTGTAGTTGCCAGACTAGTGTCAATTCCTTGATGGACTTGCAACTTTACTTCCCCGGTATGGTGAAGTCGTGGGACTTGCCACATGGCGACCTCGCTGGTTGGAAGACGCGTCATGCCACCTCGTGACCCACCTCCGATTCCATGAGACGCAGCGTTTGCATCTTCCAGCATGTTGGTGATGCAAGGCCAGCGACTTGCCGGCCTGCTGGTGGTCATCGTGTTCCGTCATAACGTGCGAATCCATGAGGCGTTGAAATTCCGCGTCTGCCATCTCCGCTTCCAGCCTGATGTCCGATTTGGGCCGGCTCAGCGGGGCGCCCTGCTGCTGAAGTCTTTCCAGACCTCACAGGGCAAGAGGCAGTCAGTGGTGGTAGAAGACTGGGTGTCTGAAACCATCCTCCGCCACTGCTTCGCGGGGAAGCACGATTGCGAGCATGTGTTCCCATTCACCTACCCGCAATTCAGGCACATTTGGCACATTGCCACTCAGGCTTTGGGTTGAACAGATCTTCATCATTCACGGGCTGCGGAACGGCGGTGCCACCCATGTTTTCCCAGAGGGTCGCAGCATGGGGACATCCAAGGCCGGGGGCCCTGGCTCAGCAGCGCCACCGTTACCCAATATGTGGGCCTGCACCGCCGCTTGGAGGTGGAGTTTCCTGAGGTTCTTCTTCGGGCCATGGCCACCTGACCTCTCGGGCATGGCGGGCTATTTTTCGATTCCCCCCTGCCTAGTTAGGTTGTTCGTTCCACTTAAGATAGGTTCTTTGCCCTTGGCATGGATCGCCAGAGAGGGATGTAAGGGTAAGGCTAGCCATCTTGGGCAACCGAATTGGGAAACGTTTAACTGAGAAGAATGAAAGTTAATAAGTTGCTCGTCAGCACCATCCTAGGGTTTGCTATATTTGAACCAAGTTTGACAGGTGTACAGGGCCGTCAAAGTGCAGGGGCTCAGGGTACTTTTTCACGCAGAACGTGCATTCCGGAAAATGACGACCCGGCCACGGCGGCTTGCATTCCATGACACATTGCATTTACGTTTCTGTTTAACCCCATAGTCCGGAAATGTGCTTTTGGCACTTTCAGACCCCTGAAAATGAAAAAAATCATAATTCATTGACCACAGCTCCAAATAACCCCAACCAAGGTGCTAGGAATATCTACACTTCAAGGGCTTTCAGAATATGCAACAATATTAGAGTCCAGTAAGAGGTTTGCAAGATATTTTGTGTCAAAGTTGACCAAAAGATGGTCATTTTCAGGCAAGGGAAATACCATTGTAATTTACCCCTGCAGGGAGGGTTCTAAATGCAAATGCTGGAGTTGGACAATGTCAATAGATAGTTCAGGTATGCTGACGCAGGGCATGACCAGTCGGAATTGCATTTTATTGAGTGCACCCCGCTCATATGGGCACATGCGTATCTCCAGCCGAAAACAGGAAAAAAGCACTGTCAACCCATAATTCTTTGATGTAAATGCAAGGCATGCCTTACGTCAATATATGAGCACCCGGCATGGAATAAACATGGAATACAATAATACAAGCCCATACTCATCATGTTTAGCGATCACGCTTGCCCTGGCGTGCCATATGCCAGTGCTCCCAGCAGCCGGGCTCAGTGTGCAGGTGCACATCACAGTCAACACATTTGCTCTTGATGTTGCTGTTCGACTTGCATGCAGCACCCCTTGTTACGTGCGCTTGGAATCCAAATGTTCTGCCTTCTCTAACAGCTTCCTGACCGGCAGCCCTCAACTCCCTCTGGCTGAATGGCCCCTTGCCGGGAAAATCTCGTTGATGATACTTGGACGCCACCGCAATATTCAGCACCCAAAATAAGTTGCGCTGCCAGGGGCGCTTGGTGACTATCTCGTAGTGGTGGTTTGCTGCCACCTGATCCACCCTATCCACCCCACTCTTGTACGTGTCATAGAATGCCTTGATCTCAGGAATGTCCACCATCTCGTTCTCTCCCTTGCCCTTGTTCCACCACTCCTACACCACGGGGTCCTCGTCAGGGCTGCCATGGCGTGAGCTGTAGAAGCGGACCATCTTGCTGTCCACGTAGGTGAGGGCTGTGACACATCCTTCCAGCGCCTCCCTTGCTTCCGCCTCAAGCTTGGCACGACGCTCCTTCTCCTTGGTCCAGCCAGCAATCTGGCGGATAAATTCCAGCGTCACTAGCAAGAAAAAGAAGTTGATGGCGGACAAGTTCTCGCACTGGAGGTTCATCGCTCGAGGCAGGAGCGACATCTTCCGCGGGCGGCTTGTCAAGTTCGACATTTGCCCATTCAAAGTTGCTGGCTTCTTGGCCATTCCGGATTGCCTGGCCCTGCCCCGCCCTGCCCCTAAAGCGGGTCAAGCCTGCACCCCATGCAAGTGAGCCAGCAGGCCGGCCGCGTTTTGGTCGGGGCTGGTTGTTGTCATCAGCACAGTCTCCACCATAGGTGTTGGCACTACCCGGTACGTTTTCTTCGTCACTAATGGTTCTGACAGTTCCGGAACCAGATTCGTCCTGGCCACAACTGTCGTTATTGTCACCTTCCTCTCTGAAACTGTGGTAGCCTTGGCTTGCCCACCAATTTTCGACCACTGCCATATCGCACCAGTGGTGCTTGCCGTCATCATACGTCGCAATAAAGCTGCACTGAAGAGCCAGCCCGCCCCCCACCGTGCCTAACATTCGTGACAGTGCCTGAGTACGTGACATTGGGGGTCTCAAAAACCTCGCCAGACACGCGCAAAACTCTGTTTTTCCAGGTTTTACGGAGCGCAGCAGACATCGTGCGCGCGTGAAAAAGAAAAAATTAACCAAAAAGTCACCAGATGCTTTAGCAATGCCAGGCACGCTGTTGCAACTGGGATATGGCGAAATTACCCCCCAAACCCATATATCAGCACCTTTGTTGAATGTTAGATGACTAAACAATTCGGCCAGTTCCCTGGCCAGGTGGCAAGAGCTACCTCGGGATGCAATCTTGACACTATCTAGTGTTAATGACGTAGTCATTACTTATATAAAAAACTTTCTCTCACGCTATACGTGACCTAAGAGCCCCGGCAGACTAGGTCAGTCGCCGGCAACCAGAACGCCAATTTGTGTCATCTGTTCAGGCGAAAAGTTTGTGCGGCAAAACAAACGCCATCTGGGCAATCGCCGCGTTAAATGCAAATAAGACAAAAGCAAACCTACCCAGCAAAGGTCGACCTCTATTCTTTTCCCACCCACCATCCCTGCAACACAAGGGGGGGACCAACACTGGAACACTGGGTCTGATAACTGTTGTAAATGCTGCATGCCAATAATATGATTTAGGCCTCATGATTATTGTAACTAGCATTCCATTCCAGGAATACAGCCTCATACAGTTGTAAGTACAACCACCATCTACGGCACTCCAGTCATAGATCGAACTTACATCTTTTGGTATCTAGGCCGCTGGCCGGACCATGGATGTAATGAGATCCCGAACGGCTGCCCCGACCATTTACCATGGCCTGCTTCTGCAAGTCGCAATCCAGCAATCGATGCCGAAGCTGGTAACGGAACTACGGTGCAGAACCACATCCTCCATGCTTGCATACAAGGGATAGCAAAACACAGGGTGGCGATGAAAGCACACCATCGTTTTTCTCCAAAAGTAGTCTGATAACGCATGCTGGAAAGATAGGGCTGCTATGCCTGGGCCTGCCATGAGGAAGATTGCCTGCTGGACATGGGTTGACTAATCCTATTTTATAAAAAGCTCCAAGCTCGCCTAATTGTTTTTGATGACCCGGTTGTTTATAAGGGTCGGGGACTACTGTTTAGTGGTCCAAAAGGTAGAGGTTATGCTTCAGTAGAGATTTTTTGTTTCTAAGGATTGGTAATGTTTGTTGATTGTGCACCCGCTATCATGCTACGGACCTGTGGGTCGGCTGGTTGCTTGACGAATCTGAGGGACAGATTGTTTTGAGGGAGTCGTGATTACTTATTGAATATTGGACTCGGGCCGACCGCAAGGGTAGATGGGCGAGACTTGTGCTGTTAGTTTTAAGAATCTTGTTCTACTATCACCGGTGCGTGTAGCGCACTACCCTGGGGGTGTCTGGGCAGTCTACTTTTAGTGGCGTTTCCAGCACTATTCAGGTCGTTGTGTGACGCATGGCGGTTTAAGATGATGTCAGCTTGTGCGTCGCCGGATCATGCCTTTCGCAAGCTAGGCATGCAATGATCCGCAACTGTTTTCTTTCCCTCCACCCTGGAGGCTTCTTGCTTCCGCGTGCCGACTGAGAAACCTTTAGGCCACTGTAACTGCTGCATTTGTGGCAGGGCTCCACTTATTGTTTCAATAAATGGTGGTCTTCTTGGGAGCTGAGTGATCTTAAATTTCATGCATGCTGGCCGAGTACAAAAGGGCAGAACTAGCTAGCAGGCGTCAAGGATCTGGCTTTACTCACAGCACATAGAGTGATGGCAAGCCCCCCAGCCCCTGCAAGATGGTGCCGCTAAGTTGGTCGCCAATGAGCCACCTGCGAGCAGAGACATCCAGATGTTGCAGATGGCACAGACATGTACCAACAAGGCCTGAGTGCAGGTTGTCAGAGATATAGCTAGTGACACGTGGCAGCTTATGCGGGGCGCACCCATGCGGGCAGGTTGAAGAGACAATGACAACCAGCGTAGTTTGTACTGATCGCACCATGGTTGCCGAAGAACTGCATGCCCGTACGAGAGCTTCCATATGTAAGACCTTCAGACGCTATATAAGACCTTAAACAGCAAAAGCACGTGTACCATAGCATACAGAGCCCGAAATGAGGCCTATGCTGAGTTCCTATCTCCATATCTGCTTGTGATGCCCTGACCATCTATGTCGTATATTGTTCATGAAGCCCTTGAATCACTTGACCCAGGCTTGAACCCTGGGGCTGCTTCTTGGTGGCAAAGTGGTCAGAAAATCGGATTTCTCTGAAAATAGTTAAACAGAACGCGGGAAAGAAAGAGCCGCCACAACCTTGTGGCTGTACATGCAGATTGGCTTGTTAGACGAGCGGGGACGGCTTGTTGTTGACCGGGGAATCCTATGTACTGGCAACTAGCTTAGCCTTTTGTAAGTCAGGCGCCGTTTGAACGGCGGGCCATGCGTGGAATGCTGACGGTAGTTGAGTAAAAAAATGTGATGAAATCGTATGTAACCAGCACTCACAAATTGATTGGTGTTCTGCTTGGTTGGGTAGTGTGTTCAGGGTTGCATTCGTATCGTACACATGGCCTGACAGCTCAGACGTGTGACAGATGAGCTGGCTGGCTGAATCACTAAATTGTCAGCGTTAGGATATTTCTGTTTTTGCCTTTTTCCATTTTGACGGTAGGCTTGATGAGCATGGTCAGCGGGTTGTGACCCGTAATTGTCTCTTCCCACCCATCCCACCCTTGGGGTACTCTTACTCCTGCATGCGAGGGAGACGAGATGACTACATAACCTGCCTTGGGCAGGGGCTCTACTCATTGTTTTCAATGAAATGCTGGTTTTCTCGGGAACTCGAGCGTCATAAAAGCAGATTTTAAAACCCAACACCATGCCATATTTTTCACCATTCAGAATATGGGATGAAGTATCTTCCTGGGCCTAAGTCTTTATGCATGTCAAATGGAAGCATGAACATTTGATACACTTGTTTGAAGGCAACATAATCAACATCAGAAGTTGGCACCATAGTATTGGCTGCCATCACTAAGGGCAAGGCATTTGGCATACTTGGGAGTGAGGACAAAGGAAACGACTCTATCCCTGGGGCCATTTTCGTCAGTGCAGTATCAGCCGCATGAATGTGGCGGCACGACACGGTGCGTCGGTCGCTACAAAATCATGCGGATGCATGGGTTTATGGACTCGTCATGTGGGCGCTGCGCCCACAGTACTATACCAATCATATGTACTAGGTTTCTTTCCTTCAACTGGGGGTGCATACATTAAAGACTCAACAATCGGGGTTCTTTGAACGGAGTTTCTTCTATACGTGAATGCGGGAACAAGAGGCCGCTGGATGAGCGGCTTATAGGTCGCAGTGTTTACTCGTAGCTGTTTGGCTAGAGCTTTTGTGATTAGTAGATGCAATATAGTGCATGGTTGAAAAATGAATTAAATAAAATGTGCGTTCCGCGCTTGGGTTGATTATACCCGGGCGGAACGGGGCGTGAGGTGCAGTGCCCCTGAAAAGAACAACCTATGTACGCATTATTTAATACTAGCCGTGCAGATTCGGGATATTCTACCCCCGGTATGTACGGTTAGCGTCTTACTAGCATCCACTAAACATAAGGGTTTAATGACGTCAGTTAGCTAGGGATAAGGGAGGTTTTGCGACTAAAAGCCGCTCTGGCTGGTTTTGTCGGCCTCTTTCTTTGCTCGTTGTCGTTGCGGCGGCAGCCGCAGCTATGGGTGCTGCGGAGCAAAATCCCAAAAGCACTGGTTGCACTGGCCACTTGGCCAGTGGTGAGACTTCCAGTTGTTAACCGGCCACAGGCGTAGTTCCTCGCCCGGTTAACTAAAAGAAAAGAAAAAGATTACCTCCGGTCCGCACCTTTTCCCCAGCTTGGGGTCTTTGGTGGGCCGGATGCCGTGACAGGTGCTCAACTGTCGCTTGGTCGGCCCAGTGCGCGAGCTGGTGCTCCGTACCTGGGGATGCTTGCACCCCGGGTTGGAGCCGGATGGCTGGCACTGGCGACCCGTGTCTCGATCCGCGGCCTGCGGCTTTTTCTTCGGAAATTGCTGCTGGCCAGCAAACTTTGCAATTGCCTTCCGCCGAGGGGGGGTGGTTGGGGCTGGGGACGGCGATGGGAAAAGCGTCTAAGCTAGAAATTTTTTCCCCACGCATAGAAACCTCGGGGGGAATGCGGTCTTGGCTGAACGGACTCTCGTTCAGCCAGGTGCCTGGGGCTGTGGCCTCGGGCATCCGGGCTGGCGGGGCCTGGGCTAGGTCCACGTTTTTTCTCGAAGCACCCCGGGTCTATGGGGAGACGGCCATAGCGGTACCGACTCGGGGCCCCGAGAGGGGTCATGATAGGCTGGCCGTGCGCAATCGCAGTGCAAATGCGCTGGGCCTTTTTGGGCCTGGCCATGCATCCACAGCCGCCGGGCACACGCCTCCCGATGTGGGGGGGCTCCCGTTTTGCGGCAGGGCGGTCACTTGTGACAACGAGCAAGGTGGAGTGCGGCTTCAAGGGAAAGCCAGGGCGGGGGTGATTGGGCAACGTACTTCATGAAGGGCCTTGAACGGCGTGCCTCCGGGCATGTCAATTAGTGTCACATGTATGCTTCCACTTATTGTTTTAATGAAGATGCTGGTTTTTGTGGGAGCTACGTGGGACATGAATCGGGGTTCTTTGAACGGAGTTTCTTCTATACGTGAATGCGGGAACAAGAGGCCGCTGGATGAGCGGCTTATAGGTCGCAGTGTTTACTCGTAGCTGTTTGGCTAGAGCTTTTGTGATTAGTAGATGCAATATAGTGCATGGTTGAAAAATGAATTAAATAAAATGTGCGTTCCGCGCTTGGGTTGATTATACCCGGGCGGAACGGGGCGTGAGGTGCAGTGCCCCTGAAAAGAACAACCTACGCATTATTTAATACTAGCCGTGCAGATTCGGGATATTCTACCCCCGGTATGTACGGTTAGCGTCTTACTAGCATCCACTAAACATAAGGGTTTAATGACGTCAGTTAGCTAGGGATAAGGGAGGTTTTGCGACTAAAAGCCGCTCTGGCTGGTTTTGTCGGCCTCTTTCTTTGCTCCCCACCCACCCACCCTTGTCTTGGTTGCCTCTAGGGCAACGTACTTCATGAAGGGCCTTGAACGGCGTGCCTCCGGGCATGTCAATTAGTGTCACATGTATGCTTCCACTTATTGTTTTAATGAAGATGCTGGTTTTTGTGGGAGCTACGTGGGACATGAAATGTCATGTATGGTGGAATAAATGAATCAACTGAAAAAAGTGGCACAGCGGTGCGCAAATACTACTCACGCTACTAATGTCCATGAGAAGGGAACGTTGGGAGCAATTTCGTAGCGTACGTGTCCGAACCCATGACGTACATCTCACAAATTCCAAAGTTTGGCGCGAACAAGAGCTGAATGTTGCGCGATTCCACAGCCCTGCACATCTGCTCCAGATAATTTTAGCTTGTGATAGTAAGACTATTTCAGCAATAACAAAAAAATAAGCAGTAATATATTTACGTAAATGTAGGCACGTTTTGCTCGGAAGCATGAAGGTCTGGAAGCCCAAATTATTCCGAGGAATAATTTGGGGCGACAGGAACTGGTTATTCCCGTTTATGTAACGTATGGGCCTGACATATTGACCTTCGTGCTTCCGAGGAAAAGGTGCCTACGTTTACATAAAGATAACTGATAGGCAAGTAGGTAAAAATCCTTCACAAACCTTGGGGCTGACATTGCGTTACCGAAAGAGGCGACTCTCAGTGTCCATTGAAATTCAAGTATGTACAACGGGCGGCACGCAAATTTCAGTGCAGAAGGAGCATACATGCGGACTGATCCAGGACAGGATCAACCAAACCCTACGGGCCCAGCTGTGTCACTACAGAGAAATCCCACTTCCGTGGGACGCGTCCCAACCCAGCAATCAATTAGGGACAAGATCAGAAACGTGGGGCGTCCCACCGTGGTGAATTAATGTCCCACCTACATGAATTTAGGAAAATGGGGTGTCCCACCGAGGCGAGTCAGGGTGTTCCACCGAGGTGAGTTGGGGTGTTCCAACGAGGTGGGTTTGGGAAAATGGGTGTCCCACCGAGGTGACTTGGGGTGTCCCGCCTATGTGAGATTGTCCCACCGTTGTCCCACCGAAGTGGGACTCCTCTGTGTACACATGAGTAACAACAGGATCTGTACGGCAACTGTGGGCCCACTTCCTGATTCCGTGGACTCTTGAGCATAGAACAATTTCTGAGACGACAGACTTTCAGACCAACCTTGGATCTATTTTGGTTGTGGCTGTGCTCGATAGCATCAAAGTTCACACCGCAGGTTGCTGTCCTTAAACTTCGGCGCTGCCTCCAAGAAGTCTGTTGGTTCTCAAATTTGGCAGGAATGGCCCCGCACGTTTTCCGCATGTTTCCTCCAGCAGTGATAACCGCAGTAATAACCCTTGTGGAATGGGGTGGGGGACTGCATTGGGCTTCACCCCTAAATGGTCTGGCTGCCGATTTGCCGCCGAAAATCGAGTTGTAGACCACGCATCGGCCCCTTCTCGGGCGACCAAATGCCGAGAATACTAACGGGAATACGGAAACATTTAGCTGAGAAGAATGAAAGTTTACAAGTTTCTTCAGAACATGATGCTAGCGTTTGCTATATTTGGACCATATTTAACAGGTGTACTAGACGGTAAAAGTACAGGGGGTATTTTTTCACGTAGAACGTGCATTTCAGACAACGGCCAACCTGGCCATGGCGGCTTACCTTCACGCATGGCATTTAAGTTTTCGTTCCAAAGTGCTTGCCAAAAATAGGGAATACACTTGATACGTCCTAAGGATGATGTTGCCAAATTTTTGGTTCGCGGGATTGCCATTTGATAGGTGTCGGCAGCGTTTTTGCTGGAAAAAACTGCGATCAGGCCGGACAATAACCTTAAAAGCAATACCTTTTCGGCGATTTTGAAGGGATATATCTGCTGCTTTGCACATGTTATGATGCATTGTAGTCGTAAACGTGCAAGGGTGGCCACAAATCGCCGAATCCAGTGACCATGCTGCACTACTTTGGTGTGCCGCAACGCGCCATTTTGCGGCCACCACCTGGGCCAAGGTAACGCCAGCCATGCCAGGTAAAGCAGAAGCATCGTTTTCTTGTCGATGTCTGGCGTTTATATACAACTTGTAGCTTGCGTAGCTTATTCTTTTTGCATTATTCATGCTCTTTCTTGACCATGACCTGGACCCTTCCTAAAACACCTTCTTAGATGCTTACCTCAGTCAATACGTGGCATAGTGTGATGGTGCTGGGTTTCAGAGGCTGTATGGGTTTGAATACCTCCATATATGTATGTTATACGATTCCAACACACATATTGCACGAGTGTGAGACAGTTGGCTAAAATCTTTGGCATCATCAAGTATGTAATGGTGAGTAAAAACTTCCCATTGTCAGCATGCGCCACCAGGTGTGCTGGCCATCACCAAAAAAGCAAAAGGCTTAGGCCTAGTTTACATGAGCTAGGGAAAGCTGAAATAGGCTTAACATCACTAGTTTGTTGGTGGTTGCCTCCTAGAATGCATGCTTTGCGTAGGTTATCCGTACCGCGGTACCTACGCGCATGGACAAGACGGCACATGCACATCTATAGGTGTCATATAAGGGCAGTGTGGTCAATTCACCAAGAATGAAAACGCGAGTCTTGACCCCCGTGACTTTGACGGTAGTTATATATGGCCTCCCATCAGTGTTTTTGGTAAGGGGTGGGGGGGTTCCGGTAATTCCCGTAGGGGACCCGGCCGAGGCCGGGGGGGCCATCATCCGGGGGGGGCTCCGGCCCCCCCGGATGATGGCAATTAAAAAAAAACAAAAACAAAATCCCAATAGGATTTCTTATACAGTTAAATAATTTCTCCTAAACTCTGAAGCCTTGCCATAGGCCCCTAGTGGGCTGCTTGTGCCCTTATTCTCATACCGGGGTATACGCAGCCGGCAGCTGGCAGCCCTACTAAGACACGCGCCGATGATAACTTAGCAAGCATACAAGCATGTGCACATGGTAACAATAGGAGGCTACAAAACATAGTACGCATTGCCGGTAGGCAGTGTATCGCTCTCACAATGGCTCACCCATACATGGCGCGGCCTGACTAAGTAAGTTATTAAACATGATGCCGCCTGTTTGCATGCACCCTACACCCATAGGCAATTGTAAGTTGGAAAAGCTACCTCAGGAGACCCGGGTTCCTCTTTAAAAACGAGGACCACCGCTAGCTAGTGCCATCTTGGCTTTCTTTGTATGTTGGTTCCCAGTTTTACCGCCAGGCCGGCGCAGCTTCCTGTCCGTCCATTTAACATGCGCTCGCTCAAGCCCATTCATCTTCTCAAAGTGGTTGAACGAGAGCCCTTGCATGAAAATGCGAAGGGAAGCGTCCATGTGCAGTTCTTGGAGACGGTTGCGCCGCTCACACTTGAGGAGGTTCATCGCAGAGAAGAGCCGCTCGTTGGCGACGGACCCGGGCGCGAACGAGACCATGATCATTGCAACCTTCACCCACTCACTGATCATGGCCCAGCGATGCGCGTTCTGACAGCAGTCAGCCCACACCTTTCGCCATGCTGCAGGCTTGTCGTCGCTTGCCTTTGGCCAGTTGACCATGCTCGTCCGGAAGTCCCTGTACTGCTCCGTGAGAAGGTCGCGATCAATCATCGGGGGAGCCTGCATGGCGTGCTTCCCATCGCTCGTGCGGGCCATGCCTGGGGGAGTGTACCCCCGTGCCACGCAGTAGTGGTCCGTAACAGGCTGCAGCCGTTGCCTAACGGCTTCACCGCTTGGCATGTTGCCGTCACAGTCAGGGACCCAATAGACTGGAAGCAGTACCTCCCAGGCCTCTGTGAAGGGGGTGGGGGGGAAGCGGCGGTCAAACTCCGTTATAGCCACCTCAGCCACACGCGCCAACTTCGTGCGGGTTTGCTTCACCATGTGGGCCAGCTTGGCCACGTCTGATTGGTTGCTCAGCTGCACAGCTGTGCGAGACCGGGTCACACGCACGTCACCAAGCCGAGACTTGCGTGTTTGAAAAGTGACTGCAAAGCCCTCCTCCTGGCCCTTTGGCACGAGCTGCACCTCATTCTCCCCATCCACGTCGACCTCCTCTAGTTGTACTGTGGTCGCCTCCTTGGTGACTTGTGCAGGCACGCTCCCCATGGCGTCAGCAGGTAGGATGATGCGGAAGCTGTCCGAATCACTGTCAACATCTGGCTGTGGATCCACCTCCCCCCGCACTGGTCGCAGTAGCGCCTGGAAAGGCAGGCCACACGTGGCCGCATCGGCCAAGTACACCTGGGAAATGGTCTCCTTTGCCCTGGTTACCAACCTGCCGACATCGGTGCAGTGGGCGTCATCAGCTTGAAAGGCTTTGCAGAGGATGTCAAGCTGCTGAAAGAGCGGCAGCAGCCCGTGTATGGCGAGTACCACGTCGGCAGAGACGAGCTTCTCGAATATCTCCTTTGACTCGCCGTCAGTTTCCCCATCGCGCGCAGCATCATCAGCGCGCTTGTAATAGAAGTCCACGAGGGCATCGTACTCTTGGACCGTGCGCTCTAGCACGCCCCTGATCGAAATCCACCTGATGTCATGGATCGCGAGCATGCTGAGTTGGTCGCTGTGGCCCAGCAGAGCTTGGTGGAGCATGAAAGTCTGGGTGTGCTTGGCGCTACGCCGAAGGTCGGATGCAATTGCCTTGAGGAGGCCCTGCACCTTCTGAACCAATTCATTGTTGGCAACCTCCACCCCCACGAGGTTGGTCCTGTGAGAGGGGCACCATTCCTCCAAGGGGAAAGGTGCGTACCGCTCCTTGATGAGCGTGATGACGCCGCCTGTGCACACGATCATCACTGCCGCGCCATCCATGCCACATGAGGTGAGCTTGTTGGCGACGTCCTCACGACTCAGCCCCCCATGGCTCCTCAGCTTGGCATAGATCCCCATGGACACCGTCTCCGCAGTTGCAATGCCGTTGGGCAGCTCGTGGCACGCCAGGAATTGTGTTGTACGGATGCCATAGCGCACGGGGTAGATGACGATAGAGCACTGCTCCTTGCTGATATCGTCAGAATCGTCGCAGGAGATGGAGATGAAGGGCGACTGCTTGAGCTGCTCATGCAGCTCATCGATGAGGACTTCATTGAGGCATTCCCCCATTTCCCACCCCGCGTTGTCATTGTTGTACTTGGCAGAGAGGTCAAACCCCTTTGGCTTGGGGTCAACTTCTGTCATGTACCTCACCATCGTGGCAGTCTGCTCGTAGTCCAGCATTGGCCGCCCATGCAGCAGGGTCTTGTACACCATCACAAGTTGTTCATGATCTCCTGCTTTGCCACCTGCTGAGGGGTCCTGCTGTTTGCCAATTTCGACGAAGAGCCAGCGGAGCCGTGCTTGCTTGTTGAGGACACCAGATGATTGACAGCCTCGCCCTTGCACAGCTTGTTGTTGATGATCCTCAGCGCGTTCTGATGGATGCCGGCAGTCTCATGCTCTGTCAACCTCTCCCGCCGGTCAGTGGAAAGTGACTTGGTTGACATTCCGGTAGCGATGCAAAGCTTGCACTTCATCTCCCACCCGCCTTCCAAGTCCTGCTGAAGGATGGCCCACGAGAAAGCGTCACCTTCAAACCACGACTCCTTCGGTTTCTGTCTCACCCGAGGTGTTGGAACAGACGGAACTGCAGGCGGCTTCTGCTTGGCAGCCTGCACGGAACCACTGCCACCCTGACCGCCGGTTGCCGAGCCAGGCTGCTTGTCAACAACCTGATTCGAAACAACCTGCTCCGACACGGCCTGCTCCGGAACACCACCACCATGGATTTCAGGCTGTGCGTGCGCTGAGCCACCTGCATCGCCCTCCTCCGCTACGGCACCCTCATCCACATTCCTCTCATTAGTGTCGTCCCCTTCTAACTCGATGCCTGCCTGCGCCTGGTCTGTACACCGTGCCCAAAGCCGGCCGACCGCTTGCAATGCCGGCCCAGGTTAAAATGCCACCGCCTCGTGTGAAATGGTCTTTGAATTTGTAGCCCAGGGGAATCGGGGGCTCTTTCTTCTTTGTCATGATTCGCTTCTCTAGCGCACTATCGAATAATGCATGATTAGAAAACACGCAAAACAAAGTCAGCTGGCTCGACTGCCGTGAACTTCATCAACATTTTGCAGCTCAGCACCTTCACGTCGTGTTTACCTTACGTACCTACTGCAGCTCGGCAGTCTGCAGCGCATTTGTTACCTGCTCTACCAGTCTAGTCTACGCATTTGACAGGCTGGACTTGCCGGCTGCCCAGTGCTGACCCATTTGTTGTAGGGTCAGAGCTGCACCGCCCCACGCCTTTTGTTACTTGGGTACGGAACATCGATTTACTCACTCGTGAGTTTGAGTTGAAACTGTAGCCCCTCCTCAAAAGTTGCTGTTACTGTAGTACGTCCAACAACAGTCTACAAATCTCTGCTGCCCATTGCGTGGCAACAACAACATCAACAACATTTGTGCTGGTCACGCTCACACCGGTATTTTAAGTGGGCAACATGAACGCCAGCTGATCAAGTCGCGAGCAAGCAATGTTTGTGCAAAATCGCCTAGCCTTGACGAGCCGTTGCCCATGAATATTTTTTAATTACTGCATCTGAGGGTCAGGCACTACTATTTTATGTTGATCAGTAAGGTATGTTGTAGCTGCGATCGGACCATCGCGAGATTTCATTCCCTTGCACCCTGGTTTTTGGGCATTCAGCAGGGCTCTGCTGTGTCGGCGTTTACATTTCGTGGAGGTGTTAGCATGGCAGCAATGTGCAAACTGTTTGCAAATGCCGGGAATAGTCAACCTTTACTAATAGAAATTGATATTGTGTTTTAGTCAGTATATAAGTACCAGTTCTGTCTGACGGGGAAACCGGGGAACCCCGGCCGGCATTATTTGCTTCCAGGTCGACCAGGGCAGCCCGGACAAGTCACAATGGCTTATACCGGTCGAACCGGGGGGGTTCCTGCTCTGAACACAGCATACCGGTCGAACGGGGGGGGGTTTCCTGCTTTGCATATAGCATACCGGTTGGCCGGGGGGGGCGGGTCCTGCTTGACATATAGCATACCGGTCGGCCGGGGGAGGCTTACCGGTCGGCCGGGGGGGCACCGGTAATTACCGGAGAATTACCGGTTCCGGTACGTTAGCAAAAACACTGCCTCCCATGCATGTATGTGAGGTTGTGATGGCTTAGCACAACAGCAAAAAGCCCCTTCAAAAGATCTTTACGCGTTCATAGACCTATACTGCCCCGACGTTGGTGGTGGGGAGATTTCACGTGTTTCTCAGAAGGCTTAATGACGGCTCATCAATGCCGTCATTGATGAGCCGTTATTAGATGGCATTGATGAGTAGGCTTAATGACGGCTGAGGCAAACGAGTTGCTATCTCGCCCACACCAATCTATGAAACATTAGTGTGCCACCTTTCCTGTGTGCAAGTGTGGGGATCTCAGCGGGTCGTTTGCTGTCACATTGACAACGCGTCTATCCGTGTGTCTCATGGCAAACACATGCGCCTTGTGTACATACGCCATGCGCTCAGATGCAACCGTGTGTTCGGCATTGGTGAGGACCGCCGGTTATCAGGCCCTATGTCATGATCCATGACGTACGGTCGCTGGGTGTGCCCACTCTTTGTGTCGGTGGCAAGAGTTGCCGGTTTAATTCTGATAGATGACTTGCATCCAACACATCGATATCATCATGGCGCATTACCAGATTACTAGCAGCAATAATGAAATCCATATCTGGCCTTGCTTTGCTTTGCATGCATCACCACAAAACATCAACTTTATTACCATGTGTGTGCTAGCTCTATACGGTAGAATAACACACACTTGTTGAGCTTCGCTCATTTTATATATGACGCGTGGACGGGCTCAAAGGGGACCGACCTGCCATACTGTAGCGCTTGTCACGAGGGTACTGCACCGGCCGGCCCTTTTTGTACCGAGGCTCAGTGTGGTTCCGGAGTGCAGGCCTAGGTAGCTTCTAACGTACATCACTAGACCTTGATACCTGCGCCAGCCGCCAGGCATGGCGCAACTATGATGGGCCGTCAGTACACCTTGTACCTGCGCCAGCCGGCAGGCCTGCGTGGCGCAATGTGAATGATAGTCAGTACTAAGAGTGGTGCAGGAGACGTAGGGAGGCCTCTTTTCAGTGTTATACGCTGTCCGTATAAAGCCTAGCACACAAAAATATAAAATAAATGTTTCTCTTGGTGGGAAGGAACTCCAGTGGACCAAAAACAAGAAATGTATACGTCTCAGATGGCAACATGGCCATCAGTATGCTAGCTAGGGTGAGCACACAGTCTGTGTGAATTTGTTGGGCCAGCCCACAACAGCTGTGCCCCTGCTCTACCCCATTTGCCAGGGTGGCTGGGTGGGAGGCAAAAGAAACAACTTGCTTCCCTAGAATAAAAGCCCACCTTTTATAGCAACCACCTGTCCAGCCAAGCCCAGGGTGGCTGGGGTACACGTGCCAGCACAAAAAAATATTTTTTTCTGAAACTTATTTTTTCTTTTTGTGCTATACCGCGTTGCATTATCCGCTCAGCAGTTTAGTCATAGATAAAATGAGCATAGCTCACCAAATCCATTTCTAGCCTTGCTTTGCTTTGCATGCATCACCACAAAACATCAAATTTATTACAATATGTGTGCTAGCTCTATACGGTGGAATAACACAGACATGTCTACCAGATGGCAACACGGCCATCTGTATGCTAGGGTGAGCACACTATGTGAATGTGCAGGGCCAGCCAACAGCAACTGTGCCACTGCTCTACCCACATCTCCTTACATGGCTAACAGCCGAAAATACGTAGGACATGCCAAAAAGAAAACTTAACTACCTAGCTATGGGGGTACTTTCTCCCAACCCAGGTTCACCCTTGGGTTAGTTAAACAATTTCCCCCTTGACCTCACACACAAGGGTGAGGTCAGTTGATAGCTAAAAGACGGTAGATGAAAACTGGAAGACATCAAAACTCGACGCCACTGAAGTGGCGCTGAAAAGCCGCAGGGTCAAAACCCAGGGCCTGAGCCCAATGGGCGGGTGGGATGTCCCGCCCCAGGAGGCGGCGGTGGAGGCCAGTGTAGCGCGTGACCGAGAGGGCCGAAGCCCACCGGCCGCGCAGCTGAATGGCCTTCGGCCACTCGCCAGCGATGGCATCGTGCGTTGCCCCACCATGCCGGAGGCTGTGAAAAGAAAACATCCCCGGAATGCCCATGCGGGCCTGTCTAGCCTCCCACTGCTGCCTAGCCTCAGTGGCTGAACGTTAAACCCCGAAAAAGAAGTGCATCCGGGGGCTGGCCAACCGTCAGGCGTTGCAGGAGCCACAAAGAAAGTGGATCCCGGACGTGGTCGTGCTGGGCTTCCCCCTGCGCAGTCTTGAGGTTGCGCAGTACAAGGGCATCGACCGTGGGCCCTGGCTCGAGAAGGGGGTGGCCAGGATGGGCCACATCCCGAACCTGCAGCCCTAGCGCCTCGCTAATGCGTAAATACTGCTGGGAAGCAATAATAATCAACACGCTCAAATGCACCCGTCGACGTGAAACTAGCAGCAAGGCAGTGAAATAGCTAAGGCGCCATGGCATAGGCGGAGGGCTGATAGCCGGAACAAGCCACTGCCAACCTACTAGGCGGTCCCCCAGTACCCCATTCCGAACGATGTCGTAGTACGGGTGCAGACAGGCTTTGGCGTGTTGGCATAAGGTATGCCCTTGCCCCCCTCTGGCATGGTAGACAGCAGAAATACACTCATAGAAAATGGCTTCCGCATCAGCTGGGTCAACAGGGCCAGGTGGCGCCCACGCCACATAGACAACCACTGCGCGTCGGTACGCTGGCAAAGGTTGACGCAAGGTTGAGTGTGCACTCCAAAAGTGCCAAGTCCCGAGGGCGTTGCGCCCCCTCACGCACAGCGTTGGGATGCACGTCACCACACCGGGTCAAGTCACGAATCCAAGCGCCAAACCGACCGGCCTTGTCTGTCAGCTGGGTTGTGTTCGGTAGCCACCCAAACCCATGCAGTGGCTCTGCATGTCGCTAGCCAGTGACAGAGCGCACTAGCGCTGAATCAGCTGGTCCAGGCGGTAGGAAGAAGACCACCCCTGACAAATGCCCCCACCACAGCCCTTGAGTCCACAAGCCGGACGACTCGCTTACCTCGACTCGCCTTCGTCCGGCACGACCACTCGACCCCCTGCGTCGCAGCAATCGCCACCTTCACTTTGATGTGGTTAGGCTGCCCCCGCCACTTGTAGGACAGTGCCGTACGCCAATGGCCACCGTCCAGCAGGTTGTAGTCCCCTTCCATGCGCTCCACGTCCCAGTCCTCCCCAGACGTTAAGGCTGTCGTCCGCCACCCCCACGCTTCGCGTTGGGTTGCCAGCCGGGCACAATTGGCCCAAGGCAGGTCCATGTACCCCACCCCACCGCCGGAATTGCTCGCATCACTTGTGACGACCCGGTCAGAAAGGGGCTGGGCCCTGGCAGCCTCAGAAAGGGGGCCAGGTCGATCGCCGCCTGAAGCTCCCGGCGGGCCCCTCAAGGAGCCGCCAGCGGCGCCCATGCAGGGAGGCGTTTATTGCTGCTAGCAGCCGTTACGTCTCAGACCACACCGAGAGCATGGGCGGCACAGCAGATGCATCCACACCCACTTACCAAGGACATAACTAAGTTCGCGGTAGCATGTGAATCCGCGATCCAACATTCTATGAGTAGGAGCGATAAATGTCACCACACCCTCAGGAACAGGCACCATGTCACCATCTCTTTGATGAATGACACCCACCGCCTGCACACCAATATGTTCTGCTGTCAATAACCACCTTGTCATACTTCTGCACCAGCCCAACAGTGGCATGGGCAGCCTGTATACGATCTAGCTGCTGATTCACCCCATCCACCGACGCATTGTGGTTGAAATGGAGGTCATATATCGTCAAAACATGCATACCTTCCAGACCCTACCGAGATTCAAAGCACGGCGATGGAGGCGCCAAGGGCGCAGCAGGGCCCTCCTGCGGCCTCAGCCAGACTGTCTGCCCCGCCTCACTAGCCTTTGCCACCAATATCAGCGATGACATGTCGATGCTCAGGCCATAGTGACGGCCAGCTTGTTTCCCATTCGCCAGCACAACATCCACGGCCACAGCTTTCGACGTGCCCCAGTCAAGCCCACAAGATCCAACCACACCGGCATCCAAGCACAGTACTGCCGCATCCAAACGGGCAGGCGGAGTCTGTTGTAGTCGGAATCCAAACCTGATACGCCCCCTAAAAATTCTACCCAACACGCCTGGGCAAATCGCAAATAACACCAAGTTGTGGTAAAAAAGCGGGCAGAGGATCTGGTAGTGGCATGTTGCCACGACGGTTGTCCACAATCAGCCGGATCAGCCATCGGGCTTTCCGATCCCAAAAGTACCGTCCACCATAGGCGGCTCATCCTAAAAAAATCCACCCAAAATCCCCCTCTCCACACGCACCGTGCAAACCCGCGCCAACTCCTCCATGCTACACCCCCGCCAGATCCGCATTGACTTGAAGATCCGCTCTGCTGGGCTCAGCGTCCGTACCATCTTACTCTCATCATTCAAAATTGCTCCCCAAGAGGGGGGTAGTAAGTTCATCACATCCACTTGGCCACCTTCCCCCAGACCAGGCAAGGCCAGGCGTACGGCTACTTAAACTTCGTACGGGGTTCCTACAGCATTACCACCCCCATCCACTACAGATCCTGCCATTGCCGCTACAGATTCACCGTTCGGACAGATAAAAGGACCTGCAAGCATCATCGATCCCATCTAGGGCCTCCTGCTGCATAATCCCGGGCACGCGGGCTGAATCTACAGCAGGCGGGTCTCGCCCCCCCCCCCCCCCCCCCGCCTAGTTTGGTTGTTCGTTCTACTTAAGATAGGTTCTTTTCCCTTGGCATGGATCGCCAGAGACACATATGTCATGGAATTAACACAGCTATCTAGTTAGGTGCGCGACGTTCTTGCGTTCCCAACGCCACCAAAAACGCTTAATTCCATCAAGAGTTGAAAAAGTTATGGCTTCCGATGTGAAATGTGTGCGTCAGACAAGTTAATTTATAATGCATTATCCACAAATGGATAATTTTCCAAGATCTGAACTAAAAGGTTCAAGCTTCTAATTGATTGCTGGAGTACGAAAAAAGGTGAGAAGACGTTTGCAACATCTCCAAGTCGGCTGGATTGCGAAATATGAATTTACATGTTCGACGTAACCTTAATTGACATTGTGTCTGTGTGACAACGACTACAGCTAGCAGTCAGCTAGCAGTGAATTCCTAGACTGCTATTTGCTTAGATTTGACCTCTTTGAGGTTCATCAATGTGGGTCTGTGCCTGTAATCTAGTGCTATGTAAGGTCAGTACTCGTCCATGTGACTGGGCTGGGGTCCACAGACACCCAATTGTATAGTTAAGTCAAGTCTGTACTGGCTAGACCTGGCCTGTACCATCTGGTCAGTCCTGATGTGGATTGGACCTGAAGTTCATGAAGAACAGCACTAGTGCCAACTGGCACCACTTTTTTGCCACAACCTGGTCTAAGCCATAAGCTATCTAATAAAGACTGCCTTCAGCAAAACAACAACGAAAACCAACACATCCAGTCAACATATATACTAAAATTTGTAAAACGCAGCCCTGGCACAATTTTAGCTAACGCTCTTTCGAACGGCTTTCGGCTCCGGCCACTCAGCGGCGCGACTTACAGTCCGCTTGACGAATGAGCTGCGCGAAATTTCGTTGCAACCCACGAAAAGGTCAAACCGCGGCGTCCATATTATGAGGGTTTTCGGGCGTTACATCCAGATGAGCCATTTGGCAGAGGTATGCCCAGATTGCGGCAGGAGCCAAACTCAGTGATTTCCTGTGTTTGCGAGCTCCAGATATACTGTACCGTCGCAAACTTTTGGGCTGTTGGACCAAACTTTATCCTGACAAAACAGTTACAAACGCGCAGGAAGCTCACACGTGGATTTTCCTGTGCTCCACCTCCTGTAATCGATTTTCCCCTGTTGTCTGCGGGGTTGGCGAGGTCACTCATCCCCGCGCGCATCGCGCTCCCGTACAGGGGTAGCAGTCAATCTGGAGCTTGAACTCCGCAAGTAGTTCGCGAGCTCTGTCCACTGCGCGGTTGCGCAATTTGTCCCTTTGTAGCAATGTACATATTGTGAAACTTCTGCAAAATTTGGTCGCGTCGACTTCAGGCGCCAAGGCACACTTCAACGTACATCTGCTCGTGCCATACCGGGGTCGAGCCCACCTAGGCCATGCCTCTCTTTCCATTTTCTTTTCAGCCTTTTGCCAATCTCCATGAATCTCGTGGTCGAAACCCTAATGCTAGCGCGCGCTCCTTGGCGGGCCTAGCGCCACTTGGCACTCGACGGAGGTACGTGGTGACTCACATGTCCCTAGCCGGGGCTCCCTGGCGGGGACCGGCCACAAAAAGTACAAGCTCTAATGTCGTGGGTGAAGCCCGCAAAACTTGTTTATTAATTGCAAAACAATTTGATGAACAGGATGTAAAGGTAAGAGGCTAGCCTTTTGACAAGCAATAAGTGTTCCCACGATCATTGGCAGCTGGGATGTGCCTTGCCTTTTGTATGTGCTCAAATCATTGGTTTCATAAAGAGTCTGGTTTTACCTGTAGTTCCACGGTTAGCAGAATCATGGCTCTCTGTACATATATTCTTTTTATCGAGATGGAAGGGGAGCCGCTGTGGCTAAGGATCACGTGACATTTGGGGCTGGTGTGGCCTGAACCAGAGCGGCAGTGGTAACGACTTGGCCAGGTCCCTGGCCAGGTGGCAAGAGATACCTCGGGATGCAATCTTGCCACTATCTAGGCTTCTTTGTTAATGACGAAGTCATTACTCATATCAAATACTTTCTCTCACGCAATACGTTACCTAAGAGCCCCGGCAGACTAGGTAAGCCGCCGGCAACTACCTACGCCAATTTCTGTCACTTGTTCGGACGAAAAGTTTGTATGGCGAAACAAATGCCGTCCGGGCCAAGGCCGTGTGAAATGCAAATAAGCAAACCTACCCACCAAAGGCCCCTATTCTTTTCCCGCCCACCGTCCCTGCATTGATAATTGTTGTAAATGCTGCATGCCGATAATGTGATTTAGGCCTCATGATTATTGAAACTAGCATTCCATTCCAGGAATACAGCCGCAAATGTCAGTACAACCACCATCTATGGCATTCCAGTCATACATCGAACTTAACTCTTTTGGTATCTAGGCCGCCGGGACTGGATATAACGGGTATCCCCAACGGCTGCCCCGACCATTTACCATGGCCTGCTTATGTAAGTCACAATCCGACAATCAATGCCGAGGCTGGTAACGATATTTCGGTGCGGAACCATCCTCCATGCTTGCATACAAGGTATAGGGAAAAAAGGGTAGCAAAACAACAGTGGCGATGCGAGCACACAAATTTCATGCATGCTGGACTAGTACAATGGGGAGAACTAGCTAGCAGGCGTCAAGGATCTGGCTCTACTCACAGCGAACGGAGCTTTGACAAATTCAACAGCTCCGTCGGGATGGTGCCGCTCAGTTGGTCGCCAATGTATCTGCGAGCAGACATATCCAGATGGCACAGATGGTACACGCATGCACCAACACTAGGCATGGGTGAAGGTTGTCAGAGAGAGAGAGAGGGACCTGCACGGTAGTGCTAAAAAAAACACGTGACTACCCTTAGGCACGAATTTTTTTGGGGGCAAATGGTAGCATTCCTGAACAGTTTTGAACTTTCAAATCTTAGGTAACCATGGAATATTGCCAGGCCTGCATGCTAACACTGATTTCAACAAATGTGCCACCAACACTTGCCATTACCAGTAACCCCTAGATGGTCTGGCTGCCGATTTTCAAAAAAAAAACTCGAGTCGTAGCCGATGCATCGGCCCCTTCTCGGGCGACCAAATGCCGAGAATACTAACGGGATTACGGGAATACGGAAACATTTAGCTGAGAAGAATGAAAGTTTACAAGTTTCTTCAGAACATGATGCTAGGGTTTGCTATATTTGGACCTCAATTAACAGGTGTACTAGACGGTCAACGTAAAGGGGGTCAGAGTACTTTTTCACGTAGGACGCGCATTTTGGAAAACGGCCAAGCTGGCCATGGCGGCTTACCTTCACGCATGGCATTTACGAAATCGTTCGAATCTGCTGGCCAAACTTAAGCAATAGACTTGATACGTCCTAAGGATGATGTTGCCAAAATTTTGGTTCGCGGGAATGCCATTTGATAGGTGTCGGCAGCGTTCTTGCTGGGAAAAACTGCGATCAGGCCACGTTGACAGCAATACCTTTCCGGCGATACATCAGCTGCTTTGCACATGTTATGATGCATTGTAGTCGTAAACGTGCAAGGGTTGCCAGAAATCGCGAAATCCAGTGACCATGCTGCACAACTTTGGTGTGCAGAAACACGCCATTTTGCGGCCACCGCTTGGGCCAAGGTAACGCCAGCCACGCAAGGTAAAGCTGAGTTATCGTTTTCTTGTCGATGTTTGTTGTTTATATATACGGTCTAGCTTGTGTAGCACATTCTTTCTTCATTATTCATGCTCTTTCTTGACCCTGGCCTGGCCCCTTTCTCAAACACCCTTTTTAGATGCTTCCCTCAGTCGATTGCATAGTGACCTGCCATAGTGTGATGGTGCTGAATTTTAGAGGCTGTATGGGCTTGAATACATCCATATATTTTTGATATACATTGCCCACACACATATTGCACGAGTGTGAGGCAGTTGGCTGGGGTCTATGGCATCATCAAGTATGTAATGGTAAGTAAAAACTTCGCATTGTCAGCATGTGCCACCAGGTGTGCTAGCCATCACCTGGCAAGCAATAGCAGCTTAAGCCTAGTTTATCTCAGCTAGGGAAATCTGGAATAGGCTTAACATCACTAGTTTGTTGGTGGTTGCCTCCTAGAATGCATGCTTTGCGCAGGGCATCGGCACCAAGTCACCTACGTGCATGGACAAGGTGGCACCTGCACATAGGTTCAATATAAGAGCAGTGTGATGATGCAGATATGTCGTCCCATCATTGTGGAAGGGAAACGTGTATGACACGGCTAGCGCCTCTTGGTGGCCATGTTACTAGGTAGTATGCCCACCCCTATACGACCTTCGTTGCTTTTTCCCAATGGTACATACACCTATAGGCTGTACTGGGTGTAACTACTGGTATACTCACCCAAATGATGATCCCCATGGCTCCAACTGTTCAGAAACTTCAACTGCTTATCATCCCTGAAGTGGTAGGTGTCAAGATGTTATTACATAATTCAAAATGCGCAATCCACAAAAAATGAAAATGTGCATCTTGACCTCCCTGACTATGACGGTAGTTACATATGGCCTCCTATGCATATATGTGAGGTTGTGATCCCTTACCCCTTAGGGCAACTAGTGTATCCCGGTACAGCGTATATACGGTGAAAATACGGGATTGGTGAGTTTCCCGTACCTGCCGTACTTTTTGATATGAATATGCCGGACAATTTTTTGCCAATGCATAAAAACTACGGCGTGCGCGGGGCAGTAAAAATTAGATGGCGGGAAGCCACGTGGCGCTACGCCTTGCCACTTTGAAAATGAGTGGACACACAGAGCTAACTCGAGGAGGAAATTCTGGGATCATGGCGGCTGCTTGCACTCGGCAGTAGGCAAGGCTTCCTTATAGTAGTGCATTACTTTGCAGGCCAGCGTACATTTTTAGAGTCATGATTTCTTCTGTAAGGCCTTAACCTCTCTTGACAGTTTGGTTTTGACAGGCGGCCATCAGCCAACAGCCATGTCAGACAACGAGCTTGACGACTATGATCCTGCTTACAAGGAGGATGTGCAAGAGGCAAAAGCAAGGGCTAGTAACCATCCGGGCTGGAAGTACATCCACAAGATTGGAAGGACAGACAAGGGAAGCCAGATGGTGCAGTGCAAGTTTTGCCAGAAGAAGTTTACATCTAACGTGTCCCGTGCAGTCGGTCACTTGATTGGTGACGATAATCTTAGACTCAAGGAGGGCGATGACTGTCCAGAAGTGCGACCAAGCTCCCGAGGAGGTTAAAGCGGAGTTGGCGGCGTATCTCCAGGCTAAGGAGGGGAAGAAGCGCATGGCGTACGACATGGACGTAACCGTGGCCCAGGCCCAGGAGAGGAGGGGTTCTGCATCAGGGTCCGGCTCTTCACGCGCGCCGATTGTTGTGGAGGACGCCGGCCCTGCACTGCGTCAGCCTACCCCGAATGCTACGCCAAGGGGAAGGCGATGCTCTGTGGTGCGAGGCAATCATAGCCTCAGGGATTCCGATAATTTTTAAGCTTTATCACACGTAGTGACAGCTGAGTTAACCCTTAAATGGTACTGACTGATATTAATAGCCGGCAGTACTGTGTTTTGTTACTAACAGCATCTGTGACTGCCTCTTTCTTCTCGAGAACGAAATCCCATTCAGGCCCTTTCTTCTTCATGGCTGCAAATTGAAAATGGCTGCACACTGTCGCACAGTCGCCCTGGCCTCGTCGTCGCTATATTGCATTACACCGTCAGTAGCACAGCTGGCATTTGCAGGCAAACTGTTATTCCAGATAAAAAGGTGTACGTTTATTCCAAATAGAACCAATAGCTGGCACACTGTTATTATGCGTTATGAACCTAGTCCTAGCTGTCTCCTACCGGCCAAACATTTTGCAAGGCTTGCGCTTTATGAAAAGAACTGTACGCACCTACTTCTAGCAGTAAAAATATCAAATGTGCAGTGAACGCGCCGCGCCCAGAACCTGGGAACCGCGCCAGTGCCCGCTGCCCGCTGGTACCCCCGAAAAATTCTAAGTCCAAACCGCGTATTCTGAAGTAAAGTACGCGTATAATACGCGGAGGCCTCCAATATGCATTTTCCCCTATTTTTTTGCATCCGTACGGCGTACTGACCATCCGTACTGGCCAAGGGGAGGGATGCACACAGGGTAGTTTGGTGTGCTCCATAGCATTCTGACTTGGTAACTCCGCCATATTCATGTAGTTCCCATGTAGAACGCCCGACAGACAAAATAGTACACTAGTGTTCGCGGAATCGCCGTCTCCGGGCCACATAAAGCTTACCCCATGTACCACCCGTAAGCTTTTACAGGTCGTATCCGTCCAGTTCGTATACTACCCGATGTAAGCTTTACAGGTCTATCCGTCCAGGTTGTAAACGAACCGTTAGCTTTGAACACAGGTATACGACCAGGTCGTACACGGGGATGGATATGAGTACACCTCGTATAAGAGTCACCCCGTATACGGGGGTTGTGTACGCATACGACCCGTATAGACATAGTATAGTGTATGCGGCTGAGCTGGCGGGGAAGGAGCGGCTGGACCTGTTGGCTATGCGGCCATGCTGGCGGGAGATTTATGCCAGCGAAGAAAGCTGCATCAAGCCACCGGTCGCGGCGAGCGCAAGGTATTGGCATGTGCCTCAGCCCAGCCGGGCTGCTCCATGGCTCATGAGCCAGGCAGCACACATGGGCATGGTCACGTTCCGGGAGGGGCAAGCAAGTGGGTGGATGGCTGCTTTGGAGTGGCCGTGGGGGTGGGTGAGCTAAGGCTCATCGTCAACAAGAACTGGGCAAGCTGCTGTGGGTGGATCCCCAAAGATCCTGCTCCCTCACCTGGGCATCCTCATGGAGGTCTACATCCAGGGCCGGTGCTACAGCGACAAGAGCGACCTCGTGTCAAACTACTACTCCGTCGAGGTGCCCAAGTGGTAGTGGGACTACCAAGGGCTTCCTAGTGTGAGGTCTACTAGCTTGGGCCTGGAGGGGCCGGGGGCTGAAGCATGAGTGTGACCAGTGCTCAAGGTGCTGGCCATGGGGTGTTCCCATATGCGGTGGCACTGGGGGAGGCCGTCCATGAGATGGTGCTCTACATTCATGAGTGGTGCCCAGGGTCGATTGCGCCAGGTTAACTACCTCTCAAGCGCAGGTGAGCTTACCTTGGCAGGCGACGAACGGGGCCAGCGGCTGCGTTCGGTCATCCTGACAATCCGAGTATGAGGAGCGCGCTGGGGAGCTACAGCTTGACCTGGAAGACCCTCCTGCCCCCGTGTCGTCTATCACCATAGATGACTTGGTGGCCAGCAATGGGTGCACCCGCGAGGCGGTGAACCAGCTTATCACGCGCACTCTTGCGGAAGGATACCTTCTCATGTAACCACCTGGTGCCTTCTAAGGAAAAGACTAGGATGGCCAGCCTGGGAGGGGATGAACTAGAAGCCTTAGGGGTGGCGCAGGGACGGAACGGCTTGTCAAGCCATCAAGCAGGTCACCCTTGTGATCATCCACGCGCAAGCTAAACTCACTAGTGGACGAGCTACGGCTGAGGGGCTGGCTGCCATTTTTGGGCTGGCTGCCATCTTGGGGCAGTGGTTGTGGCTGCAAATGTTAAGCCAAAGCTGCCTATCCATATTGCAGCCATGTTTCAAGTTCATCAACCTGACATGGGGCAGCGGGAGCGAGTGCTGTGGGCCAGGGTTTGGGGGATTAGAATGTGCCCTGGCCTTTTACCTCCTATGTTAAGGGTTGACAGAAGCGCACCTTTGGCTCCTGAATTTCTCGCGTCTGACGCGTCGACTTACATACGGGCACGGTGGCGTCTACGCTACGATGGACCCGGGGGATGTGACGGAGCTGGAGCAAACACATGAGGTGCGCAGGTACCCAACTTTGCTCATACCAACCAAATGAGGTGGTCTACGCTGGCCCTGGGCCGCTCAGCACAACAAGCAATCACTATGAAGCCAGCATTGGCGGGTTGGGGTCAAGAGTGGTTGGCCGGATCCGGGGATGCACATCAACAAGGAGGTGCGGGCCGCAGTGACGGGCGTGGGAGGAGTGCTCGCAGCCTGGCAAACCAAGGCGAAAGGGCCGTGAGGTTGGTGGACTCCACCGCGGCATGGGCTGCTTGGCTAAGGGGCGGTCATCATCATACAGGATGAACAAGCAGTGCCGCCGCTAGCCTAGTGCGCGCTTACCCTTGCCACTGGGAGCCGTCCCCATGCAGTGGGTGTGGACGCGGAGTGCTCTTCAACTAGCCGACGGCGATTCCCGCGGCCAATCCATGGCGTTTTTCCTGGCAGGCTGGGTGTGTGACTGACAACGGAGGGCCCTAACCCAAAGCAGGATACCTTGCTGGCCTACCATCGTGGCCTTAATTTCTTCTGGACTTGGCCAGAGGCTGGTGGCCGGGCGGACAGGTAATCTCCGTGCCCTAAAGCCCTTCAGGAGACCTTTGGTGCATACGTTGCCTGTGCTCATTTTCAGGGCTGCAGTTGCCGGACTAGTGTCAACGCCTTGGTGGGTTTGCAACTTTCCTACCCTGGCAGTGTGTTGAAGCGGTGGGACTTGCCACATGGCGACCTCGCTGGTTGGAAGACACATCATGCCACCTCGTGACCCACCTCCGATTCCATGAGACGCAGCGTTTGCATCTTCCAACATGTTGGTGATGCAAGGCCAGCGACTTGCCGGCCTGCTGGTGGTCATCGTGTTCCGTCATTAAGTGCGAATCCATGAGGTGTTGAAATTCCGCGTCTGCCATCTCCGCTTCCAGCCCGATGTCCGGCTTGGACCGGCTCAGCGGGGCACCCTGCTGCTGAAGTCTGCCTCAGGCATGGCGGGATATTTTTCAAGCCCCCCACGCCTAGGTAGGTTGTTTCTTCTACTTAAGATAGGTTCCTTGCCCTTGGCATGGATCGCCAGAGAGGGATGTAAGGGTAAGGCTAGCATTTTGACAATCAAGAAGTGTTTCCATGATCATTGGCGGCTGGGATGTGGCCTGCCTTTTGTATGTGATCCACTCATTGTTTACAAAAGAGTGTGGTTTACCCTGCAGATCCACGGAAAATCGAGGCACTCTGTAAATTGCTTCTTTTTATTGAGATGGAAGGGGAGCCGCTGTGGCTAAGGATCACGTGACATTTGGGGCCGGTGTGGCCTGACCCGCAGTGGCAGTGGCATCGACAGTTCCCTGGCCAGATGGCAAGAGCAGTAACTCGTGATGCAATCTTGCCACTATCTAGGCTTAACACGTCGTACGTAACCCTACCTATTTTTAGGACTGAGTTGAACTCAGTCCTAAATTTAGGACTGAGTTTTTGGGTTTCGTAGAAAATTCGCCCTGGTCAAAGGGTTGGACAAAAAAAATCTCTCAAAATTTATTCAAATACTACAGTACGTGAAAAGACCTTTCTTGGACATATTTTTGGGAATTTTTTTTTAATTTTGTTTGGGCGGCTAAACGTGCGGTCTAAGTACAGGTGGTAAGGGTCCTTTCTCACGCGAAACGCGAGTTCCGGAAATGCACCACCGAACCAAGGCGGCTTGCGCCCATGCATGCAGTTTACGTTTGCGGACGATTTTGCTGGTCAAACTCAGGAAATAGATTTCGTTATGTCTTAAGATGACACAAGCCAATTTTTAGCTCGCGGGGGTGCAATTTACCAGGTGTCGGCACTGCTCTTGGTGGACCAAACTGCGAAGGCAGGTTGACAGAATTGATGACTAAAACTGCTTTCCAGGTCGAAGGGTTTATATGCTTCTTTGTACTATCACGCATTTTCGTAGAATAAAGTCAGTGGCAGTAAAGATTTGATGAATTCGACCCTTCATGGTTTGTGTGCCGCAAGTGTCACTTTTGCGGGCACCGCCTGGGCCAAGGTAACGCCATCCGTTAACGGTAAAGCTGAAATATCGTTGCCTCATCGTTTGGTGATGTTCCTAAATGAGTTTGAGCTTGCGAGGCGTTGTCAGTTTCGAGTCTTGAAGCACTTTCTTGACCGTTGCCTGCCCCTCTCTAAAACCCCCTTATTTGATGATATTACCAGGCATTTGCCTTACCCTAGTGTAGTTGTGCAGATTTTTAGGCGCTTAACCCATAGTCCGGAAACAGTTCGATATATCGAACTGCTTCACCCCCGGTGGCGCGGCGCTCAATTCCAGGAGCGCCGCGCCACCCGTGACGGAGGGAAGTTGTCCGGTGGGTCTGGGAACACTTAGGGACGAAGGTGATGCATAGGTTTGGGGGTAATATTCGCCATAGCCTGGTAATTACAACGTGTATTGAGAAAGTATCACGTGACTTTGGCGGGAAATTTTCACTCTCGCGCACGCGTAACTAGATATGGCTGCCAGCGTGCCGTTGTCATGGAAATTTGCGTCTCGCGGCTTGTAACGGTTCAGAATGTTGCTCAGAATGATGATGCGTAATTTTCGTAGGTCAGGGGTGGCCAGATGTATAGCATTGGGAAAATACAGGTGGGTAATTACTGATTTCTTGGTCACCAGTATCAGATGAGTAATTGCACGTCATATTTCGATTTTCTTCTTATGGCCGGGCAGGCTTCGCCAGCCCGAGCACCCAGTTTTGGTACTGGACATCCGCAGCAGCGTCCCTGTGAATTCAGGTACGTTTATAGGTCATCTTTGCACAGAACATCAACCTGGTAATCATGGTGGATGCATGAATTATCAGGCTATGGCGGCCTATGCCTGGAAAGCATTAGCCCATGTGAGATATGAGGGTCCCGGCAAGCAGAACCCGGAAAGGTCGTGATCGAGCCAGGTACAGCAACGTGTTTGCATGTCGTTTGCACGGGAATCTGTTGTTTATGCATCCTTGTTTCACGAGTGTATCAGTGCCTCTTGCAGCAGGTTTCCATGCCTGCTGTATGAGTGCTATTAGCCCCAAATCTGCTCAGTTTGTGGTGTTTCTTTGGAGGATGCCATTCCGTTGGTGCTGGTTTAGCAACTTCTTTGTTTTCCAGCACTTTTGACAGTCCTATGTGGCCGTATACAATGCATAAGTGTGTGGCAATTCATGGATAGCTGCATACGCACGCGTAACCCACGCACGTAAGTGAGCGGATATAATAGGTCAGTTGGGCTATCCATGCGGTCTGACCCAAGGAAAGCATGGTGGCACTATTATTGACATTGTCCAACCCCAGAATAATTTTTTAAACCCTCCCTGCAGGGGTAAACTACTAAGGGGATTTCCCTTGTCTGAAAATGATCGTCTTTTGGCCAACTTTGAAATTAAATATCTTGCAAACCACTTTATAAACTCATGATATTATTGGATATTCTGAAAGCCCTTGAAGTGTAGATATTCCTAGCACCTTGGTTGGGGGTATTTGGAGTTGTGGTCTATGAGTTATGATTTTTTTCATTTTCAGGGGTCAAAAAAATGCCAAAAACCCATTCCCGGACTATGGGTTAATGGGTTTAAATACCTTCGTAGGTGTTAGTTCTTCTTTTGCTACATTCATACTGCATGATTGTGTGGCCATGGGCTGCATGAAGCATGCTTTCGAGCTTACACTTGTGAGTGAAAAGTCTTGGTGATAAACCACTGTCATAATGTGCCAGCAAGTATGTTGGCCATATCATGGCAAAGCAAAACAGCTTTAGCCATGTCTATTCTTGTTAGAAACAATTGAAATATGCTTAACCCACCATCATATTGGTGGTTAAGACTTATACTACAACCCTTTGTAGGTAGGTATCAATGCCCATTCCCTACGTGCATGCATAGGCTCTCACACATACTAAGGTATCAAGGAACTGCAATATGATGATGAATCATGTTGTCCTGTTATGCTAGAAGGGACATGAGTTGATTGGCATGGTTGGTTGCCACAGTGGTGTGTAGTATGACCTCACTTACATGCTAGCATTTTGATAGCAAGGCCCAGTCCTATTGTAGGACTGGCAGTATTTTGTGTGTTTCAGGCAGTGCCTGTGGCCAAATTGAATCCACTTTTTTTTCTACAGGTCAAGAACTGTATTTTTTTGCATGCCTATATTTTTTTAACAGGCATGTGGAAATTATTCAATTTTTCCCAATCATTCTTCCACACAAAAATGCGAAATTGCGAGTAAGGGTCCACACCCTCGTAAAATTTTACATGATTTGGTCAATGTATGATTTTTTATGCATATGCCCAAGCATTGGCATGATGTTGAGTGCTATTATGCACATCAAACATATAAGGTACCCCCCTACCCTTACCGCTACATGATCTCAAAGTGGGCATACTCAGTCCTATTCTAGGACTGAGTTTGCAAGTACGACGAACGTAGTCGTACCCTAAACCCTAAAATTTTTCTGTCAAGCAATACGTGACCTAAGAGCCCCGGCAAACTAGGTAAGCCGCCGGCAACTAAAACGCCAATTTCTGTCATTTTTTTCTGACAAAAAGTTTGTATGGCGAAACAAATGCCGACCGGGCCAAGGCCATGTGTCATGCAAATAAGACAAAAGCAAACCTACCCAGCAAAGGTCCACCTCTATTCTTTTCCCGCCCACCGTCCCTGCATTGATTACTGTTGTAAATGCTACATGTAGGTGAATAATGTAATTTAGGCCGCATGATTATTGTAACTAGCATTCCATTCCAGAAATATAGCCTCATACAGTTGTAAGTACAATCACCGTCTATGGTATTCCAGCCATAGATCGAAATGACGTCTTTTGGTATATATACGCCAGGACTGGATGTTCTGTGTATCCCAAAGTAGTTAGGGGACTGCGTAAACCAAATGGTTGCCCCGACCATTTACCATGGCCCGCTTATGCAAGTCATAATTCGGCAATCGATGCTGAGGCTGGTAACGATATTTCGGTGCGGAATTAACCACACCCTCCATGCCACACCCTCCATGCTTGCATACAGGGTATAGCAAAACAAAGGGTAGCAAAACAAAAGTGGCAATGCGAGCACACAAATTTCATGCATGCTGGCTGGGTACAAAAGGGCAGAACTAGCTAGCACACACCAAGGATCTGGCTTTACTCACAGGTCTTTGAGGGTCGATGACAAACTCCCCAGTTCCGGCGGGATGGTGCCGCTCAGTCGGTTGCCACTTAACACCCTGCAATAAGACACATCCAGATGGCACAGATGGCATGCGCATGCACCAACACTAGGCATGGGTGAAGATTGTCAGAGAGAGAGCTTCTGACACATGGCAGCTTATGTGGGGCGCACCGCTGCAGGCAGATTGAAGAGACCATGGCAACTGTTAGCAAGGGCAACCAGAGTAGTTTGTACTGATCGCAGCATGGTGGCTGAAGAACTGCATGCCCGTGCGAAGCTTCCATACATGAGACCTTACATCTCTAAACTGTCTCCCTTTAACCATACTCCAGCGATCCGTCATCAAGGACTGATACTGTTCTCAGTCCTATTTAACGGACCGAGTTTGTCGCAGAACTAGTTCAGATTCTTGCAAACTTTTGAAGAGTCTTTCTTGACCAGATTTGAGATCTAGATTTGTACTTTCACGTACACCCCTGGTTACCCACTTGTGGACATCTGGTCTACAGGGCGAGCCAAATGCAAAACAAATGCTCGAATTCGAAGGAAGATGATTTGGTGATGTTGGGTTAAGTGGCGGAAATCAGCTGGTTTACAAAATGCCCCCGTTGTTTTTTGATGCATGGGGGGTAATCTAAAATTTTCAACCGCGCGGAATGAAATAGAAGTCATGATGGCAGTAAGTTCCTTTTGGAGGAGTTCCTTACCGTGAATCAGGCATTAATATTGGTAGCATCGACTTCTAACCCAGACGGGTGCTTTTTGCCAACTTTACCACGATTCTCTGTAAGTATTTATTCAGACCTGCGCAGTGCGTCTCTGAGCTTTCCATGGAAGAACATCCGTTGCTGCGCGCCTGAGCGAGAGATTTACGAGGGCAAGGTATAGATCTGTGCCCAAGGTTATCTGCTATCAGTGCTTTATTATATGAGCTCATCGTTCGAAATCTTTTGCGTTCTTTTGTGGCAGCTTCAGCCAGCTAGCTGGCCCTTGCTTGTCGTCGTCTTGCCGAATTCCTGGCCGCTGTAGATTGCTTTCGTTGATGTCGTGGTTAGGGACGCTTCAATCGTAGCCTGCGGTTTATCGGGAAGGTTTAAGGGATTTAAAAAATGTTCTGGCAAGGATCTTGAGCGTATGCACGCTGCTTGCTGTGTGAGAGTCATGATGCACCCTTTCTTCGCAACGGCGTCCCATCGCTTAGAATCTGAGCGGCCGGCAATTGTTTCTGTACATGCAGTGAAGGAAGTGTTATACATGATGATTATGTTGGAGATATTGCATTAGTGTGACTGCATGTAGGTAGCTGCCTCGTGCATTGGTTTGTTTGAGTTTTCCCTTGTGATGGTGATGTGACAAGACTCAGGGATATGCTGAGCCAACCATGGTTGACATGCAGTCAGGCATGACTGCAAACAAGGTATGCATACCATGATCCTACTTGGTTCTTAGCCCTCCATGGTAACCGTTGGTTGCCCATGTCCGGTAGGGCAGTTTAGGAGGTGTTGTTGTGTTGATAAGCTTGGTTAGCATAAACCTTACATCTAACCTGGGAGGCACATAGAAAATGCTGGTTAGGCATGTTACTGCTATCATCATTATTGCTATGCACGTACTTACAAGGCTGGCCATGCTCGAGAGATGGTGAAGGCGGATGAGGCGCGTGGCCAGCCCTTAGTACCTTGAAGACATATTCCAGCATGGTTTTGGTGCATGTTGGATGGCACATGAAGTGTCATTGTGTTTACTTGCTTACTGAGTGGTCCTTAGCGCCTTGTCATGTGGTCGTATTGGAAACCCTTCAACTTGAGAAGTTCTTGTTACAATGACCCTTAACCTTTAGCATGAACTGTCATCAGTGTGCAAGCGTTAATTATACGAGCTTTGATCACTTTGAAGAGGTCTTTGATGAAGGAGATGCCAATGTAGCCAACTGGCGACTAAAACCTTCATGTAGCGTCTTCATGGGTGGCTGTCTTGGAATGGTTGTAACCTGGGCAGTTTTTTGTCAGAATGGCGTCAAACCATGAACATAGGAGGTGCAGAGCATGGTAGTACATATTTGGTTTGGCCAGTTTTCATATGGCTTAGATGGGTAAACTGGTAGCAATGTGGTTGAATACTAACTAAAATCTCCCTTAGCTTCGTCTCAGGTGGTTATCTAGCAAAATCCATCAATCAGGGCTGCGCTTGTCAGAATGACCTGAAAAGTTTAGGCTGCGTGTCCCCCCACCTGAAATATTTGAAATTATGTGCACTAGTAACTCGTTTCTGATAAAAAAAACCTGATAACCCTGATAAACGCCTGATAAAACTGATAAACGCCTGATAAAAAAATCCTAGTGACTGATAAATGCTGATGGACGCTGATAAACACTGATAATATCAGGACGCGTGGTTCATAAATCCTGATAATTCCTGATATGTGCCTAAAACTTTTTCCCATAAATTTTATCAGGATTTTATCGGGAGCATGAAGCCAACCTGATAAACTTGATGAAGAGCACTGATAAACAGCACGGCACTGATGAAGGCAACTCACGGCACTGATGAAGGCATGACATTCTCTCTCTCTCTCTCTCTCTCTCTCTCTCTCTCTCTCTCTCTCTCTCTCTCTCTCTCTCTCTCTCTCTCTCTCACACACACACACACACACACACACACACACACACACACACACACACACACGCGCGCGCGCGCTCCCACCCACCTACCCACTCACTCTCCCCCTCTTCCCCTCCCCTTCCCTGTTAACAAGCCATGATGCCTGTTAACATGCCGTGTTCTGACTGATGGCCGATACAAGTAATTGCTTTGTTAATCCCTTCTTTCATTGCAGGAAGGCGGAAGTGGAAAAGCAAGAAAGGAGTGCATGGCCGCTGGATGATGTTGAAAGGATCAAACGGATGTTCGGATCTTTTGCTCGTGACATAACTGATGCTACCATATATATTTCTGTCACTTAATATTGCATGGTAATGACTCTCGACCATATATTGCATGCTATATTTACGTGGCTCTTCATAAAGATGATCATTGATCACCGCAGAGTTGTTAGAACAAAGCTGATAAACCTGATGATTTGTGCCCAGTTTTATCAGTTTTTTTAGGTTCATCATGGTACTCATAAAGGTGATAATTTATCACCCCTGAGTGCTCCTGATTTTTCTGATAATTTATCACCCCTGAGTGCTCCTGATTTTTTCTGATAATTTATCACCCCTTTTTTATCAGAAAAAGGTCAAAACTGTGCCTTTTTATCAGTTTTATCAGGGAAAAAAAAACATTATCAGGCCATTATCAGGCGTTTATCAGGATTTTATCAGGCGTTTCTCAATGTTTATCAGTGTTTATCAGCGATTATCAGGTGCAAGAACAGGGAAAACTGATAATATCAGGAGCCAAGTTACTAATGTATGGCATTTTTCGAAGTGTTTATGATGTGTTAATAATTTTTTGTGAAAAAGTACCCTTTTGCGGGTAAATCCATAAATGTGTCAAAACATGGTTACTGTACCTCCGTAGTGCTCAAAATTAGAAAGGATTTCTCAACCGTGGGGGAACTATGTGGAATCATGTGGTTGGGAATCACGTGTTTGCGAATGGTCCTAGGGAGATGTGAGAAAAATAGCGTCTTTTTTCTATTTTTAGCGCGTTCCCGGTATATGGGTGGGGCTAGTACCCCCCCCCCCCCCCCCCCCCCCCCCTCAAAGTGGTTAGGAAATCTTTTTTTTTACATCGTATTTATGGTCCCCAATCATCATTGGATAATTATCACATGCACAGGTATGATTTCTAGAAAAGTGCACTTTAAGGGAGTCATTTTCCCCAGTTTTTTTTAGCATACGCCTGTCACAGGTGGCATGGTTGATTTTTGGTGGCATGAGATGGGCATGCCCATGCGTGCATCTTTTCTCCTAGTTAACTGCAGGCCCTCATCCTGAGTGCTGGGCTTTAGACTCTCTACATTATATTGCACCAAGTTTGAGTGTGGCAGCCGCTCCCCTTGCCATCTAAGGAATGTGTTGTGCAAGTGTTCAAGTTTGTAGGGCATGAAAAGCTCCTTTTTTTTATGATTTTGTGGGCATTATTTACGCCAGTCATGGCTTATTGGCCCCTTACTGTGGCTTTAGAGGTGCCAATCTCTTTTACAAAAAGTCTGGGCATACTACATTGGCTCTCAAAGACCTGTTCATTAACCCCTAAATGGGCAGAAATACTGCCGATGCATCGGCTGTAACTTCACAATTTTGCAAACCAGATGCCATCCAACCCACCCATATCCAATGGCTGTCCTTGGGGGCCAAGCATGTCCATGAGTTGCCCTTCGGGTTGGTATATCACAACCTTACATATATGCAGGGTAGGCCATGTATAACTGCCTTCAAAGTCAGGGGGGTCAAGACGAGCGTTTTCATTTTTGGTAGAATGTGCATTTTGAATTATGTTGTAAGAGCTAGGCACCTACCACTTCAGGGATGATAAACAATTAGTTGCTGAACAGTTTGAGCCATTGGGGTCATCATTTGGGTGGGTATACCAGCAGTTACACCCAGTACAGCCCATAGGGGTACCGTTGGTAAAAAGCAACCAAGGGGGTAGGGGTGGGCATACTACCTACTAATACCTACTAAAAATGTCCCCCAACCATGCCACACAATACATTTCCCTTCCACAATGATGGGGAAACATAACTGCATCATCACACTGCCCTTACATGGCACCTATGTGCAGGTGCCACCTTGTCCATGCACGTAGGTAACGTGGTACGGATACCCTACGCAAGGCACGCATTCTAGGAGGCAGCCACAAACAAACTAGTGATTTTAACCCCTAAATGGGCAGAAATACTGCCGATGCATCGGCTGTAACTTCACAATTTTGCAAACCAGATGCCATCCAACCCACCCATATCCAATGGCTGTCCTTGGGGGCCAAGCATGTCCATGAGTTGCCCTTCGGGTTGGTATATCACAACCTTACATATATGCAGGGTAGGCCATGTATAACTGCCTTCAAAGTCAGGGGGGTCAAGACGAGCGTTTTCATTTTTGGTAGAATGTGCATTTTGAATTATGTTGTAAGAGCTAGGCACCTACCACTTCAGGGATGATAAACAATTAGTTGCTGAACAGTTTGAGCCATTGGGGTCATCATTTGGGTGGGTATACCAGCAGTTACACCCAGTACAGCCCATAGGGGTACCGTTGGTAAAAAGCAACCAAGGGGGTAGGAGTGGGCATACTACCTACTAATACCTACTAATATGGCCCCCAACCATGCCACACAATACATTTCCCTTCCACAATGATGGGGAAACATAACTGCATCATCACACTGCCCTTACATGGCACCTATGTGCAGGTGCCACCTTGTCCATGCACGTAGGTAACGTGGTGCGGATACCCTACGCAAGGCATGCATTCTAGGAGGCAGCCACCAACAAACTAGTGATTTTAAGCCTATTTCAGCTTGCCCTAGCAAGGATAAACTAGGCCTAAGCTGCTATAGCTTGCCAGGTGATGGCCAGCACACCTGGTGGCACATGCTGACAATGGGAAGCTTCTACTCACCGGTTACATGCTTGATGATGCCACAGAGACCAGCCAACTGCCTCACACTCATGCAATATGTGTGTGGGAAATGTATAACAAACATATATGGAGGTATTCAAACCCATACAGCCTCTAAAACTTTTCACCATCACCCTGTGGCAGGTCAACTGACTGAGGGAAGCATCTAAGAAGGGTGTTTTAGAAAGGGGCCAGGCCAGGGTCAAGAAAGAGCATGAATAATGCAAAAAGAATGTGCTACACAAGCTAGAACGTATATATAAACGCCAAACATCGATAGGAAAACGATAACTCAGCTTTACCAGGCATGGATGGCGTTACCTTGGCCCAGGCGGTGGCCGCAAAATGGCGCATTTCGGCACACCAAAGTTGTGCAGCATGGTCGCTGGATTCGGCGATTTCTGGCCACCCTTGCACGTTTACGACTACTATGTATCATAAAAAGTACAAAGAAACCAATATATCCTTTAAAATACGCCGGAAAGTTATTGCTGTCAACGTTTCTATCGTCCGGCCTGATCGCAGTTTTTTCCAGCAAGAACGCTGCCGACACCTATCAAATGGCATTCCCGCGAACCGAAAATTGGCCTGTATCATCTTTAGGACGTATAAAATCAATTTCATGAGTTTGGTCAGAAAATTCGAACGCAAACGTAAATGCCATGCGTGGGCGCAAGCCGCCATGGCCAGGTCGTCGTTTTCCGGAATGCACGTTGTACGTGAAAAAGTACCCTGACCCCTTGTACTTTGACCGGCCAGAACACCTCTATAACTTTGTCAGAAGTATGCAAACCCTAGTACCATGCTGTGAGGAAAATTATAAACTTTCGATCTTCTCAGCTAAACTTTTCCTAATTCTCAATAGTTTTCGCGGCATTTGGTCCCCCGAGAAGGGGCCGACGTGTCGGCTGTAACTCAGTTTTAGGCGGAAAATCGGCAGCCAGACCATTTAGGGGTTAAGCCTATTTCAGCTTGCCCTAGCAAGGATAAACTAGGCCTAAGCTGCTATAGCTTGCCAGGTGATGGCCAGCACACCTGGTGGCACATGCTGACAATGGGAAGCTTCCACTCACCGGGTACATGGTTGATGATGCCACAGAGACCAGCCAACTGCCTCACACTCATGCAATATGTGTGTGGGAAATGTATAACAAACATATATGGAGGTATTCAAACCCATACAGCCTCTAAAACTTATCACCATCACACTATGGCAGGTCAACTGACTGAGGGAAGCATCTAAGAATGGTGTTTTAGGAAGGGGCCAGGCCATGGTCAAGAAAGAGCATGAATAATACAAAAAGAATGTGCTACACAAGCTAGAACGTATATATAAACGTCAAACATCGACAAGAAAACGATAACTCAGCTTTACCTGGCATGGCTGGCATTACCTTGGCCCAGGCGGTGGCCGCAAAATGGCGCATTTCGGCACACCAAAGTTGTGCAGCATGGTCGCTAGATTCGACGATTTCTGGCCACCCTTGCACGTTTACGACTAAAAATCATCATAAAAAGTAAAAAGAAACCGATATATCCTTTAAAATACGCCGGAAAGGTATTGCTGTCAACGTTTCTATCGTCCGGCCTGATCGCAGTTTTTTCCAGCAAGAACGCTGCCGACACCTATCAAATGGCATTCCCGCGAACCAAAAATTGGCCTGTATCGTCTTTAGGACGTATAAAATCAATTCCCTGAGTTTGGTCAGAAAATTCGAACGGAAACGTAAATGCCATGCGTGGGCGCAGGCCGCCATGGCCAGGTCGTCGTTTTCCGGAATGCACGTTGTACGTGAAAAAGTACCCTGACCCCTTGTACTTTGACCGGCCAGAACACCTCTATAACTTTGTCAGAAGTATGCAAACCATAGTACCATGCTGTGAGGAAAATTATAAACTTTCATTCTTCTCAGCTAAACGTTTCCTAATTCTCAATAGTTTTCGCGGCATTTGGTCCCCCGAGAAGGGGCCGACGTGTCGGCTGTAACTCAGTTTTAGGCGGAAAATCGGCAGCCAGACCATTTAGGGGTTAAAGAAAGTTGTAAGCCTGCATGTAACATGAAGTGCCAATAAAAAATATTGCTGAAATGTCTCTGAAAAATACCCATGTGCACCATGGCAGTTTTATGTGACCAAACGCATGCACATGTATGAATTCATTATTTGGGGGTTATCACAGGCATAGGAATCACTTCAGGGGTGTCCCGCCCCCTTAGCAGCAAAGGTGACTGTACCATGACATACAGAGCCAGGATTAAGGGGACCTGGCATGGCGAATACTTTACCACGCCAAAATATTCGAGGTACCTCCGTACTGTGAAAAGTGCGGTTATGAAATCGAAGGCTGTGGGTTGTGCGAAAGCGAAGTACTATGACTGATGCGAACTTGAAACTGTCGGAATTCCTAGATGACACGTGGGTACACTTGCACTTGCAAGCTGACGGCCGCGGGCGCCAACACTTGGGTCATGGTGATGCAATGTGCAAAATAGGTAAAAAAAGGAGGTTGCACATCACCGCGCTTGTCGAATGGAGGGCTGGCATCCACGAACAAGCAGGCCGGCATCATAGATAACAAAATGAGGTTCAAGGTATGACCCAACAAGTTTGCTTGGCATGGAACGGTCAGGGACTACAGTAGCATTAGTCAATAGGCTGGCTTTGCTAAAATAAAACTAGTAACCGCAAGGACGGCAGCTGCGATGGGATGATGTCTGTCAGTCGGTTACATCCAGTGGGGCAGAGAAGGCACAGTGGTGCAGCCTATACTGTAGCATAAGGAGCCAACAACAGGCCATGACTTTGTAGTTTGTATTCCAAATGGCTGTCCCGGCCATTTACCATCGCCCGCTCTTTTCAGTCACAGTCCAGCTAGCAATCACCACTAAGGCTATGACTGACATTTCCGTGCAGAAATCCTCCATGCTTGCACACAAGGGATAACGAAACAAGGGGTAGCGAAACAAAGTGGTGATGCGAGAAATAGGGGTTCTTTGAACGGGGTTTCTTCTATACGTGAATGCGGGAACAAGAGGCCACTAATTGAGCGGTTTAGGTTGTAGTGTTTTCTCGTGGCTTTTTGGCTCGAGCTTTTGTGAGTATGTAGATGCAATGTAGAGCATGGTTGAAAAATGGATTAAATAAAAATGTTCGTTCTGCGGTGGGGTAATTAACACCCGGGCGGAATGGGGCGTTAGGTGCGGTGGCCCTGAAAAGAACAAACTACGCATTATTTAATTACTTAAAACTAGCCGTTCAAATATGGGATTATTGTTCCCCCATTCTGTACGGTTAGCGTCTTACTAGCATTGCCGAACATAAACGATGCTGGCTTTTGTGGGAGCTACGTGGGACATGAAACAAATTTCATATATGTTCGTAAATACGTGCGTTTTGCCCCCAAAAATATGGCAGTACCCGTATTTTCAACCGCGCCATAAAATACACGATTCAGACTGGACATTTCGGGTGTACGAGAAATGTGACATCCTTCACATTACCTAAGAAAATTGACCTCTTTTGGGCTCGATGGAAAGCCCTTGAAATGCTCTACAAGTGGATACTGCTAAAATGTCATACACTGCTTTTAACATGCTGCAGAATTCCAACATTTTCTTTTCTTCTTGAGGACTCAACAATCCCCAAAGCAACATGGTTGCAACAGGAAACTTTGTAGCCAAACTAGAGATCAACAAATTTAGTGGCACTCGACCACATGTATATATACATATATATCCTGGCATAACTGGCACACCCTGCCACTCAGTCAGGGTAGGAAAATCTGGATCCACTTTCATTTGGTAAATCTCGTGACCATAGGAGGGGGGTTACAGTATGGTGTGTATTGCTAGTGTGGCGTGCAGTTTAGAGCGCGAACATTGCACTTTGAGGGTGTGATACGGTTTGCCAATAAAGGCAGGTTATAAGAATTGATGTCTTGGAAGCACTTGTGTTTTCAATGAAGATGCCTTCAATCCTGTAGAATTGACTATCATCACTTGAAATTTCACTAACGTATTGGGGGGGGGGGGGGGGGGGCACGTATCAACCCATAGCGGGCATAGCCTAACGCGCCATTGCAGGCATCCTGGCTGAGTACGTAACGGGAGGAAATAACCAGCAGACGTCAAGGAGCTGGCTCTACTCACAGCTCCTGAAGGGATGGCAAACTCCTAAGCTCCGGCGGGACGAAGCCGCTCAGTTGGTTTTCAAGTGCGTACCTGCAAGCAGACACATCCAGATGGCACACGCGTGCACCAACAAGGCATGAGTGCAGGTAGACTAAGAGAAAGGTAGCGATGCATGACAGCTGATGGTGAGCTCATGCACCAAACAATGAATGAGTGCCTGTTGCCCATGAGCGCATGCACCGAAAATTGAGCCTGTCCAGAAAGTCAATGATGATGCAACAACCAAGGAATGAGTGCACAGCTCCTAACACATAAACCATGGACCCAGCTGAAGTGGGGCACACACTGCCGGCCAGAAGAGGCATGGACAGTTATCCACATTGGTGAGGATCCCAACCCCATGAATTGGTGGTCGTGCAACCGAACCGCTCGTACGACAGCTACAGCGATGGGGCAACCTGTTTTGTAGCACAGGCGAGCCAACAACAGGCCATTACCGAGTATCGCAAATGGCTGCCCCAACCATTTACCATGGCCTGCTTATGTAAGTCAAAATCCGGCTATGGATGCCGAGGCTAGTGATGATATTTCGGTGAGGTACCACATCCTCCATGCTTGCACAAGAGGTATAGCAAAACAAAGAGTAGCAAAACAAAAGTGGTGATCCGAGCACACGACTTTCATGCATGCTGGCTGCGTACGAAGGGGCAGAACTGGCTAGCAGACGTCAATGATCTGGCTTTTCTCACAGGACTCTGAGGGATGGCATACTCCCCATCTGCGGCGGGATGGTGCCACTCAGAGAGTTGCGAAGAAGGTTCCTGCGGGCAGGCAAAGCCAGATGTCACAGATGGCACACGAATGCACCAACAAAGCCTTAGTGCGTACATATAGTCCAATGGAGACAGTTAACAATGCTGCTTACTGCACGTGCAGAAAGCCATGGGTCGCACACTTTAGGTTATTTTACGCACACACAGAGTTGTACAAGCCGCTGGATGTGTACTGATCAGAAATTGGAGCATTACAAGTATAAGCTAGCAGTTTGTACAACTAAAGCTTTTGTGCAGTGGGGTCTTCTATAAATCAGAATACAGATCCCTTTATCTAGGGCACTGCTTCCTCTCAAAAATAAAATTCGTTTATTGATCGCGGGTAGCTCTCATATCTACATTGTAAGACGATCAATTAGGCAGTCCCGCCGCCAGGACAATCCCTGAAAAAAACGAATAAGCCCATGAATTCCCGCTCGCTGGGCTCTGGACGCCGCGAGGTTTTGCACCCGTCAACATCACTGTGCGCACTAGGTCTCATGGTTTAGCAGACGTTGAGCTGCAGCATCCCTCTCTCACCCTCCACCCAGTCCCCCATGCACCCTTGACGCAGTATCCCTCCACTCCACTCTCCAATAGTAACTCGGGCAGCAGCTGATCCCCATGACCGGAGGGCATCTCCGTTATGGGGCACCGGCAAACTAATGGCTTGGCTTCAACCCCTCATTACATTAACGAAATAGAAGACTTTTTCCCTTGAAAATTCATGTGCGATGGGCCGCGCGCAATTATCAGTGCATACAGAGCATATGGACTGGTCCATGAACGGGTCCATGAACGGATCGACCAAACCCGACAGGCCCAGCTCCAGAAGTGACTACACCAGTCACTACAGAATATGTACGGCAACTGTGGGCTGACTTCTTGATTCCATGAACTTCCAATCATAGAGCATCTTCTGAGACGACAGACTTTTAGACCAACCTTGGATCTATACCCTGGTCGTGGCAGTGCTCGATGGTATCCAAGTTCACACCGCATATTGCATGCTGTCCTTAGACCCCTAAATGGTCTGGCTGTCAATTTTCCGCAAAAAATCGACTTACAGTTGATGCATCGGCCCCTTCTCGGGGGACCGAATGCCGCGAATAAAACTGGGAATAATTGGAAACGTTTGTATCTGAGAAAAATGAAAGTTTATAAGTTTCTCCACAGCACCATCAAGCATCACCAAGCCTCACCAATCCTCACCAAGCCTCATCACGCATCACCAATCATCACCAAGCATCATCAAGCATCATAAAATACTAGTCCGCTTCAATATTTTGGAGTCTTAAAGTTATCGTGAAGTACCGGTACACATAGTTCGGGGTGCATGACGGGAACTGATTATTTCCATATAAGTAGCGTACGAACCTTTGTGCTTCCGAGAAAAAAAGGTGCCTACGTTTACTTAAATATAACTCCTGACCTACCGGAGAAAACAATTTCTTTACAAATTAGTTTGACCCCCCAAAGTCGTCACATCTAAGAGCGCAAAGTGCCATATAAAGGCACTGTGATGCTGCTGCTATGTCTTACAATCATTAGTGAAGGGAATTGTGTTGTATGGCACGGCTATCGGCTCTTGGTGGCCATGTTACTAGGTAGTAGGCCCACCCCTACCCCCTTGGTTGCTTTTTCCCAATGAACCTTTAGGCTGTACTGGGTGTAACTCTTGGTATACTCACCCAAATGATGTTCCCACTGGCTCAAACTGTTCACCAATTAGTTCTCTATCATCCCTGAAGTGGTAGGTGTCTAGGTCTTATTACATACCTCAAAATGCACAACCTACCAACAAAGAAAACGCGCGCCTTGGCCCCGGGCCCCCTTACATACTTGGACAGTGATTTCATATGGCCTACCCTGCAAATATGTGGGCTTGTGATAGCTCACCCCCTAGGGCAAGTCATGAACATGCTTGACCCAAAAGGACAGCCTTAGATGTTGGTAGTTTTGTTGTGGTGTGGTTAACAAACTAGCGTACTTACAGACGGTGCATCGGTTGTATTTGCCCCCATTCAGGGGTTAAGCGAACTTACTGATCTGAATCAGGTCAGACCAATCAGCGGCTACCTGATCTACTCAGACGTAACATGACAACTACTGCACAAGGTGTACAGAGGTACCGGCTCATCACACATGCAATATGCCACGTCTACACTACCAGTACCGCCCAGTCCCCAAACTGGGTACGTGTGGTAATGACACATGTCCCCTTAGGCTATAGCGGGAGACTTCGACTAACTGCCAGCTTGGAAATTATGAACGTACGCTTGAGGCTGGCACCAAACATACATACTGTACTGCCTCGCTCCTCACTGCACGGGCAGCTCGTTGTCCTGTTTACCATAAAACCTCGCTATCATGATTAGCCCAGGGTCTAGCTTCGATACTGGGCGTAAACATCACAATTGGTGCAAATCTCACACAGTGTAGCAAATACATTTTCTGCTTGAAATATTCATAGGGTGTGCAGGGTGTAACTCTACCCATTCAAATAGGGACCTGAGTGATTCAAACTGTTCACAAACTAGTTTGTCATCCCTAAAGTGGTACGTGTCTTGTTCCACAATCCACAAAGTATATTCTACCAAGAGTTGAAAACGCAAGTCTTGGCGCCCCCGACTTTGATGATGTTAGCGTGAAGGCTACCCTGCAGGTATATGGGTTTGTGGTAGCTGAAGCCAAAGGGAAACTCATGGCTTGAACCCCACGGACAGCCCTTGGATACATTTTGGTATATGCAGGTTGTGGGGTGGCTTGCAAACTTATCATTCGACAGCCAATTTATCAGCTGGAAATGGGACCGATGAGGGGACTGGTGGCCTAACTGCGGGAGCACCTTTGGTACATAAGGTGAACCTAGTTTGCCTAAAGCGCACTGGTGGTAGTAACACATTTCCCCTGAAGAACTCATTCCATGCCCCCCCGCAAAATTCAATTTAGTGTGTTCTGACTAGGAAAAAATACCTTCCAACTGCATGCACCGGGTCGGTCAGCTTGCAGGTAAAACTTCCGCATGGATACAAACACTTACAAAGCATCTAAGAACGCCAAGGAGGCCAGCTCAGGCGCGATGGTCCCCGAAAGGCCCCGACTGCACACGCACAGAACACATTGATTCAAAGACCAATACGGAAAGAGCAAATATAAAAATGTGGAGAATCTGGTTTGTTAACCCCTCAACGGGCGGAGATGGTGCCAATGAATCCACTGTAACTCACCTTATTTGCAAACCAGCCCATGTACAACTTAGCAATATCCAATGGCTGTCCTCGGGGGGAAAGCATGTCCATGACAAGTTTGCCCTAACGCTAAGCGATGAAATAACGAGTCGTAAAAGTAGTGGAATCGTACAACGGTTCGACAACCGGGTAGTTAAATTTACTTTCTTGGTCAATCGTTTTCAGAAAGTACTTTTGTCGCGCTACAAAGTACCAATCGTTGTCAGGTAGAATTTTGACGCGTTCAATACGTGACAGTCGTTCTGGTTCAGTAAGACTGACATGCATCGAACGAGTTGCGTAAAACGCTAGTTACTAGGATGTGCTGGTTCACCTTAAGTACGTTTACGGGACATACAACGATCTCTAATTAAACGGCAGGTAGTGTTTTAGTAGTTCAGAGGACGGCTCGGCTAGGTTACCCCATTCAGGACGTTATATTCACGGGTTAGCATACTTGCCTTACGTTTAGCTGCCGTTGTCTGAACCCACTTATAAAGATGTGCGCGTTTTTGCAAAGTTGAAGGCTTGCTGTACGACCTTGCCGTGCCTGCCTTTTAAGGACTTGACTGCTTTCTTCTAGTGGACAAGCGGCGGTGGCCACTAGCATGGCACTTGCGTTCAGTAGGCAAAACTGCCATTATAGGGCCAGATAAATCAAAACCAATGCTTTAATTTTAAAGACGGTGAGTTAACCCAACGCTATGCGCCTGGCCGGCGATGCTCCTCCCATCACGACCTGGGCGGACATGCTTAACAAGTCGTTTGTATCCAGTCCTATGGAGAGGACTGAGTTCAACTCAGTCCTCTCCAGAGGACCGAGTTTTTGGGTTTCGTAGAAAATTCGCCCCGGTCAGAATGTTTGACAAAAAAAATTCTCTCAAAATTTATTCAAATACTACGTGAAAAGATCTTTCTTGGGCATATTTTTGGGATTTTTTTTAATTAGGTATGAGCGGTCAAATGTACGGTCAAAGTACAGGTGGTAAGGGTACTTTTTCCTGTGAAACGTGCGTTCCGGAAATGCACGACCTAGCCATGGTGGCTTGCGCCCATGCATGCAGTTTACGTTTGCGAGGAGTTAACAGGCAAAACTCAGGAAATAGTTTTTATATGTCTTATAGATGATACAACTCAACTTTTGGCTCGCGGCGATTCGATTTAGCAGGTGTCGGCACTGTTCTTGCAAGAAAAAACTGCGATCAGACAGGTCGATGGAATTGACGACTGTGATTGCGTTCCGGCGCAAGTTCGAGGGTTTATAGGTTTCTTTCTACCTTTTATCGTGCATAGTATTAGAATAAATTGAGTGGCTGCATAGATTTGATGATTTCGACCTCTCTGTCACGTCATGGTTTGTGTACCGCAAAGTGACAGTTTTGCAGGCACCGGAATATCGTCGCCTCATCGCTTCTTACAGTAATGTTTGTTCATGAGTTTAAGCTTGCAAGGAGTTGTCAGGTTCAAGTCTTGATGCTCTTTCTTGACCGTTGCCTGCCCCTCTCTAAAACCCCATTTTCAGATGATGTTACCAGGCGTTTGCCTTACCCCAGTGTAGTTGTGCAGGTTTTTAGGAGCTGTACAGGTTTGAACACCTTCATAGATGTTAGTTATTCCTATGCTTCGTTTATACTGCATGGTTATGTGGCCATGGGTTGCATCAAGGGTGCTTTCAAGCTTATGCGGGTGAGTGAAAAGTCTTGGTGATAAACCACTGCCATCATGTGCCAGCAACTATGTTGGCCATACCATGGCGATGCTAAACAGTTTTAGCCATATCTATTCTTGTTAGAAACAAATGAACTATGCTTAATCTACCCATTATATTGGTGGTTGACACTTATAATATAACCCTTTGTTGGTAGGTATCCAAACCCATTCCCTACATGCAGGCATAGGCTCTCACACATGATAAGGTATAGTACAGTATAACTGCAATATGATGATGCAAGTGTGTTGTCCTGTTATGCTTGAAGGGAAATGAGTTGATTGGGATGGTTGGTGGCCACGGTGGTGTGTAGTATGACCGCACTTACATGCTAGCATTTTGCTAGCAAAGGCTCAGTCCTCTCCAGAGGACTGGCAGTTTTTGGCGTGTTTCAGGCAGTGGCAGTGGCCAAATTGAACCCAGTTTTTTGCCACGTTTCAAGAACTTTATTTTTCACATGTTTATGATTTTTCTACATGCATATGGAATTGATTTATTTTTTTAATACACAACTATACATCAAAAACTGTACATAAAAAAGTGCCAAATCGCGAGTAAGGGTCAACACCCGAGTAAAATTCTACATGATCCGGTCCATGTATGATTTTTTACACATCTTCCAGACACAGAGCACGATATTACACATGTAACTGCTATTAGGCACCTCAAACATATGGGGTACCCCCGTGCCCTTTCTGCTACATGATCTCAAAGTTGGTCAACTCAGTCCTCTCCAGAGGACTGAGTTGGTACAAACGACGTGTTAAGCAACAAACCACCTCCACCACTTCCGCCGTCGCAGCCCAGCTCCAGCGGCAGACGCTTGACCTCCCCGAGGAGGCCGAGCTCGCCAAGCGCAGCCTCAACGCCATACTCAAGAACTTCGACATGGTGGAAGACCTGTGAGAATTCCGAGAAGCTTGCACGTGCGTTTGAGAGCAAAATCCTTGATCGCATGGGCCTTCTAGGTGAGATTAAGCTGACCGCCCACCGCCTCCCCCGCGCGCAGGGTAAGGCAGGGGCGCCTCCGCTTCTTCTCATCTTTGAGAGCCCATCGGACAAGATTTCATTTCTCAGACGCCGCAAGCGGCTCGAGAACACTCCCTTCACCGTGGACGACGACTTGACCCCTGCGCAGCAACAACGGCGACGGGAGCTATGGCCGACCTACCTCCAGCTCCGGCAGACCAAGGCGGGCCAGCCAGTGTACTGGAAGGGGGCGGCCATCTACGTCGGCCACAAGCCCTGGCATGGGACCCCCGTGACTCCAGACACCCCAGCTTAGGGGAATACAGCGTAGTGTGGAATAGTTAGACCGTGGCTATGTACATGTCAGCCTCCTACAGGCTCTATACCAGCTGATGCACGAGTATTATTTAGCCATGTACATGTGTGCCTATGATGTGCCACACTCCAGATGATGCCTAGCTTTATCTAGTTACGCTGTGCCCATACAGAGAGCTGCTCTCTGCTGAGATGCCACGCTCTAGCTTTTGTATAGCTATGCTGATCTTTCCCCCCCTGACAGGCTCCCCCTTAGCTGGGCATAGCTTGATAGCTCATGGGGCTGCAGGTGCCCTGGGGCACCTAGAGCAAGTGTCGTTTACATTCCCACCCTTGCAGGAAGTAGCTTAGAATGTATTCAAAGTCATATGCCCCTTCTCTGGGATATGTGCTACATATTCTCCCAACGGAGTTATGTTACAATTCAATTCAATTCAATGCGCCTGCCGCCATCCAGCCTAATTATTATTTCTAGGCCATACTGGGAACCAAGCATACACATATGTTTCAAGCCTCGTGGGGGTATAGTGGGTGGTCCCAGTACTAGGTAGGTCACTCCGCTCTATAAATAGCTCCCCCCTCACGGGGGCACAGTGTGTGTGATGTGACATCCTACTAATGCATTATGGACACCTTATTTCAACGATTTTACCCTGGGGTTGAATTTGTAGGTCAATTTACTAGACAGGGTGGCATACCAACACTAACAATTCTAACTGCCCCAGGGACCCGCACAATACATGTAGTGCTAAAAATAAATCGTGACTACATCGTGTGTACCCATCGTGACTACCCTTAGGCACGAGTTTTGGGGGGGCCAAATGGTAGCAATCCTGGTCAGTTCTGAACATTGAAATGTTAGGTGAGCATGGAATATTGCCAAGCCTGCATGCTAACACTGATTTCAACCTTTGCACCAACCCTTGCAATAACCATTACCCTGCCGTATATGCTTGGGGACGGGCTACAGCCGTATAGCGGACTACAGCCGTATATGCTTGGGGACATACGCGCATGCTTAGCACAACCTCATGATGCATGATGGACCACACGTACCTTGAATTTGGCCCTAGTTTCTTGTAGGGGACTGCATATGGGCCCGAGCATGGCATCCCAGCACTGACATGTCATGTTTGACCCAAGGACCCACCTGATAAGTGCAAAAAATAACTCGTGACTAGGCTAGACAAGGCACCAGTTTTGGATTTTCCTCTAGGTTTTCACCCTGGTCCGGTGGCAGTGTCTCCCCTAACGGTCTTTTTTGGCTTCCTCAAAGCCCCATCGGCCCCTGCCAGCGCATCCTTCAAATTCTTCAGGAAATCCTCCTCGGACTCCTCGTCCTCCTCCTCGACTTTACCCGCCTGCCCTTGCTTGCCGCAGCAGTTTAACACATCGGGTGTCGGCATTCGGGAGATCACCCAGGCCGAGGCAAACTTTCGCACGTGGAAATACTCAATCATGGTATGTATCCAGCCACGTGTCCGTCGCGTGCCTCATCAACAGCGGACCGGCCTTCTTCTCAGGCGACCAGAAGATCATCGCCCAGCAGCACGTGAATAGTTATCACGAGCAAACTCGCAGGTCGGGCCGACTTGACATGTGGCCTACACGCGACATGGGGGGTCAGCCCAACCGGCAGATGCCCCTGGTCAGCGCCAACCCCGTTGACGAGTTCTGGACGGCGATGACAGCGCGGTAAGCGAGGTACAACAGCCAGGCGATCAACCAGTACATGAACTTCACCTTGCAACCGTCAAGATGCCACCTACCACGCGACCAGTTTGAGGTGCTTCGTCCCAAGGTGCCAAATTAGAACGAGACGGAGTGTTGCTACAAGTGGCTGAAAGCGCTGGGACCCAAGGCTGCCAGCATCGCGAGGCCGCCGCACTGCACGCCATGGCGCCTCGACACATTGTGCGCTGAACTTGAAGCGAACGAGGCAAGCGTTGCCAGCGGCACCATGTCCGTGGAAGCGGCGATGCAGTTCTACGCTGGCCAAGCGATTGAGGGGCGGTGGCAGTGGACATGCTGACGGTAGGGGCGGCAGGGGTAGCCAGCTGATGGGGGGGAGCTCCAATGGTGCTGGCCCGGGCAGAGGTGTGGGTGAGCCGGGAAGGGCGAGCGCCACGCCTGGCGCAAGGACACACCAGCCGATAATGCACCCAAGCCGTGGGCGCAACGTACGTCACCTTCGGCAACCCCGGCGCGTGCTCAACAAGGGTGCTACCTTTGCAGCAAGTCGGGGCATAGGAATCAAACGGGACTGCCCTTCTCGCTGCAAGGAGCATGCTGCGCGCTCCCAAAGGTGAACAAGAGCGTGCAAGCACACGCGGCTGAAACGGTGGAGCAAGCTGACACCACGGCGGTGCAAATGGCTAAGGCGTCGGCAAGTTCGTCAGCACAAGGGGGACCCGCGTCGCAATTGGGCGATGCAGAAGACGCGCTGGATGCGTTCACACGTGTCAACATGTATGAGCACATGTTCTTCTCATACAACCCCACGGATGCGTGTGCGGTGGAGGTGGACACTGCGACGACACAAGGCAGGCAGGCACGCAGCGCGCCTTCCTTTCAGCCGGTGGTGGGTGACAACCACATCGAGGACGAGGGTAAGGCACTGCCCAAGTCGTTCCCATTGCTACCAGGACCTGGGGGGGTGGTGTCCTACTTGGAGCACCCGAATCCAGCGGAGTGGGCGGAGCTGCTGAAGCAGCCACCCATCGACCCGGTGCAAGGGGTGCTGAAGGCACCCATATTTTCGGCCTTGATGTGGTGGAGCTGTTCCGGCTGCGCGGCGTGACGGTGCTGCAGCAAGTGGCAGCACCAAGTCAGCAATACGCTACTACAAAGGACCCGAGCAACCTAGCCCAGGCGGAGACGGCACACAGGGGTACAGTATGGTTCCAGCGATGCAGGCACTCCCGACGACGGCGGCGACGCCGAGTCATGCGGGTGGTCAGCTGCCCGCCGAGGTTGCGCGTCCACAGCGGATGGCCGTTGAACCCCGGTCGATCACGGCGACCAAGCATGCCAACGGTGCGCCGGCGATTGAATTCCAGGCGATGGATGGTGAGACTTGCTGGGGGCCGCTGATCATGCCGAGCGGGGATTGCAGGGTCAACCTAGACAGCGGGGCTCAGCCACTGCTCATCAGCATGCAGATGGCCAAGGAGTGGGCCTGACGCATGAGAACGGTGGCTTGAAAACCAGTCACATTGCCGTGGAGGGCTGCAAGGGCCCGGCGACGCAACCGGATGCAAGTACGACGGTGATGGTCAACGTTGTGCTCTTGTACCCGCACGACCAAGCCAACATGGCATGCAAAGCCGTACCCGCACTAGTGGTGGACAAGTACTGGTATGATGTCTTGCATGGTTGGCATGGAGGCCATGTATGCCATGGGTGCGGATATGAAGCATGGCGGGGCATCGCCACCTACCGGGTGGACTCACTGGACTGGATGATGACCAGCGCGAGGCATTCATACCCATCAGCTGCACGGGCGAGAATGTGCCGCGGGGGACATGACCCATGGTGCACTTTGCATGCATGGCGCAGGTGGACACCGGCGAAACCATCGTGGTGGATCCTGACGGTGAGGGTGTGACACGTGGTCATGGCACAACCCGGCCCGACCCGGTTTATGCCGTGAACGCGCATGTGACAAGCACAAGAGTGTGCTTCCTAGTGTGTTACCCAGCCGGGACGTACAACGCCAGCTGTGGCTGGCACAGCAAGCGCCGGTGCAGCGACTCGCAGCCATGCGCCAACATGTTCAGGTGGCCCACCAAGCGTTACCCGCCCACGTGCAAGATGTTGGGGGGGTGCGAAAGCAGCCGGGGGCCATCATGCAACATCCCGGATTCAGCACATACGTCTTGCCCAGTGTGTCAGAATTTCTGGCACTATTTGTCAAATTATCGATGCAATCTGTACCGTTTCTGGTTAATGACCTATCTGCTGCTATCGGGCACAATCCTCTTGTAGCCTTTAGCAATTAGGATAAGGTTTGGATGTTATCTCGCCAATGTCTGTACGCGTGGGATTAATCAGGAGTGCATCGTTAACAATCGCTTCCGCCCACCGTATTTTCTGGACAAGTCTTTCTAGAGACGACAGTACTTCCGTGGATCGGTACTACCCGCAACAATGTTTGGTCGTATGACTTGTTTAGTGTACTTTCTAGTAAACGTTGCTGGTGCTGCCTAGTGCGGCGCTGTGGCTTACTCCCCGCATGCCAATTCCTCGCGCCCAATCCAATTTTGGACGCCGTCACCTACATAGTGGTGAATGTTTGCTTGATTTCGTACCGTGAGATTTGTAACAAATCAACGGTAGCAAACTGTGGAGCCACCACCTAAGGATTTTTTCCTTCCATACAAGTGACCCACTGCCTACACGATAATCTTACCTCCTTGGTCACCTCGGTACAGCTTCGAGGCTGACATTAAGCTATGGTCTTGTTGACCTGTCGTTAAAGTCTTGTTGGCTAAGCCTTGTCGGCTGTTGGTGATACATTAATTAATTCAAAGTCGAAGGCCTTAAGATCTTCCTCCTCCACCGCATTGACAGAACATTTGACAATGTTCCCGACTTCACCACGGGGACCACCATCCTCAAGCTCTTCGGGCATGGGCGGGGGCTTTCTCAGCGCGAGTGACTTGTGCAAGAGGATCATCACGGTTGAGCCATTGATGGCACAACGGGTTTACCTCCACAACTGCGCGATGTTGTCCAAGCATCACGCAACTCAGTTTCCCGAGCGGCCTGCCCAGGGAACCCGTTTAGCCAGTACGTGCAGGATGTGCACATGCTGGGCCACGAAGAGCTCAGCCAGCTGCATGGTGGAGAGGCACGGGCATATTGGCTTGGTTATTGCAGGCTGGGAGTGCAAGGGCATAAGTCAGGCTGGGAAGGGTTGCGGGCTGGCAGATAGCTGCGGTGGACTCTTCTGGGAGATGCTACGGGTGGTGGGGGAACTGCAGCAGCTCCAAGCATCACCGGTCGCATACCTCTTCGAGAATGTGGTGGCGGCAGGTCACCCGGTGGCCGCTGTGCGCAAAGATTGGCAAACCATCACGGGAATCCTGCGGGAACCTGTGGTGACCGACAATGCCGGGCTGGGTGGACACTCACATCGAATACGCGCATGGTGGACCAACCTTGCCAACCAAGCACCACTGCATGGCAAGTGCTCACACACACGAAACCGGTGGAGTTGCCACCAGTGGATGTCTTGCTCCCCAGTCACCTCACATCCCAACAGGTTGAGCATGATGATCGTGCGCCCGGCGCTCAGGTCAACAAGGAGGGCGCACCCATGCTTGCAGTACGCACCCTTGACAGCTACCAAGGGTCCGCCGCCTATTGCGACCGCGGCAAGGGCCTGGTGCTAGACCGCAACACGGGAAATTTGGTGCAACCTCCCTCGGAGTTTGACGAGCTCAGCATTGGCTTCATGGAAGGAGCCTCCGCAGCATCCGGCGTGCTTGAGGCGGATCAGGATGGTCGCTTATTGGACAAGCGATGTCGGTGCGTTAGGTAGGGTATCTGCTGCTGGCAGCGCAACAGGTGCGAGAACCTCGATCCCGGCAACCAAGCTTGGACGCGCAGGCTGCCCTGCCCAAGGGGCAGGGCTTGCACACATTACACGGGGGCGCGCCACACCGCGTGGGCTGCTATCGAGGTATGGCACAGAGTGGTCCCGGTCATGGCGCCAAGTGTGGTCGGTGGTGCTGATGACCGCCTTACTCACGAGCTGCATCATGGCGGCAACGCCGGCGTTCCGGATGGTGTTGGCGCGCGCAGCCTCGGCAGGCGCAGTCACACCAAGAGCGGCAGCCTACAGCTTATTTCGCGCGGCGGTCGTAAGCGGACCAGCGGTGCGGGCCTACAACGCCAGCGCCCGCGAGCACCAATTGAACATCGGTGACCAGTTGACACCCGAGCAGTGTGTGCAGCTGCAGCAGTGGCTAGCGGGCGAGCGCGGGATGTTTGCGCTCAGCAACGAGGAGCTCGGCTGTTACTGTACAACGGTGGCAAGATGCGAGTTCCCCTGGGTACGGACCAAGCTTTATTCCGCAAGCAGCACCGACTCAGCCAAGCCGAAATCGAGTTCGTGCAGCACCGACCGATCCAACTTGCGCCGAGTTGGAAGCGCGTGGCCTCATCCGGCCTTCAAACTCCAGCTATGCAGGGGCCACCGTGGTGGCTCCCAAAAAGGATCCGGTTACCGGGGCATGGACGGGCATGCGCATGGCGACGGATCTGCGGGTGCTCAACACACACACACACACACACACACACACCAGCGGACCACTATCCGATGCCGCGGGTGGATGACCTCTTTGATCGCATCAGTCCCGGTGTGAAGTTCATCTCATCCCTGGACCTGAGGAGCGGGTTCCACCAGATCCCCGTGGAGAACGCGGACCAGCACAAATTGGCGTTTCGGGGGGGTCATCAACTATACGAGTGCGTCCGCATGCCTTTTGGCCACCGCAACGCCAGCGCAGTATTTCAAAGCGCCATGGACCAGGTGCTCAAGCGCATCCCACACGCTGCATGTTACATCGATGATGTGTTTGTATTCAGCAACACGTTCGTGGAGCACCTGCAACATCTCGAGCAGGTCCGTGTGGCGTTGGATCGGGCCAACATTCGCTTACACCCCGAGAAATGCAAGTGTGCGCACCACTTACTGGAGTTTCTGGGGCACCAGTTGGTACCCGGTGGGCGCATGCCGCATACGGCCAAGGTGGAAGCCATTGTCAACGCCACAGCACCCACGGACGTCTCTGGCGTTCGAGCATACCTCCGGTTGGCCGGTTATTATCGTGGCTGTATCCCCAACTTCAGCACCAAGGTGCGGCCATTGACCGAGCTACTCAAAAAGGGAGCCGTGTGGTCATGGGGACCGGCGCAGCAGCGCGCCGTCGCCACCTTCAAGGAAGAGCTGACCTCTGCACCCATTCTGCGCGCACCCAACTATGGCCAGCCCTTCATCCTCTATACGGATTGGAGTAAGGTGGGCCTTGGTGCCGTGCTGGCGCAGCTGGTCGGCAGTGGACGGGAACACGTCGTGGCCTATGCGAGCCACAACAACAATGATGCTGAGTCCCGGTACAGCTCGTATCAGGGGGAGGCGCTAGCCGTGGTGTGGGCAGTGCAACACTTCTGCTCGTACGTCTATGGGCGCCAGTTTACATAGGCCACGGACCATCAGCCCCTGCGTTGCTTGATGACCCATGACAAGCTCACCGGCAAACTGGCCCGCTGGGCCATGATCATCAGCAGGAGTACCACATGACCATCGTCCACCGCGCTGGTGTGGATCATTCCAATGTCGACACGTGTGGTCTCACGATACGCGCTTGCAACCACGGCGGACAGGACGGACGCTTGTGCGCTTGGCGTGGAGGGGGCCCAGGGCCACGTTATGTTTGTGGGAGCGGCTGGCAGGTGCGACGAGGACCAATGGCTGCCCATCATGGATGGGGTTGCTGACTACGGTGCATACACGGACCCCGTGCGCCCTCCTGCCTTCAACCCCTCCCAATCTTTGGCCCCCATGGGCTCCACTCCACCAGTTGTATGGCCAAGCGAAGCTGCGCCTAACATCGCCAGGGTGGTGGTGCAGGCCGTTGCCCTGGGCGCGGCGGTGGTGGAGTGCTGCGCAGGTAATGTGTGGTTGGACGCCCACGTCCTTGATCGGCTGCAGGACCTGCCAGTCACCGCTACGCGTGCGGATCGGAACGCAGCGCAGGTGCAGGCCGAGAGCAGCCGTGTCCAGCAACGGGTAGCGAACTGCTCTTGGATGGCAAGCAGCTTTTCCGGCTCCTCGGCAGGCGCCGCTTGGTGGTGCCCTCACCGTCCCAACGCGCGGGCATTATTTCCCCGTACCATGAGCGTTTTGGTCATCTTGGGAGCCAGCGCACCGCGAGGCGATGGTGCGCCGTGTTTATTGGTGGGCTGTCATGCGAAAGTCCATTGCCATGCATGTTGCCTCGTGCGCCGAGTGTGCGCGGGCCAAGGCCAGGTTTCATGTGGATCATGGTGTGAAAGAGTTGATGAACCTGCCCATTCGGGGGTGGTTCTATCGCTGGCATGTGGACCTATGTGGCCCATTTGAGACCAGCACCCGGGGCAATCGCTACATCATGGTGTGTGTCGAGGCCTTAAGCAAGTGGCTGGAACTCATTCCGCTCAGCTGACAAGCATGCTGCAACCACTGCCCAGAATTTCTTGTACTCATGGAGCGCTATGGTGCGCCAGCGGAGGTCATCACCGACCAAGGTGGGGAGTTCCGCGGCCAATTCCAGCAGATCTTAGACAAGTGCTGCATTGATCACCGTCACACGTCACGGGAGCACCCTCAAGCCAACGGGCTAGCGAAACAGTTGGTGCAAACCGTGAAGCCGGCACTACGCAAGTGGGCTTACGCAGCACCAAGGCTGCTGAGTAGGACCGTGCAGTCCCATGGATTACCATGGTGTATTGGATGAGCACACAGGACTCGCTTGCTCACTTCTCACCCTATTTGCTTCTCTTTGGCAGGTTGGTGGAAACTGCGATCAGGCAGGTTGCCGGAATTGATGACTAAAACTGCTTTCCGGCGCAGGTCGAAGGGTTTATATGCTTCTTTCTACTAGTTATCATGCGTTTTCGTAGAATGAAGTCAGTGGCAGTAAAGATTTGATGATTTCAAGCACTCTGTCACGTCGTGGTTTGTGTGCCGCAAGTGTCACTTTTGCGGGCACCGCCTGGGCCAAGGTAACGCCATCCGTGAACGGTAAAGCTGAAATATTGTTGCCTCATCGTTTGTTGATGTTCTTGAATGAGTTTAAGCTTGTGAGGCGTTGTCAGTTTCGAGTCTTGAAGCACTTTCTTGACCGTCGCCTGCCCCTCTCTAAAACACCCTTTTTTGATGATGTTACCAGGCATTTGCCTTACCCTAGTGTAGTTGTGCAGGTTTTTAGGCGCTTAATGGGTTTAAATACCTTCATAGGTGTTAGTTCTTCTTTTGCTACGTTCATACTGCATGATTGTGTGGCCATGGGCTGCATCAAGCGTGCTTTCGAGCTTACACTTGTGAGTGAAAAGTCTTGGTGATAAACCACTGTCATAATGTGCCAGCAAGTATGTTGGCCATGTCATGGCAAAGCAAAACAGCTTTAGCCATGTCTATTCTTGTTAGAAACAATTGAAATATGCTCAACCTACCCATCATATTGGTGGTTAAGACTTATACTACAACCCTTTGTAGGTAGGTATCAATGCCCATTCCCTACGTGCATGCATAGGCTCTCACACATACTAAGGTATCATAGAACTGCGATATGATGATGCAATCATGTTGTCCTGTTATGCTAGAAGGGAAATCACTTGATTGGCATGGTTGGTTGCCACGGTGGTGTGTAGTATGACCTCACTTGCATGCTAGCATTTTGCTAGCAAGGCCCAGTCCTATTATAGGACTGGCAGTATTTTGTGTGTTTCAGGCAGTGCCTGTGGCCAAATTGAGTCCAGTTTTTTTCCTACAGGTCAACAACTATATTTTTTACATGCCTATTTTTTTAACATGCATATGGAATTTATTCAATTTTTCCCAATCGTTCTTCCACAAAAAAATGCAAAATCGCGAGCAAGGGTCCACACCCTAGTAAAATTTTACATGATTTGGTAAATGTATGATTTTTTTGCATATGCCCAAGCATTAGCATGATATTGAGTGCTATTATGCATATCAAACATATGGGGTACCGCCCTACCCTAACCGCTACATGATCTCAAAGTTGGCATACTCAGTCCTATTTTTAGGACTGAGTTTGCACGTATGACGTGTTAACTAGCTTTTCTTGGCATTGTCGAGTTTACTTCAGATATTGCTGGTTGCAGAACCGTCCACAATCACAGATCTCTCCTAGGTAGGAGAGCCTAGACCTTCTCAGGGCAAGCGCAAAATCTGTCACGGTTCACTCCGCAGCCACAAACTGGGCCTCAACAATTAGGCCATATCATCCATAATACTTGTCTGCTAGAGGCATAATCGACCTGATTACAATCACAGCACCAAGCTCTATTTCATCTCGCATCAGTGGCTCCCCTTCCATATCACTATGAAGAAACTATGTTCAGAGAGCCCCGATTTCGAATACAACCATGGCAGGTTGTGGAAAACCTCACGACATTTCTTTTGAGCCCAGAATGGGCACTTTCTGACAAGTTTTGTGAATTTACTAATTATATTACTTAGTTACAGCGCAGCAATTTTGCACGAGTCCAGAAGGCACATTTTACGGAAAATACGAGTATTTTCTTGAAACCACAAATCGGGGTTCTTCAAACATAGTTGCTTCTATGCGTGAATGCGGGAACAAGAGGACGCTAATTGGCGGTTTATATGTCAAAGTGTTTTCTCGCAGATTTTTTGCTAGAGCTTTTGTGGTTAAGAAGATGCAACATAGTGCGGGGTTGAAAAATGCATTTTATTTTGCGTTCCGCGCTTGGGGTATGTAATACCCGGATGGCATGGGAGTGGGAGGTGTAGTGCCCCAAATAAGAACAACCTACGCATTATTTAATTATTTGAAACCAGCCTTTCAGATTTGGGATTATTTTATTTTCGGCCTGAACGGTTAGCGTCTTACTAGCATCCCTCAACATAACGGTTTGATGACCTCAGTAATCTATGTAGGGAGGTGTTAAGACCAAAAGCCGCTCAGGCTGGCGTTGCCGGTCTCTTTCTTTGCTCCCCACCCACCCACCCTTGTCTTGGTTGGCTCTAGGGCAACGTACTTCATGAAGGGCCTTGAACGGCATGCTTCCGGGCATGTGCCATTAGTGTCACATTACTGCTTCCACTCATTGTTATAATAAAGATGCTGGTTTTGCATGGTAGGAGCTACGCGGGACATGAAGTGTATTTATATATTTTTGCAGCTCCGTACGGCCTATTTGCCAACAATTTTTAGAAACAACTTACTCTTGGAAGTTGATACTCAGAACACGTCCAGTGCCGGCATTGCACATGATATGTGCAGTCCAAGGAGGATTGCAAAAGTCCGTGCCAGAGGGAAGAAGAGCAGCCGCATTGGTGAAGGCTGAAACCATAGCTTGCAGCACTACACTGTCAGCCGCTGCAGAACGTCGCAACGCAACCACAAGCCATTACGGAGCGCCTTCAAGAGGTCCGTCAGTTGCTGGGGTACACAACACAAAGATGGAGAAAAAGCTAATAATGTACATATAATATTGTATACAATACCATCCCTCCAGAGGAAAGCAATCTGGCTATCTGGGAAGTCTCCTCCAAAAAAACATATATGTTCACTCAGTCCTAATATGTAAACGGACTGAATAGCACATCTTTGCACACATGTTTCTCCATGGCCTAAAAACAATTTCTGGCTACCCCTTGGTACCAAGCATGCATTTATATTGAATTTCTTTGGGGACATGCCACTGGTCCCATATCTATGGCTTTTGGGTGCTATAAATAGCGCCACCCCTAGGGAGGCACGGAGAAATGGGATTTGAGACATACATCGTGCAAAATGGACCACTTTTATGAATCATTATGCCATGGAGTTTCAAAGGCAGTTAGTTTATATCACAGGCATCCCATCAATGCATCAACAACATGACATGCCACAGACCTGCACAAGCTAGCTAGCAAAAAGCCCAAAATAGCTCAGTCCAAAAGATAGGACCAAGTTTTTTGGGGGTGGTTGGCTAGCACTACCGTCTAGGTTTTATATCCCAATGTGGCACAAAACATCATAGCTGGCCAGACATGCATCGTCCCACACATTTCCAGCAACAGCAGGTCATGCTATATAATATTGTAAGCTAGTGCCATTGGGCATAAAGCGCGTGTAGAAGGCACTTGCAAGAAGCTCACAACCAAAGCACCCTGTACGCTTTGAACAACTCCAACATACGAGCAAAAAGGAAAGAAACAAAAGTAGCAACTTGCTGGCGCTTCAGTGGAAGCAGATCCCAGGCATCTCCATGTCTCTAACGTGCAAGAAACAAAGCGGACTTGGCCAGCAAACTGAGAAGAGGCATGTTTGGAACTGCCAGGGCGGAAAATCGCTCGCCCTGAGTTGCTAAAGCAAGGGAAAGCATCGTATTATCACACTTATCATCATTACAAAAGATGTCTGTCATTATACTAACATTAATGTTGTAGCATACGCTTAAAGCAATCAAATATCATCCAAAATCTGGCCAATGTAGGATTACTACCCAATGATCACAAGCCAGTGCGCAGAAGCGTCAAAGCAACACAAAGACATGCATAAACCCTCTATTACAACCCTGGTGTTGATATAGAAACAATAAATCACACATATGCGGTCACTGAGACATGCTAAAAGGCTAAAACGCACCAGGTCGAAACCGCAGATTACCTTGTTTGCTGGAGCTAGCATGCCCACCTCACAAACGTAGCCTCAAGCATGTGCTGGCCGCAATTTATGATAAACTATGCTAGGAACGACGTACCAAACTCAAACATGCTCAAATATCTGCACATGCTTTGCCGAGCAACAAGTAGAGCTTGTACTATCACCAGGCGCAGGGTTGGCCAGTACAGCGGGGAGTACATACAGTACGGCGGGGTTTAAAATACGTTAACCCCTAAATGGTCTTGCTGCCGATTTTCCGCCAAAAAGTGACTTACAGCCGATTTGTCGGCACCTACTCGGGGGACCAGTTTGCGAGAATACTATTGGGAATTAGGAAACGTTTAGCTGAGAAGAATGAAAGTTTATAAGTTTCTCCAGAGCATGATACTAGGGTTTGCTATATTTTGACCAAGTTTAACAGGTGTTCCAGACAGTCAAAGTACAAGGGGTCAGGGTACTTTTTCACGTACAACGTGCATTCCGGAAAACGACGACCTGGCCATGGCGGCTTGCGCCCACGCATGGCATTTACGTTTGCGTTCGAATTTTCTGGCCAAACTTAGGATATTGATTTTATACGTCCTAAAGATCATACAGGCCAATTTTTGGTTCGCGGGAATGCCATTTGATAGGTGTCGGCAGCGTTCTTGCTGGAAAAAACTGCGATCAGGCCGGACGATAGAAACGTTGACAGCAATACCTTTCCGGCGTATTTTAAAGGATATATCGGTTTCTTTGTACTTTTTATGATACATATTAGTCGTAAACGTGCAAGGGTGGCCAGAAATCGCCGAATCCAGCGACCATGCTGCACAACTTTGGTGTGCCGAAATGCGCCATTTTGCGGCCACCGCCTGGGCCAAGTTAACGCCATCCATGCCTGGTAAAGCTTAAGCATCGTTTTCCTATCGATGTTTGACGTTTATATATACGTTCTAGCTTGTGTAGCACATTCTTTTTGCATTATTCATGCTCTTTCTTGACCCTGGCCTGGCCCCTTTCTAAAACACCCTTCTTAGATGCTTCCCTCAGTCAGTTGACCTGCCACAGGGTGATGGTGATAAGTTTTAGAGGCTGTATGGGTTTGAATACCTCCATATATGTTTGTTATACATTTCCCACACACATATTGCATGAGTGTGAGGCAGTTGGCTGGTCTCTGTGGCATCATCAAGCATGTAACCGGTGAGTAGAAGCTTCCCATTGTCAGCATGTGCCACCAGGTGTGCTGGCCATCACCTGGAAAGCTATAGCAGCTTAGGCCTAGTTTATCCTTGCTAGGGCAGGCTGAAATAGGCTTAAAATCACTAGTTTGTTGGTGGCTGCCTCCTAGAATGCATGCCTTGCGTAGGGTATCCGTACCACGTTACCTACGTGCATGGACAAGGTAGCACCTGCACATAGGTGCCATGTAAGGGCAGTGTGATGATGCAGTTATGTTTCCCCATCATTGTGGAAGGGAAATGTATTGTTTGGCATGGTTGGGGGCCATATTAGTAGGTATTAGTAGGTAGTATGCCCACTCCTACCCCCTTGGTTGCTTTTTACCAACGGTACCCCTATGGGCTGTACTGGGTGTAACTGCTGGTATACCCACCCAAATGATGACCCCAATGGCTCAAACTGTTCAGCAACTAATTGTTTATCATCCCTGAAGTGGTAGGTGCCTAGCTCTTACAACATAATTCAAAATGCACATTCTACCAAAAATGAAAACGCTCGTCTTGACCCACCTGACTTTGACGGCAGTTATACATGGCCTACGATGAATATATGTGAGGTTGTGATATATCATGGCTTAGGGCAACTCATGGACATGCTTGCCCCCCAAGGACAGCCATTGGATATTGCTAGGTTGTACAGGGGCTGGTTTACAAAATAGGTGAGTTACTGCCGATTTATCGGCAGCATTTCCGCCCATTTAGGGGTTAAAATACGTTTGAGTTTGAGTTAAAATAAGTTACTTAAAATACGCGATATAAAAAAAGGGTTTTAGGGGGTCCATCCACGTGGAAAACACTGGCATTGATAGTAATTAACGAAGCTTGTCATTTCCCCACGTGCTCCAATTGTTAGTTACCCAATTAGCACTCATTGATGATGCTCATGCTTTATTGACTGGAATGTGGTGTATTATTACTAAGTGAGACAACTATTATGTGTGCTTATTAATTAACATCATCCATTTGTGTCCTGCATTTCTATCTGATTATGATTCGTTGAATCGGGGCTGCAGCACCAAGCAAGTAGAGCCATCTACTATATAATGCATGAGTATATAAGACACAAGAACCTTGCTCTCAAGGATCCCACAACAAGCTCCATGCCCATATACATATGTGCACACGTACTGCACACACATTCATTGAAAACAAAATGCGCAACTGCACCCCCTGTCAGATTGTTGCGGGTTCCATGCAATTATTTATGCCAACATGACCATGCTTCCTTTGACAGCATCACAGCCACTGTCACTATTGTTGCTACATGCACGTGAGTGGACGAGGAGGCAGGAGGGCCTCCCAACTCCGCCACGGCCCTGTTAACTGGAACTGCTTCTTTGCTCCCAGCTGCTTCTCGCCTGCCTTCCAGAGTTTCAGAAACATTTCCCTCTTGTCATCCGCAATATCCTCGCATATCCTGATCCCCTGGCCTGATATGCATGCAAAATGTGGTCGGGCTCGGGTCATGCTGATGCATCCCCCGTTGTTGTCAAACATTTTCTGGCAAAAAGCACAGTCGAACTTCGTGAGCATAACTATACCTTGATATTAACCTCATCCCGAAACTTCTGTCGTTTCTTTAATGTAATCCCACTCGAGCCCCTTGTTCTTCAAGGTCTATAAACTGACGCTAAATTGCCTGACGCTAAATTGCGCAACACAATAATATTGACAGCCTTGAACGACCTTCCATTGCCGGCTGGCGCTAGCAATTAGCATAGCTGGCATACGCTAACACACATAACCAGTCAGCCTTGGCCTTTTGGTACGATAGGCTAGAGCTGGACGATTGGCGGAAAGTACTGTTCGCGTCAAGTTCTACTAGGAAATTGGACATGAAGCCAACGCGGCAGTAGTAAGCACATATTTACGCACTTTAAAATGTTGCATGGCTAGGGATATAGCATTTATAAGACGAAGGGATGATGCTGGCCAACAAATTTTCAGTCCAATATGTCGAGCCATGCTCTCGCCCCAGTCAGTTGTGTGCGCCACCATAGCCGCGGACATCAATAATTTTTGCACGCGTCGTCGTCGTTTGACCACATCGGTATGTACCCCCTACTTTGCTTGACCGTAGGTCCTGACCAACTGTCCAAAAGTGGTAAACCAGGGGTGCGCGTGAAAGTACAAATCTAGATCTCGAATCTGAACTAGTTCTGCCACTAACTCGGTCAGTTAAAAAGGACTGAGAAACACTCAGTCCTTGAGAACGGACCAAGTACCGTTTACGGGTTCATCCTGAAATGGGCTGAGATGCTGCCGAAAAATAGGCTGTTACAAGGTCACTGTCTTGTAAAACAACCCAACACCAACCTACCAATATCCAGGGGCTGTCCTTGGGCGTCAAGCAAGGTAGGCCACCCAAGGGGGTCAAGGGGGGTCAAGCAGGGAAGGCCCATAAAACTGGCTTCAAAGTCAGGCAGTTCAAGAGGCACGTTCTCATAATCTTGTAGATTGTGCATTTTGAATTATGTAATAAGACCTAGACACCTACCACTTCAGGGATGATGAACAATCAGCTGGTGAACCGTTGGGGCCCTTGGGGTCATCATTTGGGTGGGCACGCTGGTTACACCCAGTCCAGCCTATAGGGGTACTGTTGGTAAAAAGCAACCAAGGGGGTAGGGGTGGGTATACTACCTACTAAGGTGGCCACCAACCATGCCATGTACTGTACAATAAATTTCCCTTCCACGATCATGGGCAAACATAGCTGCATCATCAAAAGTTCTGCCCTTTCATGGCACCTATGTGCAGGTGCCACCTTGTCCATGCACACAGGTGACGCGGTACGGATACCCTACGCAAGGCATGCATTCTAGGAGACAACCACCAACAAACTAGTGCGGTTTTAAGCCTAATTCAGCTTTCCCTAGCTAAGATAAGCTAGGCCTAAGCTGCTATTGCTGTCCAGGTGCTGGCCAGCACACCTGCTGGCAAAAGCTGACAAATGGAAAGTTTTTACTCACCGTTACATGCTTGATGGTGCCACATATACCAGCCAACTGCCTCACACTCATGCAAGATGTGTGTGGGGAATGTATAACAAACATGCATGGAGGTATTCAAACCCATACAGCCTCTAAAACTCAGCACCATCACACTAGATACTATTTGATTGCTTTTAGCGTATGCTACAACGTTAATCATGGTACCGACAGATACCGTTCGTGAAAATGTGTGTGATCATACGATGCCGTCCCTTGCTTTAACAACTCAGGGTGAGTGTTTTTCTGCCCAGTTGCTAGAATTTACTACTATGCTTGTTACCTCAGCAATTCGCATGAAAGACACCCCAGCGTTGCTTGAATCTCAGAAACAATACCGTCCAGTGTGTTCCTCGTTATCGACTGCACCTCAGAGGCGCAGCAGCCCAACACAAAAGACCGAAGCCGTTCGCCAGCTAAAAAGACGGGCTGCAAAAGATCAGATGCAACCGGCGGACGCGTACGCCCGGGTGCTCATTGGCGATGGCGTGAAGCCATGCCACTGGCCGCGTTGGCATGAAAAACAGCATCCTCGAAATCCACTACACACCCAGGCGCTGTCGGCAGTAGCAAAGCTGGGTCTGGCAGCGCCGGCGGAGGTGAGGCTGTTTGCCCAGTGCACGCGTAATTGGAAGAGCGTCGTAAAATTCGGCTCGTTCCGCTCTGCGTTGAATATTTCCGTGGACTCGCGAAATTTTTCAGTGTCCGGCATGGTTGAAACGTGTATAATACATACGAGTTGAGATAGCAGAGAATGCCGGGACACCATCCTTGCAGCAAAGGTTGTCTTTATTATGCAAAATAATAATAACAATAACACAGACCTCACGGTCACGTCAATCAGTGTCGACGTATGAACAGGTGCTAGGCAAGCACGCAGGACCGGGTGCAAGGAACTGAGCTCACATGCCACGTGCATCCTCTTATGCCACTTGGGCCAGCTCTCCTTCAGAGCTGTCAAAATGTGTGTCAGTGTGCACACTCCGGTGGAATCCAGCCCAAGTCCTAAACAGTCTGACTGACACCTGTAAATTCCTACTGTAGACTCGCGCGGTACCAGCCTGCCGGCTTGCAGTCCACCGTACAGTACATACCACTACACGTGACAAATATGTCAAAGTGTATACCGACGGACTCAACCTGAACATAAAACAACTTTGTCATTTCCTACCCGAATCAGGCACTCTTGGTGCCGACAGAAATTCCATAAAATTGTCTATCACATAACGTAACTATGAATTACGTTAACTACAGTGAACGCCAATACGCCGTATAATACGGTAAATACGCCGTATTATACAATACGGCGGGGTTTGGCGTACTAACGTACTAGAAATACGGCGTATTGCGTTCTCAACGCAAATACGGCGCATTATACGTATTTTTCGCGTATTATACGGCGCCCGGCACCGGAATTTGGCGCCAGAGCTAGTTTTGGCGCAGCTCATGCAGCCGACAGCCTTGCACGCCAAAAGTAACCGCCGCTACCGAAGCTGAGGCTTGAGGCCGCTAACACTAAACATGCAAAAGGTGCTGCCGCCTGTCTACCGGGCAGTAGCACAGTGCTGGCATTTACTAGCTGCCTGGAAAGTAGAGCGATGGCGCACGGTCGAGGCAAGGAACCTGACCTCGGAATAAACTACGATGACATGTCAGAGTCGGAGTACGAAGAGGCCCGAGCACGACATCTTGCTGGCTTGGAGTTAGATGAGGATGCCAACAACAATGACGGTGGGGACGAGGAGCCTACTGGCCCCGACAACAGTGGGGACGAGGGGGATGGTGATTCAAAGCCGGCCAAGGCTGCCGTTTGGGAGTTCATTGAAAACGGGGTCCATTGCGGCAGGGCATTCTCGATGGACACGCGGTCCTGGGAGAGAGGGGAGCGGCTTTGAGTCAGCCAGGCGTGGGGGAGTTGGGGATTCGCAAACTTTGCTCGGAGAACTGCAAATGGCAGGGGACGCCATTTTGCTGTCCATTTTAAGCGACCACTAAATGTTTTCAATAAGAAGTTGGTGGAGTGGGAGCAATGGATACACGAATCGGATTTCTCTGAAAATAGTTTCTTATAATGGGCGAGAACGAACGCCGCAATCGAAGTGTTCCTGACGGCGGCAAAGATTACGTGGCACGCTCTTGGGGTTCCAGTTTCGCTGGCATGGCCGGCGACTAGGGCCGTTTTTAGCGGATGATAATCAGTTTGGATTTTGTAGCTGGGTGATTAGTTACGGGCAGTTTTCGTTGTTGTTCAGGCGGTTAAAAAGGTCGTATTTATAAGGCCTTTTAATTTTGTATGCTGGCCTGAAACTGCTCTTGATTGGCGACTAGTGTAGTTAAAAGTTTCATGACTCGAATCATTTTGCTGACATTTCGTAGTTGCCGGTCTGACATTAGTTGTGTCAGTAAGGCTGGGATTTTTTTAGGGGCGTTGCCTTTTAGCGTGTTGTGTCGTCTTTTTAGGGGCCTTGCGAGGAAGGGGAAGGTCTTTTTTCTTGCCCACCCACCCTCCCTGTGTTTTGTTGTCTTGGGGATTCGCAAACTTTGCTCGGAGAACTGCAAATGGCAGGGGACGCCATTTTGCTGTCCATTTTAAGCGACCACTTAATGTTTTCAATAAGAAGTTGGTGGAGTGGGAGCAATGGATACACGAAGATGTTTTGTGCCACATTGGGAAAGGAAACCAAAACGGTAGTGCTAGCCAACCACCCCCAAAAAACTTGGTCCTATTTTTAGGACTGAGCTATTCTGGGATTTTTGCTAGCTAGCTTGTGCAGTTCTGTAGCATGCCATGTTGTGAATGCATTGATGGCGTGCCTGTGATATAAACTAACTACCTTCGAAATTCCAGGGCCTATATATTTGTATAAGTGGTCCATATTGCATGATGTATGTCTCATACCCCATTTTTCCGTATGCCCCTGGGGTTGGCGCTATTTATAGCACCCTGAAGTCAAAGATATGGGACCAGTGGCATGTCCCCAAAGAAATTAAATATAAATGCATGCTTGGTACCAAGGGGTAGCCAGAAATTGTTTTTAGGCCATAGAGAAACATATGTGCGAAGATGTGCAACTCAGTCCAATTTTTAGGACTGAGTTGCTTTGGTTTAAGGGTTAAAAAACTCAGGGCGAGTGATTTTCTGCCCAGTTCTAGGCATGCATGCTGGCCAAGTCTGCCTTCTTTTTGTGTGTTTGCTGTGTGTTAGAGACATAGAGATGCCTGGGATCTGCTTGCATTGAAGCATCAGCAAGTTGCTAAATTGTTTTCTTTCCTTTTTCCTTGTATTTTGATGTCCTTTGTAGGGTTTAGGGTTCGTTGGTAATAAGCTCCTTGCATGCGCCTTCTACACGTGCTTTATGCCCGATGGCACTAGATTTACATTACTATATAGCATGAGCTGCTGTATTATATGCTGGAAATGTGTTGGAGGATGCATGTGTGGCCAGATATGATGTTTTGTGCCACATTGGGATAGGAAACCGAAACGGTAGTAGTAGTAGCCAACCACCCCGAAAAAACTTGGTCCTATTCTTAGGACTGAGCTATTTTGGGATTTTTGCTAGCTAGCTTGTGATGTTCTGTAGCATATCATGTTGTGAATGCATTGATGGCATGCCTGTGATATAAACTAACTGCCTTTGAAATTTCAGGGCCTATATATTTGTATAAGCGGTCCATATTGCATGATGTATGTCTCAAACCCCATTTTTCCGTACCCCCCTGGGGTTGGCGCTATTTATGGCACCCTAAAGTCAAAGATATGGGACCAGTGGCATGTCCCCAAAGAAGAGGTAATGGGTTATCCGGATGGTCTGACCCAAGGAAGCCCCCATTGGACTATCCAACTAAGTTGTCCTATGTTGGTATTGAGGTTCCCTACCCTCCCTGGGAAAAAAGTGGGGGGTAAACTTTTCCTTGGGGAAAAAAGATCGTCTTTTGGCCAACTTTGACTAGAGCTATCATCCAAATGCTTTGATAAAGCCATGGTATTATTGCATATTCTGAAAGCCCTTGAAGTGTGGATACTCCTAGCATCTTGGTTGGGGGTATTTGGAGTTGTGGCCTGTGAGTTATGATTTTTTCATTTTCAGGGGTATGAAAGTGCCAAAAATGGGTCAGCGGACTATGGGTTAAGATAGATAGCTACTTAAGCTCGTGGACTCGTTTTCCGTACAGCTCGCCTTTTTTCATACCTTGCCCTCCTTTTTAAGGGACTCCTGTGCGACATGTATCCTTATCCCTTGTGACTATTGTCTAGTAAATATGACTTATCTAAGCTGAATGCTGAACTAAGCGACTTTCTGGACTGAAGGGCGACATCCATCCGAGTAATCGAAATCAGAAAAAAGAACCGTCCTTCCAGCATGTCCTTGCCACCTGGCAACGACATGGGAGCATTGGCGGTCTCCCCCCATACTCCCTACATAGGAGGTGCCGCTGGCGCCAGCCAGGCAAGGTGTGCTGCACGACATTGTTTCTACACAGGCTTCCCACATACTTAGTGGCAATTCATAAGCCCGCGAGATGCCCTCCCCTACATATAAGCTCGTGGGGTGCTTGTCAATTTTGATAGAACCTGGAAGCGACCATATGCTAATACAAATACCAATCGCAATATTAGTATTTAGAAGTGAGGATTACACTAATAGTATGTACTTAAACGCACAAGGGTACAAGCACCATGCCAAGTGAATGTGTACTATATGACTCTTAGACTTACCATTTACGGTAATTGTTAGAAGCCGCCGTTGTGTTTGTGCCACTTGGCCCATGATCTGCAAGCTCACAAAGCATAAAGCAAACATTGACCACGTCGACTCACATGTACGGTCACAATGGACATTCATTCACTCCTTGCTTAACCTGTAAACCATCCTAACGCCGATTTTGGACGATGAGCTCAACTGAACAAAAATTGGCATGAGTTTGTGGCAGACCGCAGAACTGCAAAGGTTTTTGTGGGAAAGTTTTAGGTCAGCGCCAAGAATTAGACCCGTAGTGCGCTGAGCGCACACTTGTCTGATCATAGCTGGTCAACCATCAGAACAGGTGAATACCCGAGACAAAGTCACAAAGTCACTGGGGTATGTTGAAATACGTAAAACTTCCTGAATAATTATCAGAATTAACCCTTGGATCGTGTCCAACTCGCCACTACAAATAGAGGCCAGTTGCACTTTGCAAGATAATGCCCACAAACCACCCTAAAAACAATTTTAGTGTCCATACTTGGACCAAAGCACACACATATAATGAGTTACTTGGGGGTCATGTCATTGGTCATGTTGCAATGTCCTATGGGTGCTAAATATAGCACCACCCTCAGGGGGGTGCGAGAGTGCGAAAAAAAAAAAACACATGTATTATGCATTATTACACCTCAAAACAATTCCGTTGCTCCCAATATTTTTCAGGCAGTTGCTTGGGTAGCCAGGCATGGCTTCTGAACACTGACATCATGGGTTGTCCCAGGGACCCAGCTGCACAATCTAAAAATAACTGGCCACTACAAATAGGGTCCACTTTGGCTGGTGACATTACAACTCAGAATTCTTATCCCATAGCAACAAAAAACATCATTGATGATCAAACATGCATTATGTAAACAATTTCAGCCTCCAGAACATCCATAACAGCGATTAAACATAGGTCGCCATGCCAATGCACAGTCACATTCGTGCGTATCATGGCATGGGAAGGCCAAAGACTACCCACCACACAAACCTACCACATGCACAGTTTTTCTCACATGCCAATGCTTGACTAAATGAGGTAAAGCAAGCCTACATCATTGGCAATGCTACTGTAGCTCCTCACATGCTGGGCTTCATCATTTTGGCTGCTAACTGGCTATGGGGCGACAGCTCGGCACTAAGAGGCATTACAACGGTAGGTGTGAACATGGTGCTTGTGACTTGCAGGGTAATGCTCAAAATGATCACTAACACGCAGCTTTAACTATATACTTCATGATGTTGTAAAGAAAACACCACCATGTGGTGGCTACCAATGTCTACATACTAGCAGGTATACTGTGCCAAGGCCCAGATGCATGCATAGCAAGGGTGTGCAAGGGGCTACGTAACCCATGCATCCACAACATTCGGTTTTCTCTGAATATAGTTTAATTAACGCATGCGGGAAAGATAGGGCCGCTATGCCTTGGCCTAGATGTGGAAGGCTGTCTGCGACATGGGCTGACTAATTCGATCTGTACAAAGGGTTTCCTGTTCGCCCGAATTTTCCTTGGTTGACACGGTTTGTTTTTAAGGGTCAGTGGCTATTAATTAGTGGTCCGAGAAAACTAATTGTACAACCGTGGTTAATTAGTGGTCTGAGAAAATTAATTGTTTCTTTTACAATGGCGGCAATGCCCGCCTGTGCAAAATTGCACATTCTAGCGCGAGTTGCATCGGTCTTGTAGCCGAGGCAGATGGTGGCACAACCGCTAAGTTGTCCGACCAAGCATAGTATAGTTGGTCGTGCAACGGAAAGAAAATTTAAATTTACCCCCATGGCGTTTTTCCACCGCTGCGGGTCTTTTTGACATGGGCGAAGGATGGGGCGCTACTTCGGCGGTTTGACCAGCTTCGGCGGAGCTGTTCGTAAGTTTCTAAAACAGCTCCAGTGTCACATCGCAGGCTTGCCACCTTGCGATGGTGCGTGGGAAGTGACCTGGACCCATTAGGTCCTGAACCAGGTTCCTGTCAGCAACTGCCTGTTTTTTTTCATAAATTATTTTTTGTGGCGGCAGGTCAGTTGTCCAGCTGCCCCTGCCGAGGAGGGGTAGTTGGGGACAATAGGAGCCGCGCGAGAGTTGCGCTCCGTAGCTAGAAATTTCCCTATTGCGAGACTCAAGTTGGGAAGGGCTTCTTAGGGAGGCGAGGCTACCCCAGACCTTTGTCGTTCCTTTTCATCTCAGCACCTGCTGCGCGGCTCAGTCTATTATGGTGTTATAAAACCTCTTTCCTTTTTGGACGGTTCCAGAATTGCCAAATGCTGGCTCTTTTTGGGGGCTTGCTTTTGGGGTAGTCACCGGCTTGTGTCGCATTGAACCAGCAGGCCCCTGCGGGGGTTAATATAGCCTAGCGCGGGCTGACTCGCCATTTAAGATGTTGCGGCACGCTCTTTCGCGCATGATGGTCATGAGTTTAATCGGCGCAATGGGGTTGGCGCCAGGGGGGGGTAATTGGGTGCAGGCTTCTTGCTTCCGCGTACGGATTGAGAAACCTTAAGGCCACTGTTAACTGCTGCATTTGTGGCAGGGCTCCACTTAATGTATTCAATCATATGCTGGTCTTCTTGGGAGCTCAGTGATCTTAATCGGTTTTCTCTGAACATAGTTTAATTAACGCATGCGGGAAAGATAGGGCCGCTATGCCTTGGCCTGGATGTGGAAGGCTGTCTGCGACATGGGCTGACTGATTCGATCTGTAGAAAGGGTTTCCTGTTCGCCCGAATTTTCCTTGGTTGACACGTCGGTTGTTTATAAGGGTCCGTGGCTATTAATTAGTGGTCCGAGAAAATTAATTGTAGGTTCTATACGACTTGCTTGCAAAGATTCGTGTTTAGTTGCACCAGCTGAGGTTAGGTGGGGACCTGTAGGGTCGGCTGGTTGCTTAACGAATGCTGATTTGGTTTCTTTAGCGAGTCGTGATTAATTATTGTATAGTGGATTCGGACCGGCCCCAAGGGGTCGATGGGCGAGTGTATTGTTTGTTAGACTTGGGAACCTTGTACAACTACCTGTACGGTTAACGCACTAGCCCGGGGGTGCGTGGCCACCTTGTTTGTAGTGGTGTTTTCAGCACGGTTCAGGCCGGCGTGTGACGCATGCTGGTGTTACTTAATTTAGGACGATGTCAGCTTGTGTGTCGGCGGGCCATGCCTTAAGGGGACTCGCACGTCCAAAAGCCTGAAAAACAGACTTTAGTGAGTATCAGTTCCAATGCACATGGGAACCATCTAGTGATGATTGGGTACCATAAATATGATGTTTGGACATTCATACCACCACTTGTTGGGGGTACTACCCCCAACCACGCACCGGTGGCGAGCTAAAAATAGAAAAAGACGCTATTTATGAGATATTTTGCCCAAGACAAACCACTTGTCTAAATGACCTGCCCATACATACCTGCAAAGTTCCCCCACTTTTTTAAAAGCTGGGCTATTTACATGGCCAAAATGGTCACATTTGTTTGAGTTATTAATTTTCCCGCAAAATGGGTACTTTTTTGAGCCAAAAAAAATAAATCAAATCATTAACACATCAGATTGGGTCATCCATACATGCAATATTCCACTGAGTGGGGGGAAACACAACCATAAAGTTTGAGCTCATTCTGACAAGCGTAGCTCAAGTTATTGATTTTCCTGTGATGCCACCTGGGTAGACGCTAAAAGAGAATTGAGCTAGTGCTGAGCCAAAATGACATCTGTTTTGCTACCCTAGACACCCAAAAACATGCCCACTTTGATCACGGAGTGTGAGGAGGATGTCCGGAGCGTCATACGCCCCACCCCTCCATCGGCACAGCCAGCCTTGTGAGTCTACCCTTAACAACAAGGCTGGTAGGACGACACGCCTGAGCAGCATATGTCATGCCTATCTCTGGCTAATAATGTGTGATTTTGTGCCAACAACCAAGTTGTTCCACCCAACAACACATTTAAAAACCTGTTCCAAAATGCCCAACAAGCCGGACATGTGGAGGACCACACACGCAGTATATAAAGAGAAAATAAGCTGACTTTTTATCCAGCCAACCAGTGGCTAGCTGCTCTGGTTAGCATGACAAAGGCTATCATTTACTCAGTGGGAAAGGTGAAGAGACTATTGGAACAACCTACCTGACGCATGTGCCACCAAAGCATTGTGTCCCGCAAAATGCACACTGCCTCCTTTCTAACAAGCACGAGCCACTTTCTTTAGGAGACAGGTGCCAGCTCGTCAGTGTCTGGGGAAAATGATGCCGCTGCTTAGGAAGACCGCGTGAATTTCCTCGAACACAACTGTCTAGAAAGCAAAAGAAATTTCAGAGAAGCATAGAAATAAAAGCATTACACCTTCCCGACAGGTTGTGGGCCACGCGCTGCAGCAAGCCAGCCACGTCACAGACGAACTTGCTAAAAAACATCCAGGAATCTAGCGATGCAGCGCCAGGACCCGCAAGTTCATGGCTGCATCTGGCCGGAAAGAAGGCAAAAAGCTTACGCTCAACGAGCTAAGAAAGCAGGAAAGCGCTATCTTAGGACGTTTAATACAAGAACGTACCATAACGGGCATTTATTCGTGCCCAGGCGCACAAGAAAGGCCACCCTTTCATGGAGAGGTCGGGCGCGCATCGCGCAGGCCTAATGTTATCTTACCGCAAAATGACGGGAAAGGTAAAGATAGCGGCGGGAATTTTTACGGCTTTAGAAACATCTTTAAACTAGCTTCCATTAGGACCATCAAAACTGGCAACAATCGACAATCACACGGGCAGGCATCCATTATACTTTATTCATCCCGACAGAAATTCAGGCCGGACCCCCCCTGCCGATGGTAAAGAAAAAGAGCCCGCGACATTATAGATCGCAACTATCCCACCATAAATTAGAATCAGTAACTAATTTTCTCCAAGAATCGAGCATTTTTTCTGCTTTCCGCGAGCCAGATTTGTCACGTTTCGTCTAAAAGCAGTCACCATGGCCACTTCCGCAAGGGGTGCGCGCACCGTGCACCCACTTTTCACGGTACGGAGGGTACCGCGGAATTTTTTTGGCGCGGAAAATATTCGCCGCGCGAGTCCCCTTAAGCAAGCTAGGCAGGCAATGATCCGCAATTGTTTCTTTTCCCTCCCTCCCACCCTGGAGGCTTCTTGCTTCCGCGTGCGGATTGAGAAACCTTAACCCTTAAATGGTACTGGGTCCGTTTTGTAGGACTGAGTTTTTCTCAGTCCTATTAAACGGACTGAGTTTGTGGCAGAACTAGCTCAGATTCTGGCAAACTTTTTAAGATTCTGACTAGACCAGCGTTGAGATCTAGATTTGTAGAATCTTGTGCACCCCTGGTTTACCACTTTTGGAAATCTGGTCAGGGACCTATGAGTTAAAATATCCAGGGGGGTACCCTGGTCAAAAGGTACCGTCGCGCGGGAAAAAAAAGACCAAAACGATGAGGACCGCGAAAATGGCGAGAAACGACGGCAGCCATGGCGTCGCCTCCCGGTGGCGCGCAGTCAGGATTTTTGCTCAGACGTGAAATTAAGCTTTTGGTACCACCGGCTATATTCGGTGCTGGCTGGGCACGCGAGAATTTCGGGGAAAATCATGCTACCGTGCGCATTTCTGGGTCTGTAACTTGTCGCTGAACCGCGCATGCACTATCGCGAAATGCCTTTTCGAGGGCGATCCGAAGAAATACGACTTCACCAAGGCGCAGGTTTATCAGTGGAAGGTCGCCGAGGCTGCAGGCTCGGTAGATGGTGACGGTGGCGATGAGAATGATGGCGATGCCGCCGTGCATGGTGATGTTGACGACGGTGGGGTGCAGGGGGGTGCCGCCGACGGATCTGACCCCCCCTCGCCTGGCGATGGCGACAGTGAGGATATTTGGCAGAGCCCGGTCAAGAAGCGTGCCAAGCGCAAGACTGGCCCTGCGGCCAGAGCACCGGCACTCCGGAATCCACCCAGAAGGCGTCGGCTGCAGCCAGCCCCGGTTGCAGACGATGACAACTCCGAAGGCAGCGCTGATGAGGACCAGGCCGACGAGGTGCCAGACCTGGTCGATTCCGATGATGAGGAGCAGCCTGATGACGGTGCGGCTCAGGAGGATAGTGACTGGATTTTCGGGTCAGGAAAGCCTGAGGATGGAATTCTGCCCGAGATACCTGCGCCGTTTGACGGCAAGGCAACATACAAGAACATTCCCGGCCGTGCGCACAGGTTCGGTCCTCTTGAGCTGTTCCTTCTGTTTTGGGATCCCAAGACTGTGCTCGAGCCCATCGTTGCTGAGACCAACCCGTATGCTGAACAGCAGCAAGCTGCTGGCAAGCCTGGAGCTCGGGAATGGACACCGATGACTATCCACGAGCTCGGCAAGTTCTTGGGCATCATCATCACCATGTCTCTGGAGCGTCTTCCTGCAAGGGGAGACTACTTTACTGGGCTGCCCATGGGTGCTGCAGCTCCTGTCAACCTGCAGCAGGTCATGGCTAAACAGAGGTTTGACCAGATTTGCCGCTATCTCCATTTCAGGAACACCGCAGACCGCCCTGAGAACCGCCAGACACGCGAGTGGAGGCTCTTCCAGTTCCTCTGGCTGGAGGAGCTGCTGAATGCAGCATACAAGAAGTACTTCGTGCCAGGGGAGCAAGCTGCCATGGACGAGCGATCCATCTCGTCGCGGCACAAGCTGTGCCCTATCCGGTGCTATAACCCGACCAAGCCGTCCCCGTTCCACATCAAGCAGTATTGCATCTGCGACTGGCCATCGGGCTACCTCTACCACGCGCACACCTACGACAAGCTGCCCGAGGAGCAGCACACGTTCAAGATCACCAAGATGCTGGCGGGCGAGCTGCCGCACCCATGCAGGATCGCCACCGACCGCTTCTACACCAGCCGCCACATGCTGGAGGAGCTGAGTCCACGACCTGCAGGGCCACCAGGTGGTGGGCACTATCATGCCCAACCGGCGCGGGCTTCCCTTCAAGGAGGTCAAGGACCAGCTGGGGCGCAGGCCGGAGCAGGGGGACTACGCGTGGGCTGTCGATCAGGATGGGCTCACCCTCGTGGCGTGGCAGGACAGGTAGACGGTGTGGATCGCGTCCAAGGGGATCCCGCTCACCAAGGTGGAGGTCAGCCGCCACGGGGGGCGCGACATTCGCATCACGGTGCCTGCCCCCAGCCTGGTGCCGATCTACTGGGGGACCTACAAGGCAGTGGACCTGCAGGACCAGTTCATGGCTGAATACCGTGTGCGGGATGCGCTCGTGACGCGCATTTGGTGGCACAGGGCTGCAACTGGCCACCTGGCCAACTCGGTCACCAACGCCTTCATCCTGCACAAGCTCACCCACACTGGCCGCCCTGATGTGTTCAGCCATGCTGGCTTCTTGAGCAAGCTTGCCGACGAGCTGTGCACCAATCAGTGGACAGGCGGCAGGATGGCGGCTCTCCTCGCTGAGCCACATATCCACCGTCCCGGGCGTGACGACCGCCTCACCGGCACCCACCTGGAGCCAGAGCGCATCCCCTTCGTGGAACAGGCGCAGTGCATGGTGTGCGCAGTCGAGAAGGTGCGCAAGCGCACCAACTTCTGGTGCAGGGACTGCGACACGGCGCTGTGTGTGGGCTCCTGCTGGAACGTGTACCACTCGGGGCTGCTGACCGGCCTGGACGGGGGCGACCCGAAGCAGCGCGCCCAGCTGCCCCTCTCGCGCCGTAGCGCGGCTGGCAGGGAGTGGGCTGAGTCCAACGGGCGCACCACAAGGGCTGCAGAGGGTGCTGGGCTGCTGACAGGGGCCGCGAGGCGGCGTGCTCTGAAGAGCAAGAGGCGCGCGTCATACAGTGGAGTCACACATCCGTGGGACGCATCCCAATCCGGCGGACTTGGGACAAATGCATGAAGGTGGGACGTCCCACCTTGGTGAAATCATGTCCCACCTACCTGAGTTTAGGAAAACGGGGTGTCCCACCTATGTGAGTTGGGGTGTCCCACCTACGTGAAATTGGGGTGTTCCACCTAGGTGAGTTTGGGGAAACGGGGTGTCCCACGTGAGTTTGGGAAGATGGGGTGTCCCACCTATGTGAGTTTGGTAAAATGGGGTGTTCCATCTAAGTGAGTTTGGGGAAATGGGGTGTCCCACCCAGGTGAGTTTGGGAAAATGGGGTGTCCCACCTACGTGAGCTTGGGTGTCCCACCTACGTGAAATGGTCCCACTGCTGTCCCACGGATGTGAGACTCCTCTGTAGATGGTAGCCAAGTAGCTGTATAGGTCACCTTAGCCTAGGGCTAGACCTTGGGCTATACCGCCACGCGCGCATGTTTATGCTGGCACATGTTCGTGTGTTTTATGGCATGGTGTCTTGTGCCAATACCTGGGCTTGACAATTTTGTGCATTTGTGTGTCTTGCCACATGTTTATGCCATATGGAATAAAGTTTTTCATTGGTTTGTTAGCAAATTGTGGCAAAAAAACTCAGTCCGTTTAAACGGACTGAGTTATTATTGACTTTTTGCTACGTGGCGTGTAGAGCTCTGCAACATTTCATGAAGTCAGTGTTCCTATGGCCTTCCTAGGACTGTTTTCATCTGCCTTTGAAATTCCAGGGCCAACAACATTGTAACACAACAGATATTGCATTGTATACATGTCAAATCCCGATTTTCCGTACGCCCCTGGGGTTGGCGCTATTTATAGCACCCAAAAGTAACTGATTTGGGACCAGTGACCTATCCCCCATGAAAATCAACATATATGCATGCTTGGTACCAAGGGGTGGCCAGAAATTGTTTTTAGGCCATAGACAACAAATGTGCAAAGATGTGCAACTCGTTTTATAGGACTGAGTTTCTACCATTTAAGGGTTAAGGCCACTGTTAACTGCTGCATTTGTGGCAGGGCTCCACTTATTGTATTCAATCGAATGCTGGTCTTCTTGGGAGCTCAGTGATCTTAAAAGAAATGACCTCCATATGCTTGCCTAAGGTGAAAATACACAGAGACACTGCATTGACCTTCTTTTGTATGCAAGCAAGGCACTGGGGCCTCCACAGGTGTTACATGAAGACAGATGGGGTGGCTGCACAACTGCATTACAAACAAAGCCAAAAGGCTAACCAAAAACTGGCCAGGACACCATCTTTACTGAGTAATTTAGGCTGTACAAACCATCTTGATACCATATAGAACTTATTTACGTGTAACGACTATCCTTAATCTAGTATATTTGGCACAGACGCAGCCAATCATGAACAAAACGGATGAAAATCTGACCTTAATGGTTGTTGTGCGCAACCACTACCACAAAAGATTACAGAAAAGTGGTAAAGAAGCGACTTTGACATCCCAAACCTTCAACAATGAGTCATAGATTACTTACCGAATTATAGGACGACTTTACCTTGTAGACGGTAACACAGGGACACTAAACTGCGCCAGGTACAAACCGCAAAAATAAGGCTAACAGACAGCTAGCAAGCTGACGACAGGACCAATGCGTTGAGACTTTTCTGGCCCACGACACTAATGAAATATTCAAAATACATCGTAAGAAATGTACTCAATGAGAAATATTCAGTGACCAAGCCGCTTGTAACAAGTGCTAGCTTCATCGTCACTCCCGTCACAATAAACGCGCATTGACGCAGTAAAACCCAGTCCAAGATGATTTAACGAAGCAGTAGTTGTTGCGCCACTGCGGCAATAGCATCTTAATAACGTATACATCATGCCTACAAAATTTGGAACGAATCCATGCATCGATGCTCCTACACCAATCAGTTTTCTGCACCGCCATGGCCTCGAATTTGCATGTACGTAATTATTTTACATTCACTTTCGTGCCGGTGGATCTGGGTACCCCCTGTACTTTGGCCCTGAATTAGTCTCTGTAAACCTGGTCTGAACATAGTGATGTCCGGTATCAGGGCGTAGAACACATCTAGCTCTAGCAGCAGACCTAAAAATATCACAGAAATGTCTACTGGCATTAGCGCCGCGCCGCTTCCCATCTGTCCCCTATTCGTAGGGGCGAGTTAAACTGGCCACTATAAATAGGGGACAGTACGATCCAAGGGTTAACCCTTTTTTGGCTCAAATTAAAGAGCTTGAAATGCACTACAAGATACCGCAAACGGAGTTGATGTTGGTTGTCGATCTCTAAGCCTACAAGTTACATGAGTGCATGGGGGTATGGCGGGGTTCATTTCCATTCAACCCCCCAACATACATGTGTCATGTAAATTCTGAGTTATATGAAGACAACAAACTTCAGCTTTATGGATGCTATCTCGTAAAGCATCTCACTGGCTTTTTTTAAGCCTGGGCAAAAGGAGTTAATTCTGACGAGTAACGTGAAAGTTACGCCCACTTTAGTGTAACAACCCGAAATTGCCAAAAACCCAAACTGAAAGCATGTTTTCGTACGGCGAAATACGGCAATGCCAAAAATACGGCAGTACGGGCCGTATTGTTGACCCCACGGTGCCGTACTGACCAACACGGCTGTCTGAGTACAGGTAGCGAAAAAGCAGTAATATTTACTTAGCACCAGCTGATGAGTCCCTGGGGTTACAAATATAAGTGCTAAGATGTCATCGTAGGTAGTAAATTGTGAAGCAGGTATTCTAGATAGTACATGTGCCTACGGAATCAATCCCAGGGTCAGCTCATGGAGGAAGGGGCCCATGCATGCATCAGTGCACTACAAGCGTGTCACACACTCGCCGTACCCACCTGAGGGTGGCTGCCATTTAAAGAGCAGAGGGACGTTGTACTGGGACCACCCATTAGACCCCCAAGTCGCCCTAGGTACCTGTGTGCATGCTTGGTTCCTAGTATGGCCTAGAAAAAACCCATTAGCCTGGATGGGGGCTCTTGTGGCTTATGGTGCAATTCGTGGCTGTTTTTATGCACCAGACAGAGACGGTCGAGGGATTAACAGGTCTTGTGTCGTGCAATGCTTGCAGCATGCTGCCCGTATGTGCTTGCCCTTGCAGGTTATCGAGATATCATCGAAAACCATGAACAGAGAGACATTGGAAAAACACATATTAGCCGCAGATTTCTAAGTTTTGCGCTCAGGTCCACCGTCCAAATAGTAGATGCCAATGGAAATGCTCGAAGCACGTCCGCTCTTCGAACACGCACCAAACAAATAAATTGGCTCCAAAAAAATTGGCTTCGCTCTCTTCTTCGAACCTTTGGTTCTTCTGAAAATGGGCTCTACCGCATAAAATATACTGCATTAGTGGATCTAATAAATATGCATGTAATCGTACTGCATGATTGATTACATATACCGAGGTTTCTACCGCTACCTAAAGACTGTTTCGAGACACACCTTCAAGTCACCTCCAGCTTCTGCTGCCTGCACGCTCGCAGTCAGATCATCAACATGATCGCCTTTGTTCACGTGGCCGATGAGAGGCGTGTCCCGCAAATGGCCGGCAAAATCAGCGTAATAGTTGCCAGCCTCAGCTTCCTCTGTGGGACCGTGACCATGCCGTTGCCAAAGATAGCGTGGGATGCCGGGCAGAAATGCAAGAGATCCGATCGATCATTGCAATGCCAATCGTTAGGAAAGTTAGGAAGAATGACCTCGGTGGCTTCCACAACAGACGGAAAGAAAAAACTATACCCACGTATCATAACCGATAAGCATGCCGCCACATGCAAGATGATATGTACTTATTACCACAACACCTCTCTTTACAATATCGGCCATTGAAGTTTCAACAGCGACATTGGGCACACTCGGGCTAACTGAAAATTAATAGCCCGGACACTTCCATTGATTGTTAACCATATGTAGTCCGGAAACAGACAGTCTGTGCGATATATCACACTGTATGACTAGTACCGGTGGCGCGGCGCTCCATTCCCAGAGCGCCGCTCCACCCGTGACCGAGGGTAGTACTTGTCCGATGGGTCTGGGAACACAAAGGGACGAACTACTGGTGATGCACAGGTTTGGGGGTTATACATTACGCATGCCAGGTGGCAGGTTTAGCAAAACTTTGACATTGTGAAGGCAAGTGCAGTTTCCATGCAAGTCCAACTTTCGGCTTCCATGAGGGGTTGGATTCATCAGTTCTGGTATATGACGCTACTAGTCCTACAGAACAAGAAGTGATAGATGCGCTTGGCCATAGTGAAACCGACCAGGGAGGCAATGGCCCAGCCGGTGAATGGCCAATCGATGGGAAAGAAAGTAATCAGGTAATAGGTGTCACGGGTCACCCACCACACCTGCCACGTCCGCCGCTCGCTGTCATACCCATGCACCATGCCTGCCACCACAATTGACGCCCATGAGGTGAGGCTGATAGGTAGAAAGCTTTGTGAACCATGGAAGGACGAGTCATGGGTGTGGCCCCTCCCATTCCCCCGCCTGCCCCCTCGACTGCCCGCCTGCCCGCCCGCCCGCCCGCCCGCCCGCCCGCCCGCCCGCCCGCCCGCCCGCCCGCCCGCCCGCTTGCCCGCTGGCCCGTCCCCGCACAGGTCTGAATGAAAAACAGGTAAATGCTTAACTAGAGTAAATGGAAAGGGTGCTGACCTCAGGCCTCCCGCCCAGTGAGGTCATGTCAAAGGTAACATGAAAGCAATCCCATGGCCAAGCCCGGAGGTACCTTGGGCATGCGCCCCGTGGTGAGACGCGCAGAAAAGCAGCAGCAGCAGGACGCCGTGCAAACCCGGTCGCGGCATTCTCCCAAACGGCTCCGCCTTTTTGTAGGTACGTGTTATTAATTTGATCAAGCGACGTTTCCCGCCAGCTGGATCGATCGCTGACGCAAGGCGTGGATTATAAATTGCCTGTCCGATATCGAGCGACGGCGACCGTAAACAGGAGAAGGGGGACCCAGAAAAATCAAACGACGGCCGGTCACAAACCACGCAACGTCCACGTACTCAGATAAGTCACTTTGAGAGAAGTACAGACTATATATGAATGGGCGACACATGTTGACTCAGCTTAATATAGGCTATAGCCCGCTCCTACAGTCTTAGATATGGCAGCGTCTAAACCACGTTGACTGGCCGCCCGTAGTCATAGCGTGCGTATCTCGCCTGCTACAAACAAGTGGTGTTACTGATGAGAAGTCCAAACAAAGCAATTACAGTGTTGAAAATATTGGCGAGTGAGCTTGTTGCAAAGCAAGATTCAGGAACCACGAAGGATCCTCTACATAGGCTGTTGCACGTCGCTGCGACTTACCAGCGTCCTGGGCCACAACGCGATGTGGTACAACGCGATGAGAGTCAGTCAGTCAGTCAGCTGGTCGCGATGTGTAAATTGATGCACGAATGAATGATGCCCACGGCGGCGCACCAACAGCCTCAAGTCTGAAGAGAACCTGCCTCAAGAAGAGTGCACGGCTTGCACGGTTGCACCAGGTTGCACCGCTGGTTTTTTTGGAAATCGCACCCGGTGCTGGGCGCACCCGATGACAGATGACAATGACGAGAGGCTACGGTACGCGTCGATAAATACGGGTAACGCTTGCGAAACGAACGGTGTGGGCCGATAAATACGGGTAACGCTTGCAGACGCGGCGGCATGAGCCGGAAACATTGTGATCAGGGACGAAACGAACGGAAAGCGCAGCCTACTGGCTCATACTACGGAGGGCGCCGACGCACATGCCTGTGCGAACTGCTAAGTCTACTGTATCGATCGCACGCGCCCCGGCGCGTAAACTTATGGTGCGTAAGTACAAATGACAGAAGAAAATGCTGGCGCGTCAACTGCCAAGCGGAGCCTCGCCGCAGGATGGAAGGCAGAAAACTTCTCAAGTCCATCACCAATTTCACCATGGCCAGGGCGCGAGCCGCGGGGGGACTTTGGCCTAGTAGAATAAATTCAACTCCACACCAAAAGAATTGACGGACCGAAAGAATTTAGCGGCATCTGTTCCAGTCAAGTACGCTGGGGAAATGTCGATCAACGGCCGAATTAGTATTGCGTTGCGGTGCTAGCTGGTAGGACAAACTAGTCAAGAAAACAGGGCTGTTAGATTGGTTCCTTCGGCTGTGCTGTGGAGGGAATCCGGCGGGTTGTACGCAACAATTTTCATGCCTCATTGATTATATTCGCATGTTAATAAGTAATTTCAACCTCCATGGACGTGCGGGCACAAGACGACGATATTTAGGCAAATATTTTATTGCAGGACGCAGGTCCCATGGTGGCATGGTCGGTGTTATGTGTCGTAAGGGCGGGGTTGCCACTTCAGGATCAGCTGCTCCGCAGATAAAGGCATGCTTGGGATGTTGTGGTTTGGGGCAGGTAAAGGCCACTAGGTGTCCTTGGCGCTTGTGACCACTGACCACATGCCGTTCACATCATGAGTTTCTACACGGCATTGGCGCCCTTCTCGGCTGCAGGCCAATTCTAGGAAGCAGGTTTTTGCTGTGCAGTGGGGTGGGGTGAGGGGTGCCGGGTGACAACCGCAGTGGCCCGGTGTCGGCAAGATGACGACCGGGAGCGCCAGAACTGTCTGCGTTGTAGCACACAAAGCTCTATGATTCATGCGTATGTGTTGTAAATTGTAATTGGATAAGGAGCAATTGAAAAATCATGCAAATTGAGGACTTGGTATAAATTATCTGGCCTGCGCTGGTTGTTGCATTGTCTCCTTGATAAATGGTTGCTTCTTGCCTCGACGATATATATAAGCCCTCAATGGGGCACGTGAACAGGTACTCCCGGCCACTAGTTGGTCATTATTGTGAAACTACGTGCATTCACACATATTAATTATTAAGTGAGACAATGATGTGAGACAACTAGAGCATATCTACTAGTGAGTATATATCTAGGCAAGACTCCTAGGGTCTGGCACACTCTAGCTAGATAAGATAGACTAGTAGGATTGTTTGTTACTAGATAGAATAGACGGGTTGGATTGTGTGCACCCATCCATCCATCCATCCATCCATCCATCCATCCATCCACCCACCCACCCACCCACCCACCCACCCACCCACCCACCCACCCACCCACCCACCCACCCACCCACCCACCCACCCACCCACCCACCCACCCACCCACCCACCCACCCACCCACCCACCCACCCACCCACCCACCCACCCACCCACCCACCCACCCACCCACCCACCCACCCACCCACCCACCCACCCACCACCATCCATCCATCCATCCATCCATCCATCCATCCATCCATCCATCCATCCATCCATCCATCCATCCATCCATCCATCCATCCATCCATCCATCCATCCATCCATCCATCCATCCATCCATCCATCCATCCGTCGCGATTAATGCTCCATGACTAGCTCCCAAACGGGAGCTAGCACGATTTTAATTAGTAAATTAATTAATCCATCTCAGGCATGCATAGTTGTCTCACTTAATCTAGTCAATCGAATCCATCGGGGTTGACGAATTAAACTCGTGCACACAATCATACCGCGGCTTAAGAAACAATTGATCACACCACATTGGACCGCAATGCGTTGATCAAGAAATATCAAGGAGACAACCAGCGCAGGCCAGAAATCGAGAGATGCGTTGATCAAGAAATATAATTGTCTCCTTGATAATTGTGTCTAGTTATCTCAGTAAGTTAGACAAGTAATATCCTTGACTACTTCTGTGGAACTGAAAGTGGTCAACGAGCAAGAGGCTTTGAGGATGGATGAATTATGCGAACTAACATTATACCATGTTAGATTAGATCACAACAAACGTTCCAGCAATGGCAACCCATACGTCCTAATCTCAACGTGCATGTCGAGCATGCTCCACCGTTAGCCTGAAATGGACCAATCAGGTTACAGCATCACAAGGTAAGATTCTTTCGTCCCTCTAACTAGACACGTAACACAAGAGCACACAAACCAGCCTGGCATAATCCAGACGTGGAATCACCGAATCTTGATAAGCATTGGAGTCCTAAAATATCTAGGCAAGACTTGGCAGAACCGACCAACTAATAACCCCACGTGGATCAGGCCACGACCAATGAGGGTCTAAACAAGTCAGTTGACAAAGTCCAGGTCTCGAAATATCTCTGCACGTGGGAAACCTCATAACTAGCTCAATACTCATCCAAAAGGCCTCAAATAAAATCCCAAACTATTACAAAACTCAGGATGTAACAACAAGTCAGATTTGGTTGTTACATATTGACATGTCAAGCAAATGTGGGTCAGCAAGTATTGACTGTCCTCCCTAATGGTGGCGGTTGCTAGGGAACATCCAGTAATGTTATCCTGAGGGGGGGCACTCAGGGTTTAAGGGAACTCCCACAGCAACCTTGGGTTGGTACCACAATGCATGGCACTACCCAACGCCAGCGGCGGCGGCGGCCCGGCTAAGGCGGTGGCGGCCCAAAGGAGGCGGCGGCGGCAGCGGCGGCCCGGAGGAGGGGGCAGCGGCGGCCCGAAGGAGGAGGCGGCGGCGGCGGCCCGGAGGCGGCGGCGGCAGCGGCGGCCCGGAGGCGGCAGCGGCCCGGAGGAGGCGGCGGCGGCCATTGAAACCACCACTCAGTTGGACAGCCTACACGAGCTTTCACCAACAAAGCCGGACATGTCAAACTACCAGTGAAGATTCGCTTTTTGCACCCGAGTGGGTTGAGAGCCCACTACTCGTCTAGCCACTAAATCGGCACATGCCAAACCAGCCACTTCAGGCTAGCTTCAACCATGGTTGAACCACCGTCAATATGAGCGGCTCAACACATGTAGTGAACGTTGGAACTGATGGGAAGCACAGATGTCCACCGGGGGAAGTGATGGCACCACGGCTCCATCGCAAGCAAGGGCCACTAGACCTACTGTCCACACCATGATGGCTGATTGAGCTTCAAACGTTGCCAAGAATTATGATGATGGCACCACTGATATGCCACATCCTTGATGATAAGTGTAGCAATAGTAGCCGGGCCGCAGCAGCAAGAAGATATGTCGCATGCAGCGCCACGTAGGTCCGTCCACCATGCGCCGCACCTGCAAGTGTGGAGACTAGGGCATGGTTGCATGTCTGGGGGTGGCCTTGTACATTTGGGAGGAGTTGGCGCCACATGTATAAGTAACGCAAAGAAACCAAGAACTCAAGTCCATCGTTGAAAGAAAATACACACATGAGATTCAAGGCCACATCTCACGATCATGGAGGCAGCCAACAAGCACTACAATGGACACCACAACTCCAACATTCCATTATAGTGCTTAAAGCCAAACACCGCAAAATGTTCGGGAGCAAGACAATGGCCCGGCACATATGTTTGAGATACTCACATTACACTACGGCAAGAAGATGTTCAATGTTGATACGAAGTTTTATGGCCGAGGAAACGCACCAACTTACAACAAACACAGATGAAATGTAGCCAGGATACACATGTTGTCCCGCTTAGGATTGTTAACGTGAAGATGGATGTGCCGCAAAGGATGTAGGCAGCCTGTGGTGCATAGAAGTTGCACCTTCCCTAATGCACATAGCAAGCGCTGCCATGCTAGCAACATTGCCAGCAAATACCTCCAAATGATCCATGAGGGCATTGACCTCGTGAAGGTGCATTGAGGTTGCAGTTTCATATTCGCTCATGGGAGTTGGGGTTGCGAAGAAGCACTGCCAACACTTGGAGCAGACGCGGCATTGCTAGGGCAGTTGCCGTGACCAAGAGAAGCAACGAACCCGCCCCGGGCCCGGGCCCGCTTCGGAGTACCCGTAGCCTCACCGACAACGCTTCCACCAAGAGTTGCAGAGACCTTGCGTTTTGACGTGGGTGGCTCGTTGGGATGGTGTGCTCTTTGTTTACGTGGTTGTTTTCCCCGACCACGGGGTGGAGGACCTAAAGGGTTTTCTACCAAGCGAGCAGCACTTCCATCCCCTCCCGGCTGACTCACCTGACTTGATGGCAGTCTCTTCTGCTGCCAGTATGACTTACAATGCCTGAGAAAATCCGAGCCACAACGACCCTCATGCGCCAAAGAAGCCCATGCCTTCATGTGAGCGAGAATGTCAGTATACGTAGGCTCCGTGCCTTGAGCGACATCCACGTTGACATCATCATCACGGCTGTTCTCAGGGTGTACAGTTACCATCTGTTGGAATTGTAGCTGGCTCTCAATAGTGTCCGGCTTGGGTTGCTTCCACCTATCGCACACCAATTGCATCGGCACCTGCTTGCACTGATGAAGATGCACCTCAACGGCTAAACAATGGCGGCATGGGAGGCCTACAAAGGTTGGAAATTGGCATGTGCACTCCAAAACATGGCCGTCCTCCCCGGTCGTAACCAAACGTTCCTTTGATTATTTTCCCGCCTTGTACAACGGCGTGGTGGCCAGGTTCTTTCTTACGCCACGTTCAAAATCACCGTTCATAAACACTTTACGCGGCCGCCTTGGCATGGTATGGCCCATAGGCCGCCATCTTGACCCACGAGTATAAGCCAGTAGGCTGCGCTTTCCGTTCGTTTCGTCCCTGATCACAATGTTTCCGGCTCATGCCGCCGCGTCTGCAAGCGTTACCCGTATTTATCAGCCCACACCGTTCCTTTCACAAGCGTTACCCGTATTTATCGACGCGTACCGTAGCCTCTCGTCATTGTCATCTGTCATCGGGTGCGCCCAGCACCGGGTGCGATTTCCAAAAACCCGCACCGCTGACCGCTCCCCGAGAACGAGGACTCTGACAGGCATCTTAGGTACGGTAGCTCGCTGGAGGCCTTCCACGGCATCGCCTTGCCAACTATGGCAGCCGACATCCTTATGTCAGCAAAGTCAGCAGTGTAAGTCGTGGCACTGTTTTGCCGTCCGATCCTGCGTTATGGCTTCCTGAAGCTGTGGTTGGAACTGGGCATGTTGCATGGGCCGTCCATATTTCGTCAGCTTGACGTCCGAAAAGGATTTCCCCCCCTTCGTGGATTGTCATATATTGACTAGTACTGCATGAGTACTGCCAAAATAATATTCGAGATCTTCAGGAGACCCTTGCCCTTCCATCGCGCTACGCTGACAGGCGTGACAGCTAATGGTTCGGTATTAACGGAGATTAACGGTTTGACTTAATAACGGCCACCAAACTGAGCGCATGGCGTATCCTATTTATTACAGTCATTCCCGCGTTAAGTTTCGATCGCCCCCAAAAACTTTGTGCCGCAACTTAAAGCGGGAACGCAACTTAACGGTAGAATTAGGCTAGCAGCCGACCACCTCCTCCTCTGATGGACTTCTACCGTAGTGGTTACAATATATGTACGCGTAATTATCGTACGAATACTTTTAGGAATTTTTGTTACGTGTACGAGAACTTTTGGGAATTATTTTTACTGTACGTACGTATAATGTCAGGGTATATTCAAGGGTGCGCGAGTACCTAGTAGGTAGTTCAGTTCAGTTTGACTGAACTGCATGTAGGTACTAGGTAGTAGCCATTAGATAGTAGCCAAGGAGGGACGTGGTAGTGCCATCTGGGGTCAGGAATTTACCCCACAAGCCGTCCAGAGTACGTTGCTTTTTCTCACCCATAGCCACCTAGCTATCCATAACCTAACGAGAGAACACCAACGGAGCACACCACGAAACGAGGCACCTACCCACATATCAACGCAGATCAAACGAAGTTTGCGCGCGAAAACTCCCTCCGGGCGCCGCGCCACGGGTAGCTAGGCTTTAAGGTCTGCGCCGCGCTGCGCTGGTGGTACCTAATTTTGAGGTGTACGAGGCCCGGAAGAGGGTTTTTTTGGGCCTGTACGAGGTCGATTCGTACATAATTACGCGTACATATATTGTAACCACTACGGTATACGGCATTCGACAGCTCTCGTCAAGCCCGATCCAGCTGCAGCGTCAAAGCCGGCCAAAGTCCATTTTCCAGGCCAGATATTTTGGACAAAGGCGGGCAGCAAAACACGCCGTGGGCAGCCACGCAGTGCGGAGTGCCTGCGTTTTATACCACGAATGTGTGTTTTTACCCTCTGACTTCGGCTCTCTTTTTGGCGGGTTACTTAATTGCCGACCGGCTTCACGTTTGACTGTGACAAAACATGGGAACAGTCGTGAGGGAAGCTTCATTTACTGTCAATGATGGCCTGCCGGCATGTAAACACCGGCTATAATAACAGCATGGAGGCCACAGGCAGCGAGACTGCCTGTGGCCTCAACGACCTTGTCTTTGCCGCCCTTCTGTGGTGCATTCGGCATGACGGATTAATTAATAAATAAGCACGTGACTGCGTCACGTGGGTGCCAATACAGAGTAAAGGAACCTTCAACCCTAGATACACAGCGAGAAGGGGGGAGGGCGCCCTAGCTTCTCTCACTGCCGCAGGTGGGCAGGCCACAGAGCGCTCTCTCCACGGCATGGTGCCGGGGCGCAACACTGTGGGTGCAATACAACCAGTGCAATACCATAGGTAGGCTGACGCATAGCTTATGCTACAAAGGTGAGGTGGGCTCAAGACGTCGGCTAATTAAGGCGCAAGCTGATGGCCACAAGGTGCCAGAGCTAATTGAAGGTACTATAACGCTGTGCGCTAATATCGTTTCAAGTGCTGTAATGCCTAAGCTATCCCATAATCGATTGCCCCCATCTAGACAACTAGCTGGAGTGCTCTATCCCGGGGAAGCCCGGGGGGGCTTCCACAGTTTCTTGTTGACATAGAGGTCCCCGCCCCGCCAGTACACTTGGGGCTTCTGGGGGTCAGTTGGTCTTGTGGCGGATGTAGTCGGGCCACTGATCGCGGCGTTGCTGCTGCTGGGCTGGCGTCAGGTCGTCGTCAAGCGACCAGGAGGTGTCCACCAGCTTCTTGCGGCGAGAGAGGAACTGAACTCGGGCTGTGATGTCGCTGAAGGTGAGGACCACTGGAGGGGGCCCAGCCTTGGCCCGTGGATGGGGCAGGCGGTAGGCGCCCTGCAGTATCGCACCTGGCAGCTGCATGCACGCCAAGAGCTGTTTCTTCAGCTCGTCGAGAAGAGAGTCTGGGGTCTCCTCCGGCGGCATGTCGAAGCGCCTGAGGATGACCCGGCAGCGGCGACGGTCGCGGTCAGCGGCCTCGCGGCGCGTGTCTTCCAGCTCCTGGGGCTTGGTGGTGATGGCGGTCGTGGTAGAGGATGCCTGGCTCTTGAGCAGGTCCGCCCAGGAGGCGCGAGTCGAGGGGTCATTGCTAGCCCTACCAGCAGGTTGGGCGGCAATGGTGGCCGTTCGCTCGGCGATCTCGGGGACCTGCGGCCTTCCACCTGGTTAAGGCGGGTGGTCACAGTGGCTGTGGCCTCGGAAACTTTGGTGGCAATGTGCTCTTGCGTAGCAGTAAACTGAGGCTGGAGCTTAAGGGCTACTCTGGCTTCAATGTTGTTGACCTTGGCCGAGAGAGTGTTGAGTGGGCCGTCAGGCGCGTTCAGGGCGGCGAGCTGCTCAGCCATCGGCGCCAGCTGCTCCGCCACTGCAGCTCGGATGGAGTCCGTGCTGGGGGAGGTGCTGCTCTGCGGGGATGCTGCAGCTGCTGTGGCTGCCCGTCTGCGCTCATGCAGGAGGCTCCTGAGGCCAGCGTAGCCAATCTGGGTGATGTCCTGGGCGTCGCAGCGCAGGTAGCTGCACATGATGACTGCCTTCAAGTACGCCTCCGGTTCTTGAAGCAGCCATTCCCAGGCGGGCTTGGTGACCTTGTCGCCAGGGGTAGGCAGGAAAAGTTCGTCATGGCGGGCCAGGAACTTGATAACATCGTCACATTGTTCCTTCGTGAGCGTAAAGATTTCCAAGATGCAAAAATCCCGCTGGCCGGCGCCGAAGCGGCGGACGTCCCATTTGGTATGGGAAGTTCGGGTTTTCTTGGGAATGGGCAACGAATTTGGCGTAGAGCACTGCGTCGAGGGAGGCAGACCGGGGGGGAGAGCTTCGATCAGCGCGAAAAGGTTGGCGTCCGCAGGAGTTGATGTCGCACGTGCTGCTGTCGACGGGAATGCCGACGACAGCTCAAAATGTTTGTCAAGGCTGCGTTTTGGTGGCATTTGCAAAATACTGCGTTACAGCCGTAACCGATTATACTAGCAGATGCGTCTTGAAAAGACGCATCTGATGCAAGTAGCCTGACTGAATTTGGGGCTCAGACGCAGAAGTTCTGAGCTCCGCCGTCAGCCATGTCCGCTCGTGGCTCGTGGCTCGTCAGTGCAAATCAGTCCGGCATGACGGATGATGGTGGTAATTATTTCCGGCAAGATGTCTCAATTACAGACCCTGCATGGTCGTGGATTCTTATGTACCGCAGCCCGCAGGCTGCAACACTGAATTTGTAAGGTTGCATTCGCGCTTTGAGTCGGTGGCCGTAAGTTTACTCAGTTGGACAAGCATTCAAGTGAGCAAACTTTCGGCGCGCAACGCGTGGCTTGTTCAGGAACTACGGCAAATCGAAAAATGCCTAGGCACTTTTGGATTCGCCTAGGCTAAATTTTTTCAGGAGTAGATCTGAACAAAAAATGCCTAGGCTAAATTTTTTCAGATCTCGTCCTGAAAAAATTTAGCCTAGGCAGTTTTTGTTCAGATCTCGTCCTGAAAAAATTTAGCCTAGGCTATTTTTTTTCAGATCTCGTCCTGAAAAAAAATAGCCTAGGCATTTTTTTCTGAACAGTCGCAACTACCGTAGTAGCGAGGCATTTTATGCGTGCTCGACTGCTCGGCATTTTGGGTTTAACGGACTGCACTGCACTTCGAATTCAAGCAGGTGAAAGCAACTGTTGAACACGTTTAATTAATGAGCTCGGTGGGTGAGAACTGAGAACAAGCGGAAATGGCTGCCACAATGGGCACCGAAACCATGCAATTATGCGGGGGTGGTTGCGGAAACATGACTGGCTCAGTCCACAAGTGCACATGCGGCAAGTGGATGCATGTTTTTTGTGGCGTCGGCGTGGGAGAAGAAGGTTTTGGACAGAAAATTCTGTGCAAGGAATGCTGTGGCGATACGAAGGAGCCGAAAGTCGCTCCGGATGACCTGGGCAATCAGCTTGATAGCACGAAAGGAATTGACAAGAGGGCTGCTAATGACAAAGAAGCCCACTCTGATGGGGAAGAAGATGAACAGCGGGATGCTGAGGACAGGGCCCTTCTAGCACCCGACATGGCCAGATTGGAAGTTGACCTTGACGAAGTGGACCATGCCGTTTTAAGTGGGCAAATGAAGGCCATGACAACTAAGCAGCAAGCCGGGACGGCGACCAATGTATTCAAGGGCACCAGAAAGCAGGTACAGGGCGAAGTATTTTTGAAATCATGACAGGCTGCCTGCTGCGGACTTTCGTTTTGCGGTATTTAGCGGTCATGCATTCTTTAAGCCGTCTTTAGCGGTCATGCATTCTTTAAGCCGCTTGGAGGAGGCGGCAATGGCTGCCGCGTTGGCCGGTGGCTGTGTCGCAATGGTGTCCACAGCGTCGACTAGTTGCGTAATGGTGTGAGGCGCTGAGTCCTCCCCATCGGCGGGGGAATGGGAGGCGGCTGACGGTGATTCCGCCATGGCTAGTTTCCGGAAAATACGAACCCTGCCTGTGCTGCGTTTTATGATATTGCGCTAAATCTTGGGCGATGGCGGCCGCAAATTATATCATCGTGTTCGTCATCCAAAGGCGCGTCTACTGCAATTTACCCGACCAAATTTCATGCCCGGATGTACAAGTTATGCCCATGCCCGGATGCCATAATAATGCCCGGATGCACAAGTTATGGGCATGGGCATGCCTTTGGCATGAAGGAGACTGGGGGTCTCTGCCCTTTCTCCTGTAGTGCACACACAGGGATTAAAAGCACTTCGGTGCTCCGTGACTCCCCAACGGGAGCACGAGTTTAATTAATTAATTAATTAATTAATGGGCATGGGCATGGGTGGTGGCATGGGCATGGGCGGTGGCATGGGCATGGGCGGTGGCATGGGCATGGGCGGTGGCATGGGCATGGGCATGGGCATGGGCATGGGCATGGGCATGGGCATGGGCATGGGCGGTGGCATGGGCATGGGCATGGGCATGGGCATGGGCATGGGCGGTGGCATGGGCATGGGCATGGGCATGGGCGGCGGCATGGGCATGGCTGGCATGGGCGGTGGCATGGGCATGGGGCTGGGAATGGGCATGGCTGGCATGGGCGGCGGTGGGATGGGCATGGGGCTGGGCGGCGGTGGCATGGGCGGCGGCATGGGCATGGGCATGGCTGGCATGGGCGATGGTGGCATGGGCATGGGCGGCGGCATGGGCATGGCTGGCATGGGTGGTGGCATACACTACAATACGCTTCCGCGGACACCTTTTTCAGCGGGGAAAGTGCCCCCGGGCTTCCGGGGCAAATTCAGCAAGCGCTGCGGAACTTAGATACTAAAATTTCGTTTTTGGTTCGTACCGTACAGCCAATCATTTTGCGCCCGGATCAAATTGTGATCTGGGCACTGAACACGAAAATTTCAGCGGAACGTACGAAACACCAACGCAACTACAGAAAATTTTCAGTGACGAAATTGTAGTACCGTGTACCCAAGCAAAATGTAGTAGGACTTCGCTAAATTCACGTTCGGAATTTTTCCCCGCAAGATTCCCCCGCAAGATTCCCCCGCACGATTCCCCCTACTAGGTTCAGGCTCCAGTCGATGCTCGCCAAATGGCGCAAAAAAAGAAACATATGTTAAAATCAACGGTGCGAATCCTCGTTACCGCTCGGGTAACATTCTCACTAATTTCGCGTCTCCTACGAACCGTATTGTAGTGATAGGCATGGGCATGGGCATAGGCGGAATGGGAGGCACAGCCGAGCCTAGCTTGAACCTTAATCGCCTTGTTGGGCTTCATCTCATGGGCGTTCTTCGTTAGATTGTGACATTGGTATTGTAACGACTAAAAAGTAACGTAGTGGAGCTGCGGTCTTAATGAACTTTCATGATTTTTAGTGGAACTGACGTCTTAACGATTTATAATTATTATGGTGTGCACATGTCATGACTACAATTTGCATCGTTTTTTGTGGAAACTACATGTCAAAGCTTCGTGCACAAGTGGCTAGAAACCATACCTGCATGGCTAGGGTGAGGCAGCGTGGGGGGCAGGAGGGGGGGGGGGGGGGGGGGGGGGGGGGGGGGGGCGACACTTTACTTTGGGGAGCACTTGAGGGGAGGTACGTGATATTATTCCATTGATTTCACAATAAGTTGGAATACTGGCTGTCAAGTGAGCAAACTCTTGGCCAACTGAGCAAACTCTAGGCCACCAACTCTTTTCACCTAAGCGGCCAGCAGGCGGGGAAATTTGCGCGCCAGTGGGGCTTGCGTATTTTGCCGCCTAAAATCACGTAGCGGGTCCGGACTTGGCAAAAAATGGCCTCCTGCGCGGCCAAAAATGGCCTGACACCTACAAATTGAGTCATTACCGCGTGCGATGGCCCCCATGCTTAAGTTGCGGTCGCCCCCCAAACTTCGGCGCCGCAACTTAACGCGGGAACGCAACCTTAAGAAACGCAACTTAACGCGGGAATGACATTTAGCAATGTAGTAGTCATCCCCGAGCATTCAGGGCATTCCGGAGTACCCCGCCAATCCAAAAGAACCGGAATCACTGACCACCATCCGCGCGAAGCGCCCAGCGAGCGCAGCGAGCTGTGCGCTGCGCGCGGCGAGCGAAGCGAGCACCGTACTACGCACCAATCCGCGAGCGAAGCGAGCACCGTACTATTCCAGCGGGCAGCGTACTGCGCACCAATCCGCGAGCGAAGCGAGCACCGTACTATTCCAGCGGGCAGCGGGCAGCGGGCAGCGGGCAGCGGGCAGCGGGCAGCGGGCAGCGGGCTTCGGGCTGCGGGCTGCGGGCAGCGGGCAGCGGGGCGAAGTACTGCCAAAAAAAGGGACCCTGCTTTGGGCTGGGCGGAGCCAGCGGGTTACAATAGTGACCTCTGAACTGTACACGTAAAGACTAAAGAAAGTCCGCAAGACTGCGTTACAGTCTATTCTGATCAGACACTCCGCAAAGGTGAAAACCATTTGCGTTCAGTGCCGGGCCGCGGAAAACGCGGAAAAACGCGATCTGCAAATGAATCCGACCGGAATCGAACTGGGGACCTCTCGCACCAATTTTGCTGACTATAGGACGGACGTCTCCGGTTACCATGGCATCGCCAACTTACACCTACAGTCATCCGCAAAAGTTCTCCTGTCCGGGGAGTGATGCAAGCCTTTCGGATTTGGTACTAGATAAATCACTCGAGATCTGTGTGTAGGAGTACTATGTTCACACAGTCTATGTTCAGTGTATGGCACGACTCACATGGGGCGGTGAACTCGCTGTCAACTGGGTCGGTGAAGCGTCGGGGTCCTGGCCGACCGGGGCCGAGCTAATTTTGGGTCCCGACCTGTTCACGAGTTCACCGGACTGATCACCAAACGATCTCCCCCAAGTCCAACTGTCCAAGGTTGGTGATCAGTCCGGTGAACGGGTGGTGAACTTGTGGTGAACAGCGTGCGTTGGCGCGAAACAACCCCATGAAAATGCCAGACGTGCAACTTTCGCGGGAAGGTGGGCAGGTGCTCGGGATCTAGTCGCCAGCCATGAGGGACACCGACTACCAGCTTTTTCAGGAATGGCTACAACGGGTTACCCCGCTCGCGAAAGGTGACCCGAAGCCTGCTATTAGCGACGACATTAACCCAAATGCTCCGAGCCCCACGGCTGTACATAGAAGGGCAGAGCATCGCACGCGAAGGGCACAGCGCCGCACTCGATCTGGTAGCTAGCGGCGCGTTTGTGATCTTTGGAGATGATGGCAATCTTGAGGAGGATAGTTGGCGCACTAATAAATGTCGGTCTTCTTGTGCGGCATTACATACTCTTTGGAGATGACAAGGCGAGCTCGCCTACTTATGCCGAAGGCAAAGCGAAATATAAGAGCGACCAAGGAAACGTAAACTCACAACGCCCTGAATATGACAATATGGATGGCCGGGCCCACTTCAAATGTTCCGCCGTCCAAGCCAAGTGTGTGACACTTTTTCGCTATTTTCGCAAAAAAAAAAAAAAAAATTCGCACGAGTTCGCATGATTTTCGCGTGATTTTCGCAAAATTTTCACACATTTTCGCACGATTTCGCACGATTTCGCACAATTTTGCATGATTTCGCACGATTTCGCATGGATTTCAACCAAGGGTCGTTTTGGGGAGTGACGTTTGACAAAATTTCGCATGAATTCACACACGTTGTGCACATCAAAATTTTTTACCGTCGACATTTTTCACATGAAATTTCGCACGATTTCAGCAAATTTCGCACAAATTCGCACGATTTCAGCAAATTTCACACGATTTCAGCAAATTTCGCACAATTTCGCACGATTTCGCACGACGAATCACTCTGCAGAGTGACGATCGTTGAAAAAGTCAAAAAAACGACAAAAAGTGTCACACTTTTCGGAACATTTGAAGTGGGCCCGGCCGGATGCATATGGCGGCACTTGATGTTGATGGCCACATACACACTGATTCATATCCATCATCCTGCACGACTCGAAAACTGATCGGATAAGATTATTAACGGCAGGCTCGAGCTACCTTGGCCCGGATTCTCCAGATCTCTGACCTGCGCTGGTTGTCTCATTGACATGTACACTGATGCGCCCGGCAATACCATGGGCGGTCCGTCTGCATGAACAATCTTTCGTTGCTGGCCGACCCACGCTTCACGTTGCAGGCACACTGGTTGGCAGTGGGTCAAATCGTAAGGTCCGTTGAGTCCAATCTCTTGGCTTTCAGGGGCATATTGCTCTTTTTGTGTGTGCGATCATGATGGCCACTATGGAACGTGATTCATGTCACTCTGGGCTCCAACTTGGGGTAATAGTGGGGTAAAAGTCAGGGGTAATTTCACACTGAAATTACCCCACTTTTACCCCACTATTACCAGGGTAATTTGCCGCTAATTTTTAGGGTAATTTTATTACCCCACTATTACCCCACTATTACCCTACTATTACCCAAGGTAATAGTGGGGTAGTTACTTGTGTGGTACATGTTTACCCCATTTCAGTGCTTCTGCTAAGGGTTTTTGTCATTCGTCAAACGGTTGACTATTTGCCACGGCACTTCGTCAAATGGTTGACTATTTGCCTCGGCAATTCGTCAAACTGGTTGACTGTTTGCCTTGGCGCTTCGTCAAACCTGGGGGGGGGAGGGGGAAGCTTTATTTCTTTATAATTAACTTAAGGTCGCTCACACACGCATGTAATGCATGTGGATAAAACGCATGAATATCACATGGTGGTTGTTGACAACTGCATAAATTAAAGAATAATGACTAGTATCGTTCACAGCTAGGCCAGAGTCAAGTGTGCATATATAGCACGAGGCCATTACATGCCTCCACCCACACCCATCCACACCACAACCATCCAGATCCGTGGTCGGTTGGGCTCATGAATTCTTACTTTCCGTTTTCCCACCACTGCTCGCGGTCGGGCAGCTCCTTGCTATACTGCTTGTTGTCCTCCTGTCTCTGCCTTTTCGTCTTGGGAGCTCATGCAGGGCTTTCTCTTGCCCTTCTTCTTCCTTGGCTCAGAGCTGCCGCCATCATCGGCCTTGCTCCTTGCTGTCTTGGCCCCCTCCTCGCCAGATTCCTCCTCGCTATATTCCTCCTCGCCAGAATTTGAGGCGCTGTCAGATGATGTTGACTGGCCACCATCTTCCTCTTCCTGCGCATTAGACCCATCCTCTTCCTCAAGGCTGCTCTACTCTCTTGCGTTTGTCGCGGCCCTGCCTGCCCTCCTTTTCATCTAAACTGCGGCCTTAGTAGCTAGGTCGACGATATTTTCCGTTGCTACCGGAACAGAACTGGACTACAAAACTTTTCTCCAGCTTCCTTCTTAAACAGAGCATCTAAGGTGCTAGTCTTGAAACCTGCCAAACCGTTTTTCTTTGAATATATCTAGCTCATGCAACACTACCTGAACATCGCCCGCCGCCATTATCGAAACGATTTCGCATGCAATATTTTATCGCATGTGTAGTCGCCAGACGGCTAGAGGTTGGAGGTTAATTAATATTAGTTTTCCATGCCCTGGTCGGCTGGTCCTTGGTCACTCCTTGCTGTGCTGGTCCTGCCTTCCTCGTCTCACAAACAAGGTTTTTGTCCAGGGATTAGAGTTCAGTACCTCATCAGTACTTCAGTTTTGGTACCCGACTGAAATTGTCCTGAACCGTTCTGTCTTTCCAAAACAACTCTAACTCATTGCATTACCGAAAGAGGCAACATTCGTTTCCCTTGAAAATTCAAGTACAACGGACGGCGCGCAAATTTCAGCGTACGGACTGATCCAGGACCGGATCGACCAAACCCGATCTGCCCAAATCTGCCCAAATCTTTCACTTCACGAGTCACTACCGGATCTGTACGGCAACTGCGGGCCGACTTCCTGATTCCGTGGACTCCGAGCATAGAACATTTTTTTCTGAGACGGCAGGCTTATATCTATTAAGGGGCAGCGGGATAGAGGAGTTCGTCCTAGATCGCGAGAGTGCCAGGACCATGACAATCCCTCGCGACAAGGCGATCGAGATCGGGAATAGGATCGATCGCGAGATCATGGAGCATCAAACATTCGTGCGTGCGGTGTTTGGGTATAGAAGAAGGGCAAAGGAAGGAGCTGGGACGCTGAGTTTTGCTCAGTGTTCGAGCCTTATTCACATCCTACTCGCTAGCACACTCAACATTTCAGCAAGAGGCACGCGGATGTACCATATGAAGGAGCGGGATCTAGAAATATCAAAGGCTGATGTCCTCGACTTCTGTGAGAGGTACCAGCCTGGCTGGTGGGGAAACGAGACCGAACTAGCATCACTCCGCCACCAGGACGAGACGCATGGAAGCATGGACGAGGGCTATCATTTCAGATAGATAGACCCATAACGCCGCGTCTCGTGGTATAGTATTAGATATTTTGTGTCGCTGTGACACCAAGCCATCCTCCGCTCCTCTCCCGCGACGGCGCAGGAAAATCGCAGGAACGCGCAGGCGATCAGGCGTGTGTTTTGGCGTGTGGCGTGGTTGGGTGGTGGTTGACGGTTCTGTCAGAATAGGCCAAATTGGCCAGATATACTTAGAACTTCCTTCAAATTCTCTGGCCAATTTGGCCTATTACACACACACACCCTCGCACATTGACGCGTGTGAATCGCGCGTTCCCCACGAACGACCCGGCCGTCCACGGAAGGTCCCGCGCATTCCGCGGTTGGTGTGTGGCGTTGTTTGGGCGGTGGTTGATGGTTAATGTCAGAATAGGCCAAATTGGCCAGATATACTTAGAACTTCCTTCAAATTCTCTGGCCAATTTGGCCTATTTCACACAACCCTCACACGTTGACGCGGTGACGGATGCTAGCAATTCTATGGCATCCTAAAGCCCCGCGACCCCTGAGCCTGGGTTGGCAGGGGTCGGGAAGGCGTGGCTGCACTGTGACTGTTGACAGTAGCAAAACCCAAATATCATATCACTAAAATAGTTATTCACACCACTCAAGAACGGCTCCCCGGCACCCCACACGACTATATCACTCTATGAGGGGTTATATATATATAGAATAGGGATTGTGGCCTTCACGTGTCGTTATTGTCTCCAGACTTTTTCCTTTTTTCTTTGACGTTTAGCCAGCCCCCTCATTCATAACTATGAGCTTCAGTTGAGTACTTGAATCGACTTGAATCGAGTTCAGTTGCCATCTGTCGGCGGACAGATCGAAACTCGACAACTAGAGTTACAGTACGTACGGTCGGCTTTGCGCCTTAGTTTAAGGGGGGGATGCGAAGCCTTCCCCCCCCTTTTGTTCTGTATCAACTATATTAAAAACCATCGGGCATCCTGTGGCGGATCTCCGTACTTTTCCGGTCTTTTTCAGGGGTCCTCGTGGTCGACGCCTGTCCTTTGGGCGGTTTCCCGTTGGGCGCAAGTCGACGGAATTTGGAGCTCGTACAGACTTCGGTGCGTGGTTGGACCGAAGACGCTGTATCTCGGGCATCGGACGGAGTGCTTTGGTGCAGTGGGATACGATTGGCGTTCACTCGCTGGCATCTTTAATTGCTTTAAAGTCGTCTCGCGACATTTTGACGTTAGCGACTTGATCCAGTTCGACTGGCGAGTAGTTGGTCGAACTTTCGCGACTAGCCACCTGTCGGCTCACCGAAACTGGGTCGCCTACTAGAGTGACGGTCAGCTTGACGGCTTTCGCCTTTTCGCCGTTGCTCTCGCCGTGCTCGACTAGTGCACTCTGTCTCGACCCAGTTTCGGTCAGCCAACCTACGACTGACGACTCAGGCGGGGAGGCCGGGCATCCTGTGGCGGATCTTCGTACCTTTCCGGTCTTTTTCAGGGGTCCTCGTGGTCGACGCCTGTCCTTCGCGCCACGCCTTTTCGCAGGGGGGCGGCGGGGGGGCGCATCATGGCCGGCTGAGGGGGGAGGGCGGGGGGGAGGGGGGGGGGAAACCTCTGGGTGGGTGGGTGGGCGGGGGGGGCGCCCGGGGGATCCCGCAGACTCTGGCGTCTCGCTGAGAAGGGCGGGGGGCCTTGCGACCTCGCCGTCTCACTCAGGCGGGGAGGCATCCTGTGGCGGATCTTCGTACTTTTCCCGGGCCGGTCGGCGGGGGGGCGCATCATGGCTGAGGGGGGAGGGGGGGCAGGGGGGGGGGGCGGGAAACTCCGGGTGGGTGGAGGGGCGCGGGGGCCGGGGGAGCGGGGAGATCCCGCAGACTCTGGCGTCTCGCTGAGGAGGGCGGGGGGCCTTGAAACCTCCGTCGCCTGGGGCGGGGCGCCGTCTCACTGTGACCTCGCCGTCTCACTCAGGCGGGGTACATCTTCGTATTTTTCCCGGGCCGGTCGGCGCGGGGGCGTATCATGGCTGAGGGGGGGGGACGACATTTTGACATTAGCGAGTCGATCGAGCTTGACTGGCGGGTAGTTGGTCGATCTTTTGCTACTTGCCACCTGTCGGATCACTGAAATCGGGTCGCCTTCTATAGTGACGGTAGGATAATTTGACGGATTTCGTATTTTCGGGGGGGGGAGAGGGGGGGAGGAACTCCGGGTGGGTGGGGGGGTGCGGGGGTAGGGGGTGCGGGGGACGGATCCGCCAGTGCATCGTGGCCGGCCCTCCGTCGCTGAGGGGGGGGGGGAGAGGGGGGGGGGGAGCTCCGGGTGGGTGGGGCGGTGGGGGGGGGGGGGTGGGGGGTGGGGGGTGACGGATCCGCCGGTGCATCATGGGGTGGGGGGGACCTCCGGGTGGGTGGGGGGGCGCGGGGGGCGGGGGATTCCGCTGTTATCCGCGTACTATGACGTCTCGCTAAGGGGGGAGGGGGGTTGCGACCTCGCCTAGGGCGGGGCGTCTTACTAAGCGGCAGCGAATGGCCCTCCGGGTAGGTGGGAACTGGGAATGAGGGCGGACCGACTGCGGTGTTTCAGGCCCGCACAGCGTGTCGTTATTTGTCTCCCGACTTTTTCCTTTTTTCAGCCCCCTTCATAAGCTTCAGTTCAGTTGACTGAAATCGAGTTGCCATGTGTCGGCGGACGGATCGAAACTCGACTACTAGAGTCACGGTCGGCTTTGCGCCTTCTTTTGGGGGGGGATGCAAAGCATCCCCCCCCCCCTTAAGCTTGTGTTAATGCAAATCGATCGCCTGATAACGCAGTCCAAATGCAACCAACGAAAGAAAGGGATTGTCTGCGGTTCCGCTTACATCACTGTAGATAGCAGCTGATGTGAACATGCAGAAAACTTAGGACCTCTACATAGCCCCTGCGCGGGTTTGAACTTGGTACTTCCGGATGATCTCTGCTGCTCACTGAACTGGGAACCAACACCAACACCAACAACAACGGCGGGTGATGCAACCGTACATGTCTTCACTGAGTACCTTTGTTTCGTTGTTCTTTTGTGATGGCATGCTGTTCAGTATTCTGGCCCTCGGCCGTTTCCAAATCTCTGCTCCCATCGAGATCTCTACTGCCATGTGCGGCGTTGAGTTGAGTTGAGTTGAGTTTATTCCCATGTGCGGCGTGGGCAACAACAACAACAACAACTGTACAGTAGCTGGAATCTCGAGCTTGCAACGGTATGGGTCCTTTGCCAAAAAGCAACTCATGATCCTTCGGAATCTTGTACGGACTCGTTTCGTTGCGTAGCTAATCGGGTCAGGATAGGGCGGGTTCCACCCTGCGCGTACAGTGTAATGTACGCCCTCAGCCCTGTCCGGCGTGGGAAGGGTGGGAACAGGTGGGGACAACAAACAGACTGACTGACGCCCTGTCGCAGACAGGGGAGATCTCGGCCTTCATCGATCGAGGCAGACCTGGCTTGTCTAGGAGCGTTGGTCGCATGGCACCGCAAGCCATTACCTACATTCTATACCTTGCGATGCCGGGGAGCTTGTTAGATCATTAAAACGGCGAGTTATGGGCGAGGATACCTTTGCTTCCATGGATGCCTACCCACTTGCGCGGTGTGGGTTATGGTTCTGTGGCCTTTCCTTGCATCCGCCGCTCTAAATCTGTTTCAACTCCGTCAAGGCTATAATGGTAAGGGTCCAGGGTCATGCGAAGAGGAGTTAACGGCAATATACCTGTTAGCAAGCAGAGTCGTTTTAGTGTCGTGGGTACAATTGCGTCGGCTACCACGTGGACGTGCAGAACTCCGGCATTGCTAAATTGATGCACCTTGCAACCCAGCCCTGAATGTACCGCTTATACCCAGTATAACCATGGTCTCTCGAATGGCCCTCCTCCTAGCTAAGCCCTGGTACCTTTGGTTATACCTCAAGATGGCCGGGTTATGCTCGGCCGAACCAGAACAAAAGCTAGGCCGCTGATGGCGCATAACAGCAACGGCGATTGCGGACATTGTAGGAATCCGTGGCTGCCTCTGGTTGGCTCATGTCGTTGCCCTGACGGGATTTCAAAGGCGTGCTTTGTGGATTCTCTTCCTTCGGTCCACTGCAGAAGACCTGCACGTTGCGGCCGGTCATTGTCATCTTTGCGCGTTAGGATGCGTCGGCTTATTGCGTTTGCGGTCCTCCTCTTGGCCCTGACCGTGGTCCAAGGGGCCGAAGGTAAGCGGGGTTGCCATGCATCTGTCGAACGTCTCGATCCCCGCGTGTCGGCTGTCACTGGCTCAGCGTTTTATGACTAGCGTCTGTTCAAATTGGCATGCCCAGGGCGCACCCGCATCCTACCCTGTGAGCTGGTTCCATCATGGCAGCATGTGCTTTGAATAGCGCTTCATGCAGGTAGCTCCATTCATTCCTTAATTCATTCACTCACTCACTCAGTCACTCACTCACTCAGTCACTCCCTCCCTCCCTCCCTCCCTCCCTCCCTCCCTCCCTCCCTCCTCCCTCCCTCCCTCCCTCCCTCCCTCCCTCCCTCCCTCCCTCCTCCCTCCCTCCTCCCTCCCTCCCTCCCTCCCTCCCTCCCTCCCTCCTCCTCCTCTCCTCCCTCCTCCCTCCCTCCCTCCTCCCTCCCTCCTCCTCCCTCCCTCCCTCCCTCCCTCCCTCCCTCCTCCCTCCCTCCCTCCTCCCTCCTCCCTCCCTCCCTCCTCCCTCCCTCCCTCCTCCCTCCCTCCCTCCCTCCCTCCCTCCCTCCCTCCCTCCCTCCCTCCCTCCCTCCCTCCCTCCCTCCCTCCCTCCCTCCCTCCCTCCCTCCCTCCCTCCTCCCTCCTCCCTCCCTCCCTCCCTCCCTCCCTCCTCCCTCCCTCCCTCCCTCCCTCCCTCCCTCCCTCCCTCCCTCCTCCCTCCCTCCCTCCCTCCCTCCTCCTCCCTCCCTCCCTCCTCCCTCCCTCCCTCCTCCCTCCCTCCCTCCCTCCCTCCCTCCTCCCTCCCTCCCTCCCTCCCTCCCTCCTCCCTCCCTCCCTCCCTCTCCTCCCTCCCTCCCTCCCTCCCTCCCTCCCTCCCTCCCTCCCTCCTCCCTCCCCCCTCCCTCCCTCCTCCCTCCCTCCCTCCCCTCCCTCCCTCCCTCCCTCCCTCCCTCCCTCCCCTCCCTCCCTCCCTCCTCCTCCCTCCCTCCTCTCCCTCCCTCCTCCCCCCTCCCTCCCTCCCTCCCTCCCTCCCCTCCCTCCCTCCCTCCCTCCCTCCCTCCTCCTCCCTCCCTCCTCCCTCCCTCCCTCCTCCCTCCCTCCCTCCCTCCCTCCCTCCCTCCCTCCCTCCCTCCCTCCTCCCTCCCTCCCTCCCTCCCTCCCTCCCTCCCTCCCTCCCTCCCTCCCTCCCTCCCTCCCTCCCTCCCTCCCTCCCTCCCTCCTCCCTCCCTCCCTCCCTCCCTCCCTCCCTCCCTCCCTCCCTCCCTCCCTCCCTCCCTCCTCCCTCACTCCCTCACTCCCTCACTCCCTCACTCCCTCACTCCCTCACTCCCTCACTCCCTCACTCCCTCACTCCCTCACTCCCTCACTCCCTCACTCCCTCACTCCCTCACTCCCTCACTCCCTCACTCCCGCACTCACTCACTCACTCACTCACTCACTCACGCACTCACGCACTCACGCACTCACGCACTCACTCCCTCCCTCCCTCCCTCCCTCCCTCACTCACTCACTCACTCACTCACTCACTCACTCACTCACTCACTCACTCACGCACTCACGCACTCACGCACTCACGCACTCACGCACTCACGCACTCACTCACTCACTCACTCACTCACTCACTCACTCACTCACTCACGCACTCACTCCCTCCCTCCCTCACTCACTCACTCACTCACTCACTCACTCACTCACTCACTCACTCACTCACTCACTCACGCACTCACGCACTCACGCACTCACGCACTCACGCACTCACGCACTCACGCACTCACGCACTCACGCACTCACGCACTCACGCACTCACTCACTCACGCACTCACGCACTCACTCACTCACTCACTCACTCACTCACTCACCCACCCACCCACCCACCCACCCACCCACCCACCCACCCACCCACCCACCCACCACCCACCCACCCACCCACCCACCCACCCACCCACCCACCCACCCACCCACCCACCCACCCACCCACCCACCCACCCACCCACCCACCCACCCACTCACTCACTCACTCACTCACTCACTCACTCACTCACTCACTCACTCACTCACTCACTCACTCACTCACTCATTCATTCATTCATTCACGCGCCTCCGTTGGGAGAGTCACGGGGTACCGACTTTCATGCAGGTAGCTCTGCAAGCCCTTTCCTGGGTGCATTCCTTTTTTGGGTGTATTGTGTTTCTACTCTTCGGACGCAAGAAGCTTGCCGCGCAGTACGGATTAGAACCTATGGTGTGTGTGTGTGTGTGCGCGCGCACGTGTGTGGGTAATCGCCACACCCATGTGGATGGAACCGACTTTATAGGAAACTTGCATGTTAAGTAAGAAGAAATACAGAAGTAAGCATTAAGTTTTGAGGCAGCCTTGCCTTATTGATGGCTTTTTATAATCATGTTAAATTGCGACTGCTACATGATTACGATGATGATGAAGTGGGTGTCTCACTCAACAAGCGGATATGTACGCAAGCATTTTGGGTATGCTGTAGATGGGTCGCTTGCGGAGGGTTTCATGCATGCCCTCGTCCCCCGTGTGCATGCCGTCTTCTGTTCACCTTTCTGCCTCTTATGCACGCCCTGTCACCTTTCTGTTCAAACACCACTCTTCTGCCCGTCTTCCTCTACCGCTTCCGTTAACCATGCAGGGTCCTTGTCTGCCCCTCCCGATTTCATCCCACCCATGCAACCCCCCCCCCCCCCCCCCCCCCCCCCCGCCATAATGACCCCCTATCCACCTGACTTGAAACCACCTGCCCACCCCTAGAAGCCTTGCAATGCGTGCCATGTTCAACAGCAATACATTCATCCCCAACATGTCCAATCGCTGGATGCATCGTCACAGTATGGAATCCTCCCGCTTTCCACAAAGGGGTGCCCTCGCAATAGCATGGTGACCCCTCGCTGCTTAATTATGCCCTCACATGCTATTGCCCTCGCAATAGCATGGTGACCCCTCGCTCCTTAACTATGCCCTGTCATGCTATCGCCCTCGCAATAGCATGGTGACCCCTCGCTGCTTAACTATGCCCTCGCATGATAGCGCCCTCGCAATAGCATGGTGACCCCTGGTGATCCGGCCCTGCTCTGCGCTTCGGTGTCCTCTTCTTCCTGCCTGGCCCAGTCCTGCTTCCGCCCCCCCGCCCTCCTGACGATCCCTTATCCCCTTCTTGCTTTCCCCTAATCCCCCCTTCTGCTGCCCAACCCTTCCTGATTCTCGCCCTTCCTGCTTCCCCCCCAAGCCCTCCTGCTTCACCCAACCCCACCTTCCGGCTCCCCCCCGTTCCCCCTCGTCCTTCCCAACCCCACTCCCCCTTCTCATTTCTTAGCTGCCTCCCTCCTGCTCCCCACCATCCACCTGCCTCCTGCTTCCCCACTCACCCCTCCTTACCCACCCACCACCCCCTTCCGCTCTCCCCGCCCCCCCCCCCGTTCCCCCCCCTTCCTGCCCCCCCCCCCCACAGCGGATGGCGCCAGCGGTGACGTCCCCCCCCAGCTGGAGCTGCATACTTTCTACGGGACGTCGGTCTTCAGCGCGTCGGCCCTTTCCGGCCTCTCCGTTGACGAGCTGCGCGGCGACGCCGACGGGGCCCTGGGCACCCTGCGGCTGCGGCGCGAGGGCGACCCGGACGTGCTCATGTCGAGCGACGACCCCGGTCTGGGCCAGATACTTGAGACGGCTTCCTCGCCCGCTTCGTTCTATGCGCTCGATGTGATCGATTTGTTGGGGCACGAGAACGCGGGCGTGCGAGCCGCCAGAGTCGGGGCAATAATGGCCCGCCAGGGGGGGGTCCCATTGGGGTCATTGTCAACGACGGTTGCTCCCCAGGAGCCATCGGCCGCGCGGTTGGACCGGATGTTGGTGGAGGATGCGCTGAACGCGCGTGCCGACGGCGGGCTGATTCAGCTCTCGCTGAACGCGCCGGGGCTGGGTGCAGCGCAGGCGCTTCTCGCGCCGGACCTCGAGATCTTGGAGGCGATCGTCCGGGGGGAAGGGCTCGCCCAGGGTGAAGGGGCCCAGGGGGACGGCGGCGCGAGGACAGGGAGAGGGCGTTCGAAATTGAACGGGACGGAGGTGGAGGATTTGTCGTCATCGGCGAGGCGGTCGGCGGCGCAGAGCAGCCTGCTGGCGCTCCTGTGCCCTGACAACGTGTGTCCTGAGTCGGCGTTCATCGAGGGGGGGAGTGCGGACAAGGACGTGACGCCGTTAAACGGGTCCATCACGACGACGACGATGGCGGTTGCTGGGTTGGGCGTGCTCCCCTCGAACGTGTACGAGGAGGAGATTCCGTTGGAGTCCGTGCTCCAAGTCAAGCTGTGCGTGATCGCCATGTCGCCCTCGGTGGGCCCCGTCTCGGGCGGCGTGGCCATCACGCTGCTGCTCTCGGGCGAGATCCCGCGCTCCCACGAGACCTTTTTCTGCAAGCTGGGCGACGACGTGGCGCCCGCGGCCGCGTTCTACTATCTCCCAGACTCACGCGTCCCTGCGGTCGTGTGCATGGCGCCGCGCGCGCCCGGTGTCGGCCCGGTCGAGGTCCTCGTGTCGGTCGACGGGATCAGCTTCCCCGACCACGGCCCCGAGTTCTTGTACCACGCCGACCTGGAGCTGTTCAACCTCGTCCCGTCGGGGGTGACCATGGGCAATGGGACGTCGGTCATCGTGACGTTTGCCAACGACGAGGCCCTTTTTCCGCGCGGTTTCCTGGACATGGGCGGCGGCAGCGGCGACTCGTCCCCCAGCGGGGGGGCAGCGCCGGGGGGTCTCCTCCGCGTCATCCCTGCCATCTGCGCGTTCAACGAGATCGCCGTCGCGGCCGAGTTCTTTGAGGACGGGGGGGGCTCCCACGTGGTCTGTGTGTCGCCCGACATCCACGGCGTGGGCGAGGTGGCCCTCCGCGTGTCGCTGGACGGCCAGGTGTATTCACGCGATACCCTCCTCTTCCGCTACTACCCGTCACGGGACGCGTCGACCCTGGACGCCAGCGGGTTCTCTGGGCCGGTGGAGGAGCTCGTACCCGACAGTGGGTCGCTTCTGGTCGCCGACCCCGACGCCCCGCCCAGGGTGTCCCTGGATGCGTCCCCGCTCGTGCCCGAAGAGTTTGCCTACCTCCCGTTTGCGAGCAGCCACTGCGTGGCCGCGGACTTGGGGGACGCGGCCACGCTCTCCCGGCTGGAGCTCTCGGCGGGCACGCTGGTCCCTGCGTTTGCGCCTGGCATCCGCAAGTACATGCTGGTCCTACAGGCGGAAGAGGAGAGCGCGGGGGGGATCGGGTCCCCCCTGGCTGGTGGCGATGCCCGCAACCAGTTTGCGGTCATGTCAATGCGGCTACACCCGACGGTGCGCGGTGCCAAGGTCACCGTGGGGGGCGTCCCCGTCGCGGCGGGGCTCCAGACCGCGCCCGTGCTCCTGGGTGTGGGAGAGAGCCACGTCAAGCTGGGCGTCACGTCACATAACCGCCGCATGGTCCGCGAGTACGAGCTCTCCGTGTTTGTTCTGCCGTTTGTCCCCTCGACCGACTCCTCGTTGAAGAAGCTGTGCGTGACGCCGGATAACAAGACCACGTTCGAGCTCGAGCCGGATTTTGCGCCCGAGGTCCTGGACTATGTCACCGTGGTCCCCCACACGGTCGTCAACGTCTCCATTTGCCTCAACGCGACCGACCCCAAGGTGTGCCGCATCACCGTGGAGGGCGAGGTTCTCCCGCCAGGTCGCAACTCGTCCAACATCACGCTTGCCACGGGGGCCAACACGGTGGAGATCGTGGTGACCGCGCAGGACTGCAAGACGGAGACGATATACACCATCCTCATCATCAAGGAAGCCGCTCCGCCACCCCCCGCGCCCCCGACGCCGCCCCCTGCGCCGCCATACCCCCCGGCCCCCCCATCTCCACCGCCATCACCGCCATTACCCCCGTACCCACCCGCGCCGCCGAGTCCCCCGCCCTCGCCGCCTTTACCGCCCTTCCCGCCCACACCCCCGCCGTCGCCGCCGTCGCCCCCCTCACCCCCGTTACCGCCGGCGCCCCCGCCTCTCCCCCCGGCGCCGCCGTCCCCCCCCACGCCGCCACCCCCGCCGCCGGACCGCCTCTGCGAGGGCTCGCTGACGACGGCGTCCCGCCCGCTCATCACCTTGGCAGGCGATAGCCCAGGGTTCCCCCTGAGTGCCACGGAGCACATCGGCGCGGGTGTGTTTGGACGCCTGTTCGGCCTCTTCAACAACCGCCCCCCTGGTAGCCCGGGTCGATTCGACGTCGCCTTTGGACCGCGTGCGTTCGAGCAGAGCGCCGTATTTCGGACCGTCCCCAAGCGTGCGGCGGTCGTGGAGGCCATCCTGCGTACGCCAGAAGTGTACGTTGACCAGCTCACGGTCTCGGTGCAGTACCTGGTGCGCGACGAGGACGGGCGGCCGCAAGTAGCCACCGCGGGGGCGGTCGTCCGGCTGACCATCACCAACGGGGCGCTGGGGACGTCCCAGACGACCGATTGCGCGTCCTTTGACAGTGTGTCGGGGGTCGGCAACTGCCAAGCGCTGATCCAGAACGCAGCATGGTTCTCGGCCGCGGGCGATGTGGCCGCGACCGTCCAGGTGGCCGTGATTTATGCCAGCGTGCGCGCCGCGTCGTCGTCGTCCCTCCCCCTCCGTCTCGTCCGCCAGGCGAGTTATGCCGTCATCCCCGGCGAGGGCATCGCGCTGATCATCCCCCAGAGGCCGGTGTTCCCGGGGGACACCGTCGTGGTCTCCATCAAGGCCACGTCGAGGGTCCGGCCCGTGTATGCGTGGAACGTTCTGGTCCGATTCGACACGAGCGTGCTCGAGTTCCGGGAGTGGGTCGACAGCGGGCTGTACGTCCCCGCTGTCGTGAACGAGCCGCGGCCGGGCAATGTGGGCGCGAACACAGTGGCCACGCGCGCGGGGGAAGGGTACGTCGGCGACAACATCGCGCTGCTGGATCTCGTGTTCCGGGTCGTCGGGGGTGCGACACCTGGCGCGCGCGGGAACGCGGTCAACGGCACGCTGCGCAGCTTTGTGGACTTCTTCGCAAAGTCATTCGCGGAGAACGTCGCTGCGCAGGTGAACGACGGCCGCGGGGGCGCGCAGAACACGGGGCAGGTCACCGTGGCGCAGAATCAGCTACGGGGGATCTATGCGGTCGCGGACGAGGCCGAGCTGTTCAACACGGCCAAGCTCAACGGGCAGCCGGTCTCCACCGGGTTCACTGTACGGCAGGTTTTCAGTAATACGGCCGACGTCACTGCGCCGGACAACGACGTCCTGTGCTCGATGCCGGCACCTGATTTCCTGGTCGGCCTGCTCACCTCGGGGTGCGACTTTGTGGTCGATGACAGCCACACGCGGGGCGCTGCGCTGGTCCCCGTCACGCTCCGCCTGGCTGGATTCCAGGTGTCTGTCCCGCTGCGCGTATGGTTCCCGCTCTCGGGCCAAGTCGTCGCGGACGACCCGCTCCTGAACGCGATCGATGGCCTGCTGGACGCGGAGACGTGCACGCGGCAAGTCTACCAGACGACCCGGCTCCGGCTCATCACCACGTGGGGCGGGACAGGCCTGACTCCAAGGACCGATGTCGACGTTACACTGTTGGTGGACTTTGGGTCGTCCGGCGCGTCCGTCACGATTGCCGGAGATGAAGCGACCGGTTTCCAGATCGGGTCGGCGCTGGTCGGCGTCCCCGTGTTCCCCGCGGCTGTCCCCGTGAACCTGACCGTCGTCAACGCGATCGTCCTGGTCACGAGGCTGGACCTGGTCGCCGCAACGGGCGCATCCTGGTTCCCTATCGAGAACCCGGCGAGCAACCCGGCGGCCATCCTGACGCCACGTGTCGAGATCGTGCAGCGGCTCAACGCTGAGGGGTTGGCCGCGTACGTGGTCGGCTACGCCGAGATGTCGGACGGCGCGATCACGGAGCTAGGGCGGTCGGACGGGCTTGTCCTCGATGACCTCCCGGCGCTGGAGGAGCCGTCGGATGGCGACCTGAGGTTCGTGGTCCCTGTGGGTGCGTCACGAGGGTGCTACTTCTTCACTGGAAGCTGGGTGTCGTGCACGGGGGAAACGATCGGGACGGGGGGCGGGCTGATCCAGGTGGACCTCGCGGCGGCCGTGTCCATCAGCCTGAGCGTCTCGGTGACCCGCATCACCCGTGTGGGCGACCCCGCGCAGTCGCCACCCATCAGCCTCCCCACCAGCAGCACGCTGCGCGTGACCGTGCTGTTTGCCGATGGCCGCGTCGTCGAGTTCACTCGGGACCCACGGACCGTGTACACGGTCAACCCTGGTGCTGACTTTTTGGAGCTCGCGCAGTCGGGCAATAATGTCATCGCGCGGGCGATTAATGGCACGACAGGGTTTGGCCCCGCCACCATCACCGCTACGATCGCTTCTTATCCTGGCCTCCGCGCGTCTGCGACCGTGACGTTGGTAGTGCTCAGCCGGCTCACGCTGCAGGCGTTCCCCTTCCCCCCATTTGCGGGCATGCAGCCGACGACGACCCTGCGCCAGATCCTGTCCTGCACGGGCGTCTTCCAGCGTGCGACTGCGGTGGTCACGGCGGTCCTCTCCGACAACGCCACGGTCGAGGTGACGTCCAACTCTGTCATCTCCACCTCCGACCCGGGCATCGTGGGCGTCCAGGGTCCCAGGCTGATCGGTCTCTCGCCTGGCGTCGTGGACATTGGCGCGCGATTCACGACCGTCTCAGCGCCGCTGCTACGGATCACGGTGACGTTGGAGGCAGCCAATGCAACTGAAGTGGTGATCACGACGACGTTCCCCCTGGACACGTTCAAGGGGATCGTCAACTCCACGCGGCTGCTGGACGCCCGGCTCTCGTTTGACGACGGCACGCGCTTTGACAGTGTGCAGGCGGTCGGCTTCATCCCTGTCTCCTCCCTCCTCTCCTTCACCTCCAGCGACGTGGCCCGCGTGTCGGTTGATGCAAACGGGCTCGCCACGCTGCACGACAACCATGCGCCGCTCACGTACGTGACGTTGACGGCACAAGTGGCGTGCGGTAGCACCGTCACCGACACGATCGACATCATTCCCAACTTGGACGCGGACGTCGGCGACGTGGATATTGGTAACGCGTTCGGCTTCATGTTCGAAGAGACCATCATCGGCGAGCTCCTCATCGTCGACATCCGCATCAACACGGCCCCTGCGAACCTGCTCGCATGGCAGATCTTGCTCTCCTTCAACCCGAGCATCGCCTCCGCCGAGTCCTGCGAGAAGGGACCGGGCTGGAACGATCTCTTTGAGTGCACAATCAACGACCCGCCTGACGCGGCAGTCTTCCTTGGGTCATCCCCTGGGTCGACCGCACGTGGGCCCGAGCTGACTGTAGGCCGACTGGCTCTCCGAGGGCTGAGAGAGGGCATCAGCCCGATGTCCGGCGTGATCGAGGTCATGATTCGGGCCAACGGGAGGGACCCGACCCCAAAGGCCGTGTTTGCTGGCGCGGGATTGGTCCCCATCTCTCGGTTCCCAGGGATCTTGCCCAGGGGCCTGCTTGACTCGCTGCTCCTCCCCAGGGACCTCGCGGACAATATCAAGTACCTCGCGCGCCGCGCTCTCGTGGAGGCGGTCAACCTGCGCAATTTCGAGGGGTGCACGGTGTTTGGTGACACCGATGGGATCCCCAACGGGGAGGGCGTGCTGACGTCCGACGCCGCCGATGTGTTGCAGCTCCAGTATTACACGAACGAGGCGGTGAACGCGTCCGGCTGCGAGCTTCAGATGATGAACCCGACGCAGACGGGGCGCGTGCGGCAAGAGGACGCAGTGTACTTGGCCCGGTTCGCCGTGAACAAGTTCCGCTGGCTCGTCACGGTGAATGTGGACGTGCCCATCACGTCCACGGATTCGGAGCTCGTGGTCTACGTCGACATCGCCAACAAGGAGAGCTTGCCGGCGCTGCCCCCGTTGACCCGCATCCGCTTCGAGATGAACTCGCGGCTCAACAGCCGCATGGTGTTCACGGCGGGGCAGTCGCTGGACCTGGTCGGTAGCGCCGGCCAGGTCGTGCAGGCCGTTCACAACGACAGTCTGCCGGGGCGGTACCGGATCGTCGCGGCGCCGCCACCTGGCCGTGGGTTTGTCACAGAAGAGATCGGGCTTGCGGTGATCATCGAGACGTCCGACCAGATCGGCAACTTTGCGCGCGACCGCAAGTTTGTGTTCCAAGGGTCCAATGTCGCGCCGTTCAACGAGTCTCCGGGTGGGTTCATCCCCTTTGTGACGTTCACGCTGCTGCCGCCGCCACCGTCCCCGCCGCTACCGCCGGCGCCGCCGCCATCCCCGCCACTCCCCCCCTTCCCTCCATCTCCCCCCCCCCCCCTCTGCCCCCCTTCCCGCCCTCCCCCCCGCCGGCCCCCCCCTCTCCCCCTGAGCCGCCCTCGCCCCCTCCCGGACCTCCGGGGATCTGCGAGGGCTCCCTCACAGGCTTCTCTCGGCCGACCATCTTCACGGCCCCTGGCAGCCCAGGTCTCCCTGTGGGCTTGACCACCCCCAACGGTACCGGTATCTTCACACGCCCATTCAGCCTGTTCAACAACCGGGTCCCGGGGTCCACTGGCCGGTACAATGTCACCTTTGGTCCACGGTCCTTTGAGCAGAGCGCCGTGTTCACCACACAGCCCAAGCGTGCGGCGGTCGTGGAGGCCATCCTGCGTACGCCAGAAGTGTACGTCGACCAGCTCACGGTCTCGGTGCAGTACCTGGTGCGGGACGAGGACGGGCGGCCGCAAGTAGCCACCGCGGGGGCGGTCGTTCAGATGCTCTTGACGATCCCCTCAGGACGATCCCAGGCCGCCACCTGTACACTCTTTGACGCCGTCTCGGGCGTCGGCACCTGCCAGGTGGCGGTCCAGGACCTGACCTGGTTCTCCACGGCAGCCGATGTCGCCGCCACCGTCCAGGTGGCCGTGGTTTATGCCGGCATACGTGCGGCCGTGTCGCCATCAGCTCCATTGCGGCTCGTCCGTCAGGCCACTTATGCCGCCATCCCCGGCGAAGGGCTCACGTTGGCCATCCCCCAGAGCCCCGTCTACGCGGGGGACACCGTGGTCGTCTCTGTCAAGGCAACGTCTAGAGCTCGCCCCGTCTATGCCTGGGGGTTGGAGGTGCGATTCGACCCTTCCGTGCTCGAGTTCAGGGAGTGGGTCAACAGCGGGCTGTACATTCCCGCCGTGGTGAGCGAGTCAGCCCCCGGGGTGCTGGGCGCGAACACTGCCGGCGCGGCCGCGGGTGAGGGCCCCACGGGCGCCAGCATCGCTCTGCTTGACTTGGTGTTCCGTGTCAGGGCTGGCGTGGCGACGGGTGTCAAGCGCGACGTCCTCCGGGGCTCGTCGCTCGGGTTTGTGGACTTCTTCTCAAAGACGTACGCCGAGGGGGTGGTCGCGCAGGTCAATGACGCGCAAGGTGGCGCGCAGACCCGGGGCGTGCTGGCGGTTGCGGAGAACGAGGTGCGGGGCGTGTACGCGGTGCCAGATGTCGCGGAGCTGTTCAACACGGCCAAGCTCAACGGGCAGCCGGTCTCGTCTGGGTTCACTGTACGGCGGGTCTTCAGTAGGACCGCGGATGTGACCGCCCCGGACAATGATGTCCAGTGCTCGATCGCAGCGGGGGATGCCTCGGTAGGCTTGTTGACTGCTGGGTGTGATTTCATGGTCGATGACAGCCACACGCGGGGCGCCGCGCTGGTCCCCGTCACGCTGCGCCTGGCTGGGTTCCAGGTGACCGTCACGCTGCGCGTGTGGTTCCCGCTCTCGGGCCAAGTCGTCGCGGCTGATGGCACCCTGAACGCGATCGATGGCCTGCTGGACTCGGCCACGTGCACGCGACAGGTGTATCAGAACACGCGAGTGCAGCTCATCACCACGTGGGGCGGGACAGGGCTGACCGCCCGCACAGGGGTCGATGTGACCCACCTGGTGACGTTTGAGAGCTCATCCCCTGCGGTCACTATATCGGGCGACACAGCGACTGGTGTCCAGGTTGGCTCCTCGCAGGTCCGGGTCGCTCGGTTCCTCGAGGCCTCCCGGTCACTATAGCGGTGAGCGCGACGCCCGTGCTCGCCCGCAGCATGAACATGGTCGCTGCCACGGGCGCCTCCTGGTTCCCCCTGGCCAACCCCCTGAGCGAGGTGTCCGCCCTCCTGTCGCCGCGTGTCGAGATCATCCAGAGGCTCAACGCTGAGGGCTTGGCCGCGTACGTGGTGGGCTATTCGGAGATGTCGGACGGCGCGATCACAGAGCTAGGGCGCCCCGACGGGCTGGTCATCAGCGACGTCCCTGGGCTCGACGAGCCGTCGGATGGGGACTTAAGGTACGTGGTCCCTGTGGGTGCGTCATCCAGCTGCAATGTCTTCACGGGCCGATGGGTGTCCTGTCGAGGGACAACCATCGTGACAGGTACGGGCGTTATCCTGGTGGACCTCGCGGCGGCCGTGTCCATCAGCGTGAGCGTCTCGGTGACGCGCATAACCCGCGAGGGCGACCCCGCGCAGTCGCCGCCCATCAGCCTCCCCACCAGCAGCACGCTGCGCGTGACTGTGCTGTTTGCCGATGGCCGCGTCGTCGAGTATACCAGGGACCCTCGGACGAGCTACACCGTCAACCCTGGGGCCGCGTTCCTGGAGGTGGCCCAATCAGGGGGCAACGTGATCGCGCGGGCGGTCAACGGGTCGACTGGGTTTGGTCCCGCCACCATCACTGTATCAATCGCCTCCTTCCCGAATCTCCGGGCATCAGCGGTTGTCTCGGTCGTTGTGCTCAGCCGGCTCACGCTGGAGGCGTTCCCCTTCCCCCGTTTGCTGGTATGCGGCCGACGACGACCCTGCGCCAGATCCTGTCCTGCACGGGCGTCTTCCAGCGCGCGACCGCCGTGGTCACCGCAGTCCTCTCCGACAACGCCACGGTCGAGGTGACGTCCAATTCGCAGCTCACTACCGGCAACGCCACGGTGATTGAGCTGCAGGGTCCCAGGCTGATCGGTCTCTCTCCGGGTACTGTCAATATCGACGCGGTCTTCTCGCGTGTCTCTGCTCCCACCTTGTCCATGACGGTGACGTTGGAGGCAGCGAACGCAACCGCCGTGGAGATCACGACTACCTTCCCCCTGGACACGTTCAAGGGCATCGTCAACTCCACGCGGCTGCTCGACGCACGTCTCTTTTTCGACGACGGCACACGCTTTGACAGTGTGCAGGCGGTCGGCTTCATCCCGGTCTCCTCCCTCCTCTCCTTCACCTCCAGCGACGTCGCCCGCGTGTCGGTCGATGCCAACGGACTCGCCACGCTGCACGACAACCACGCGCCGCTCACGTATGTGACGTTGACAGCACAAGTGGCGTGCGGTAGCTCTGTCAACGACACGATTGACATCATTCCCAACTTGGATGCTGCTCTGGGAGATGTCGATCTGGGTAACGCGTTCGGTTTCATGTTCGGCGCGACCCTCATCGGGGCACCCTCACCGTCGACGTCCGCATCAACTCCTTCACCGCCAACCTGCTTGCCTGGCAAGTCGAGCTCACGTTCGACACGGCCATCGTGGCCGCCCAGCGATGCGAGAAGGGATCCGATTGGTCGGGCATTTTTGAATGCACGCTCAACGACCCGCCCAACCGCGCCCTTTTCCTGGGCTCGTTGGACAGCTCCACCGCGCGTGGGCCCGAGCTCACCGTGGGCCGAATGACCATGCGTGGCATCTCCGCGGGCATCAGCCCTCTCTCCGGTGTCATCCAGGTCATGATCCGCGCTGACGGTAACGAGACTGTGCCCAAGGTCGTGTTTGCGGGCGCGGGCTTCATCCCAATCCTCTCAGCGCCAGGTGTCCTCCCGCGGGCGCTGCTGGAGTCTGGCCTCCTCGCCCTCGCTCCCCGAGATCTACCCGAGAACTCCAAGTCGTCGCTCGCACGGCGGTCGCTGGTCGAGGCTGTCGACCTGCGCAACTTTGAGGGCTGCTCCGTGTTCGGCGACACGAGCGCGGATGGCCTGGCCGACGCCACGGACGTGCTCCAGCTCCAGTACTACCTGAACAAGGTCGTCAACCCGACTGGCTGCGCGCTGCAGATGATGAACCCGACGCAGACGGGGCGCGCGGTCCCTGGGGACATTGTCTACTTGGCGCGCTTTGCCGCCCGCAAGTTCCGCTGGCTTGTCACCGTGAATGTGGACGTGCCCATCACAGCCACCAACTCAGAGCTCGTGATCTACGTCGACATCGCCAACACGACCAGCCAGCCGGCGCTCCCGGCGCAGACGCGCATCCGCTTCGAGATGAACTCGCGGCTCAACAGCCGCATGGTGTTCTCCGAGGGGCAGTCGCTCGTGCTCCCAGGAAGCGCGGGGCAAGTCGTGCAGGCGGCTCATAATGACAGTCAGCCAGGGCGGTACAGGATCCTTGCCCGGCCGCCACCTGGGCCTGGGTTTGTTACCGAAGAGATCGGGCTTGGTGTGATCATCGAGACGTTTGACCAGAACGGCGCCGATGCAAGGGACCGCAAGTTTGTGTTCCAGGGATCCAGCATCCCTCCGTTCAACGAGTCTCCGGGTGGGTTCGTCCCCTTTGTGACGTTCACGCTGCTGCCGCCGCCACCATCCCCGCCACTACCGCCGGCGCCACCGCCATCCCCGCCACTGCCACCGTTCCCTCCCTCCCCACCCCCTCTCCCCCCATTTCCCCCCTCACCCCCCTCGCCGCCCCCGCCCCGCCTCTTCCCCCTCACCCCCTCGCCGCCCCCGCCCCCGCCTCTTCCCCCCTTCCCACCCTCCCCGCCCCCGCCCCCGCCTCTTCCCCCTTCCCACCCTCCCCTCCCTCGCCACCACCGCTTCCTCCTTTCCCACCCTCGCCGCCCTCCCCTCCGCCCCCCCACCGCTTCCCCCCTTCCCGCCCTCCCCGCCGCCGGCTCCCCCCTCGCCCCCCTCCCCGCCCCCACGCCCCCTCACCCGCCCCCCCTCGGAGCTTCCGGACATCTGTAAGCAGATCCTCACGCTGGACCTTCTCCCGGAGGAGTACACGTTCGTGCCCCCCTTCCGGCCCACGACGCTCTTCTACACCGTCTACATCCCCTACGGTGGAGGTGAGAACGTGTCGCTCGCGGCCACCTTTGATGCTTGCGTCGGCACCGCCTACTTCACCACCAACTTGGACCCGGACACCCGCGTGACCATGCTCAATGCCACGCGGTACTTCTTCACGGTGACCACCAACCAGCTGATCGTGAGCATTACGGTGATTGGCGAGGACTTCCGCGCCCGGCAGACGTACACGATCGTGTTCGACATCCAGCAGGTGCAGGACGCGGCGGGGCTGTTCCGGGTACGTGCCGAGGGGCTGGACGCCCAGAAGAGGGTCCTCGCGGGCGAGCCGACGTACTGGTTCATGGACCTCAACGTGGGTGAATGGGAGCGCCGCTTCCCGCGCATCCCCGTGTCCCAATTCCCTCTTATCAACTTCACCTACTATCTAATCCTGCCCAATGGCACCATCGAGCGTCTGGGGAAGGTCGACACGGGCGGGCCCAACAAGACGGTCATCCCTCTTCCCGCGGTCCCTGTGATCAACATCAGCGGCATCTACCAGGTGTTTGTGGAGGAGGACATCACGCTCATCGAGCTGGACGGTGACCGCGCGTTCACGGTGATCGCGTCCTACATGGTCCCCGAGAAATCGGAGCTTGTCGTGCGGCCCGTCTATTTTGCGGACGACGTCTTCTTCACGATCATCGGACGTGATCGGTTTGGGAACCAGGTGGACGGTAACAATCGTAACTCCTCATACTTGCCCACCGAGATATTAATCCAAGTGTGTCAGCCCGCGGGGAGTTCCCCTCCCCCGGACTGACCCAGGGGGACACTTGTCCGGACGGGACGGTGGAGACGCTGGCACTTGTCACGGTGAACCCGAGCGGCACCTACAACGCGGAAGCGTTCCCCTTCACGATTGGCGTGTTCACGATTTTCGGGTCCATCAACAACATCTCGCTGGTCAACTCGCCTGCGACCACGATCGTGCGGCCAGGGGCCCCTGGCCCACCGTCCCAGGTCTCGGACATCGTCCCCCCGTGTTCGTGGACGAGGTGACAAGTGTCACGATCACGGCGTACGACATCCTGGGCTTCCGCATCACGACAGGTGGCGACGCGGCGGCGTTTGCAGTCCAGGTGTCGCTCCTCCCTCCGCTCTCGGGTCGCCTCGTTGTCACCATCACCGACAACGGCGACGGCACGTACACGGCGTCCTTCGTGCCTCCGCTGGTCGGCGAGTACCGCCTCACGGTTGAGGTGAACGGGTTCCTGATTAGCTCGCAGGTGTTCACGGCGATCGAACGGAGGGAGATCCCGGATCTGTTCATTCTGGCGGGTCCGGGTCTGCAGGGTGGCCGCACGGGCCGCCCGCTCACCTTCTACATCCTCCTCGAAGATGGCTTCGTCTCGCCCCTCGTCCCTGATCTATTCTGGAACGAGACCCGCATCCCAGTCGTGCGCGACCCGGACAGCTTGCTGCTCACGGGGATCGTGGGCGGCAACCTGACGCGCGTCTCGGGCACTTATACCGTCAACGCAACGCTCGAGGGTGCGCACATCCGCAACTCGCCCGCCAAGGTCCTGGTCGTCGCAGAGCGCCCGTACTACAACTATTCGGTCATCATCAAGCCGGATCGGCTCGTCTACCTCGCGGGGGAAACCATCATCGTCCGCATGGACCTGCGCGACATTTACAACAACGTCGCGCAGCCGTTCCCGGGCGAGGTCGTCGTCACGTTTGAAGGCAGCGAGGATTCGCGGCGGCGCGAGGCGGCCGTCCTGCGCGATGCCGACGGCTGGTACGCGTCCATCGCTCTTGGGATCGTCCAGAATTACACCGTCGTCGGGACGCTGCTCGGCCAGGTGCTCTCAGGGTCCGGGTTCCAAGTCCAGGTCGTGCCTGGGAACGCGTCGGCGCCCAACGCGCTCGTGCAAGGGTCCGGCATCCTGGATTCGTTCGTGGGTGCAAATGTGGTCGTGTTTGTGCGTGGGTTTGACGCCTTCTTCAACCCGGTGACAGCGTTCGAGCAGCACTACACGAATGTGTCCCTGTTGTTAACGCCCAACGTCCCCGTCCTGGGCGTTGCCCCCGCGAGTACGACTTCGAGTTTGTGTTCGCCGAGGGCCGATGGGCGCTGCGTTATACGCACGAGGACTCGGGCGACTTCGTCGTGACTGTGAACATCACGGACCGTGCGGGTGTGACAGATGTCCGCACGTACGACATCTCCGTCACCGCGGGGGAGCCCAACGCGTTCCGATTGGTCGAGCCGGTGCCCATCGGCACGGCAGGTGTCCGCGGGACGTTCCAGTTCCAGCTGTTATCCAACACGAGCATCGTGTTCGACCCCTACCAGCTCGAGGTCACGATGGTGGGGCCAGGTGGCACCGAGCTATTCGCCGTGCCCACGGGCGTGGGCCTCCAGATCTCGGGCCCCTCGGAGCTGGGCATCTACACGGTGAGCTACCTGACGCTGGTGTCGGGGAATTACTCGGTCTCGGTGTTTGCCAACGGCATCCCCTTGGTCCCCAGCGCGCCGCCGGCGACCGTCACGGTGGTCGCGGGGCCGCCCAGCCCGCTCACGTCGACCGCGTTTGGGTCCGGCCTTGCCAACTCTACGGCCGGGCAGGAGCTGGTGATCTACGTTGTCGCACGCGACGCATTCGGGAACCTGGTCACGGTAGACTATGGCACGCTCTTCGCGCTCATCCAGGTGGGCGCGAACGACTCCGACCTGCTCCCCACGGACATCTCGTTTGACCCGGCCACGGGCACGTACACGATTCGCTACACGGCGCCCACTGTCACGGGCGCCTTGGTCATCACTGTCGGGTTTGGCAACGACACGCTCAACGTGGACAACTACCTCCCGGGCTTCCCCCTCGTTGCGTTTGTCAACCCGGGCGTGCCCGACCCGAACCGTTTCCTCGTGATCGGCCCTGGGTACGTCGGCGCGGTCCCTGGTCAGCGCGCCCACTTCTGGATTCTGCTCTTCGACTCGTTTGGCAACCGCATCACCGATGGCGGGTACGACATCTTTGCGACCATCTACGGGTCAGACCCGCGCGTCCTGCTGGGCGACATTGCGGTCGTGGACGGACGCAACGGCCGGTACGACGTCTACTACTCGCTCACGCGGGAAGGCAACTACACGCTCACGGCGTTCTACGAGGGCATGGTCATCACGCGCTGGTTCCCGACGACGATCATCGTCACGCGCGACATCGGGCCGTTTGAGCCTGGCCGCAGCCTCGTGGATTTCGAGCCCGAGGTCGAGGCCGGCACAGTCAACACCATCACCATCATCGCCGTGAGCGCCAAGGGCATCCAAATGAACGACAGCAGCGTGCCGGCGGGTGGGTTCACTGTCACCTTCACGGGTCCCCCAGGGAGCGGGATCGACCGCCGCGAGGCCGCGGTGCGCGTCGGCGACGGAACATGGACGCTGGTCTATAACGAAACGCTGGCCGGTCGGTTCGTGATTGACGTCAACGTCACGGACACGGGCGTGCGTATCGGTCAGCCCAGCGACTACATCGCCCTCCCTGCGCCGCTGCTCGTGTATCCCTCCCGCACGGATGCGTCCAAGTCGGGCTATGCGCGGGACTGGCCGCCGAGCACGCCCGCGGGCGTGGCCATCACCGCGGTGATCCAGGCGAGGGATCGGTTTGGGAACGCCCAAGTGTACGACCCGAGGCGGCTGCTTCAAGACGATTGGCTCGTGGAGGCCCAGCACCAGGTGCGGATGCCTGTGGTCATCACGGGGCTAACGCGGGTGCTGGACCGGGCGGCAGGGACCAGCCTGGCGACACTGACGCTGTTTGTGGCCGGGAAATACGACGTGGTTGTGAGTCTGCGTGACGTCCTGCTGGGCAACGGGACGCCGAGCGTCGTGCAGGTGACAGCTGGCGTGGTGGACCCTGGCCTGACGACAGTCGAGGGGCTCCCTGGGACGGTGATCGCAGGGACCAACGTCACGTTCACGATCCGCCCGGTGGACTCGTATGGGAACATCATCACAGGGGACTTGGACTGCCAGGTCACGATCACGCCAATCTCCGGATCTGGTGTCCCAGTGAACGCCACCTGTCGCCCCTCAATCGAGTGCATCGACGACGACCCGAGCAACGACGACGACTGCCGGTTGATCGTCGATTTCGTGATCAACATCGTCGGCCAGTACAACATCACGGTGACACTCGGCGGCGTCACGGTCGTCGACACGGTCATCCGCGTCATCCCCGCGGAGCTGGACCCCTCGCGTTCCACCGCCGTCATCCCCGACACCGTCTTTGTGAACGAGGTCTTCAACTTCACGATTATCGCTCGCGACCATTTCGGGAATCAGCTGACGAGCGGCGGCGCCAACGTGGCCATCACGATCCTGGGAGAGGACTTCGTGGGGAAGCCAATCCAGATCATAGACAACGGCGACGGTACGTACACGGTGATTGCTGTCATCAGGGATCCTGGTCTCGCGACCATCGACATCAGGCTCGACGGGGTGCCCATCGCCGGGAGCCCCTACCCTATCAACGTTCTCGTCTCAGTGACGGATGGCAGCAATTCGTACGCGCTCGGGTTCGGGCTCGAGGAAACGGTCGCCGGGTACGTCTCGGAGTTCGTCATCCAATCGGTGGACGCCAGCGGGGCGTTCACGCGCGAGGTCAACGACCGCTTCACGCTTGTGTTCTCGCCCGGGCCGGGCCTGGACCTGCCTCCGCGTGTGCTCGGCGTGGTCCCCAACGGCGACGGCACGTACAACGCCTCGTACATCACCTACCGCCGCCCGCTCGGTGACGCGTACATCCTCCAAGTGTACCTGAGCAACCCGGGGGCCAACCAGAGCGTCCCGCTCCGCAACAGCCCGTACCGGATATCCTGGCTGCCCGGCGACATCGACGTCAACCTTACCACGATCACGCCGACGGACATCGTGGCTGGCGTGGGCGAGGACGCGCGCTACTCAATCTTGCCGCGCGACATCTTCAACAACACGGGCCGGTTCGACAACAAGCGCCCCCCGCTGGCGGTTGATTTGCTCGTGGACGGCCCCGTGGAGGGACCCAGCGCGGTTGACCCGGCAATCCGCGCGTTTGCGTTCAACCGCCGCACGGGCAGCTACACGGGCACCTTCCGCGCGCACGCAGTCGGCACGTACGACATCGAGACAATATTCGATGGCATCCCCTCGCCCACGCATGTGACCGTGCGGCTGCTCCCTGGCGCCAACGACCTGACCAAGTTCCTCGCGTTCGGCCAAGGCATCAGCGAGCCGGCGATCGCGGGCGAGCCGATGCTCTTCTTCATCCTCCCCCGCGACGAGTTTGGGAACCCATCGCGCGACGGCGGGTCGCTCTCGGGGGCGATTCGGACCGGGACGACGATGCAGCTGCAGCTGGAGAGGGAGGGCGGCCTGGGGCTGGCTCCCCTGGACCGCCCCAGCATCAGCTTCAACGTGACCACGAGGCTGTACGAGGGGAGGTACACTGTTGACAGGACGGGGACGCTGCTGACGGATATCGTGATCCAGAATAGCCGGATCGAGACGTCACCGTACGAGCAACCTGTCCTGGCGGGCCCCCCGGTGGCTTTCATGTCGGATATCTCGGGGCCAGGCATGCTGGCGACGCTGAGGAACGAGGTCAGCACGTACTTCCTGACGGTGCGCGATCGGCTGCGGAACTTATACTTGCGCCCGCTGCCCACCAACGCGCTGTCTGTCAACTACACCAACGTGGCCACGCCGAGCATGCGGGCGCCCGACTTCATCCGCGTGCTGGTCCCCGTGTACAACGCGGACGGGACGTACACGCTCCAGTACCGGGTCATCCACCCGAGCATGCCCACGCTTCGCATGAACGTGATGCTGTACGGGGAGGACGTGGGCCGGTCCCCCGCGACGGTCTCTGTCCGAGACATCAATGTGGGCATCTCGCCCGAGAACAGCATCGCGTACGGGCCCGGCCTGTCCACGGGTAGCGTGGGCGTGGAGACGTACTTCACCGTGATCCTGGTCGACTTCAACCACGTCGCGTACGCCGAGAGCCAGGGCGACATCGTCCGGTTCCAGTTCTACCCGGCCAACGGGTCCCCGGACAACAGCAGCTGGATATACTGTCACGATAACGAGAACGGGACGTACACGTGCCGCTACGCGCCCGACATCGTCGGCGACGCCCGCATCATCATCGACATTGAGGGGTTTGGCACGCTGGGCGGCGCCGGCCACACGTTTGTGCTCAAGCTCCTGTCGGGTCCCACGGACCCCAACAACTCGTATCTGTATCTCGACGGCACGTTCATCGCAGGGGACCGCGTCCTCGCGACGGTGGTCCTGCGAGACGCTGCAGGGAACGAGGTGGACTGCGGGGTCGCCGAGGATGATAATGTCATGGTCGTGGTCAGCGGGCCGGAGGTGCTCGAGGTGGACGTCGTCCGGCAGGCTTACACGGCGAGTGACGGGCGGCAGGTCTGCCGGCTGCTGGCCACGTTCCTCCCCGAGCTCATGGGGGATTACTACATTGAGGCTCGCATCCGCAACAACGCCACGGGCGGCGTGTTTGTGCCCGTGAACGGGACGAACCAGTTCCAGATCTTCCCCTCGCGCTATGACCTCACGCGCACGGTCGTTGGAGGGAGCATTCACGAGACGCTCGCGGGGCTGACGACTCCGTTCTACGTCCGCCTGTTTGACCGCTTTGGGAACCAGATCCTGTCCCCCTTGGTCCCTGGCGCGGCGAACGGGACGACCATCGCGGTGACGGGATACTTTGCGGCTCTCGATGGGTCGGGGACCCGGTTCGCACTGGATCAGATTATTCACTGGGACGGGGACCGCAGCGAGTGGGTGGGATCGTTCAACGCCCCGTACGCGGGTCAGTGGATCCTGGCCCTCTTTGTCGACGGGACGCGGCTCACGATCAAGGGCTACGTGACGACGACAGTGACGGCTGGGCTGATCGAGCCGCGCCGTTGCGAGGTCTTTGGGTACGGCGTCGAGGGCGAGCTCGTCTCAGGGACATCTGTCAACTACACGGTGATTGCTCGCGACCGCAACGGCGAGCAGCTGTCGATCGGGGGAACCTGTTCGAGGTGTTTGTCCGGCCCAAGACCACGGCCACGGGGGGGTTCTTGCGTGCGACGCGGATCGTGGACAATGATGACGGGACGTATATCGTGACGTACGTCCCGTTGGGCCTGCGAGAGCATGAAGTGTTCACCCGGTGGAACCACGAGGAGGTCGCCAAGTCGCCCTACCTGGTGAGCTACGAGTCCGGTCTGACCAGCCCGGAGGACTGTGTTGCCTATGGCCGGGGTTTGGTGTCGGGCGTGGCGGGCGCGTCGCAGTCGGTGTTTGTGCAAGCTTATGACGCGTTCGAGTCGTTCAAGACCAACGGGGAAGACAAGTTCGAGTACTTCATTGTCGGGACGAGGGGGGAGATCTCCGAGGGCATTCTCTCGGTCATCAACTCCACGGGCGAGTACACGACCTCGTATGTGTACTTAAAGACCGGCGCGGTCCACGTCGACATCACGCTGAGGGGCCAGCGGGTCAACCCAGGGGTTATCCCCGCGACCGCGCAGGTCACCCCCGCCGCCATCTGGCCCCCCTCGTGCGTGATCTCTGGCGGGGGCCTCACGCGGGCGGTCGCGGGCGAGGACGAACGGCTCACGATTCGCTCGCGTGACCGCTATGACAACAACCTGGCCACGGGCGACGCGGTCTTCTCGTTTGTGATCCAGGCGGCCGAGACGGGCGAGGTTGTGCGCGAGCTTGAGCCGGCGTACGTCACCGCGGGTGTGTACAACGTGCGCTACCAGCTCGAGGCCGCGGGGGGCTATGTCACTGAGACCAGGGTCTTGGAGGAGATTATCCGCGACGGGCGGTCCTCCCTGGAGGTCTCGCCGGCGGAGCCGTCAGCCCTCCAGTCCTCACTCCAGGGGTTTGCCCTCCAGTCCTTCCCCGTGGACGTCCCCGCCTCGTTCCATGTGGTCGTCGCCGATGTCTACGGGAACCTGCGCGCCAATGCCAGCGACGTCACGCCGACCAACCTCGCGGTTCTCTTGGCGCCGTCCGACGGCGCGTCGCCCGAGGTCACTCTACCGGTCACTGTAGCGTTTGATGGTGATGGCGGGAGCCACCTGGTCTCGTTCACGCCCACCGCGCCCGGCGCTCTGCGTGTCCGGCTTACCCTGGGCGCCCTTGGGCGCGCGCAGGAAGTCCTCGCGGGCAGCGGGCGGAGGTTCCAAGCGACGGCGGTCGTGACGGACCCCGACCCGAACCAGGTCGTGGTCTTTGGGGCAGGCGCGACGGCCGCCGCGGGGGGCACACCGGCGTATCTCCGCGTCAAGCTGCGTGACAAGCATGGCAACGACATCACTCAAACGCAGGCGCTGCCCCCGCAGGCGGTCCGGGTCCAGTTCGAGGTGGTCCGTGACCCAGAGAATCTGACGGCGACCGCCGGTGTGGTCGCGCCCGCAGACGTCGTCGCGGAGGTGGCGGCGCAGGAGTCTGCGTACGTTGCCCGCTACGTGCCGGCGGTCAGCCCTCGGGGGGCTGATTATCAGCTCCTTGCGACCGTGCTCTACAACGGCGTCGCGGTGGCTGGTTCCCCCCAGGTGGTGACCGTGTATTCCACCGTGGGGGCCGTCGCGGATGCTGGAAATAGCGTGGTCCTGGACGCGCGCCGGCGGCCGTTGGACGCGCTCGAGATCGAGGGCAGCCCCGCGGGGGGCCCGACCTCTTTCTGGGTGCAAGGGCGGGACGTCAACGGGGTGGACCTCCCCGTGACAAACTACACGCTTTCGGTGCTAATCCCTTCGGCCGCGACAGGCGCGGGCGGCAGCGGTGACGAGGACGGCGAGCGGGCGATCATCTCAATCACGCCGAGCCTGCGGGGCATGTATTCAGTCACGGTCACCCTCCCACGTGTGGGCCGCTACAGCGTCCTCGTGTTCGTGGACGGCGTGCGCATCCCCGACGTGGTCACCTTGATCATCCCGCCGGGCCCCGCCGACCCGACGCAGGTACTCGTGGAGAATGTGGCGGATGCCTTTGCGGGCGCCCGCTCGGCGCCCTTCCTGATCCGCTCGCGCGACTCCCGCGGCAACTTTGTCTCGTACAGCCCGCTGGCCGGCGCTGACCCGTACCTCGTCCAGCTGCGGTTCGCGGACAGCGGACAGCAGTCGTCGCAGGCGACAATCGAGGTCACGGATAACCGGGACGGCACGTACACGGGGCGATACTTGACCACGCTCGCGGGCGAGTACGTCCTCCAGATCTCGCTCAACGGGGTCGCGCAGCGATTCCCTGTCACCGTCGCCACGGGCCCCTTCTTCGGCCTCACGTCCAACCTGGCGGGGGTCCCCGAGGCGGCCACTGCGGGCGTAGAGGGCGTGTTTGTTATCGAGCCGCGCGACGCGTACGAGAATCTGTACCGCAAGCCGGACCTGGTATTTTTCGTGATCTTCCGCAGCGTCACCCCAGCGAGCGGCAACAGCAGCAGCGGTGGTGGCGCGGACAGCATCATGCGCACGCACGTTCCGCGTGTGGCGGTGACGTCTGACATCCGCTACGTGGTCACGTTCCGGTTCGCGTATGTCGCCGACTACAACATCAGTGCGACCGAGATCGTGCGCGACCAGGACGTGGCGGTCCCGCCCGGCACGCTTATCACCGTGGAGGCCGGCGCGCCCAGTGGGGCACTGTCCACCGTCACGGGCCTTACCGATGGCAGTGCTGGGGACGCCCGCGTGTTCTACATCACCCCAAGGGACGGGTTGGGCAATGCCATCCCGCTGAGCCGCGTCCGCGTCGGCTTGTCGATCCTGGGTTTGACGCCGCGGGCGGACGAATCGGTCTCCACGGTGGTGACGCAGGCTGGCGACGGGACCCGTTTCGCGGTTGCGTTCCGAGCGGTCGGCGTGGGAAGCTACCTCGTGCGGGCGTCCCTGTCAGGCGTCGCGTTGCCCGAGAGGGTGATCTCGCGCGTGCCCAGGCCGCCACCTGTCCTTGACTCTTGCCAGATCTCGGACAACCTGATCGAGCTCGTGGCCACGTTCGACGAGGCGACCAACCAGGCCGGCATGGGCGACGCCCAGTTTGACTGCTCCCTTGTCCTGTCCGACGCCACGGTGGCCAACCTGGGCCTGGACCCGTTCTGTTCTTGGGACACGCCCACGCGGCTGGTGATTCGCTCAGGGTATAGCCCCAGCTTCCTGCCGCGCCTGCTCACGACAGTGAGGGATGAGGAGCTCGGGCGCTTGCGCCTGCGTGACGGGCGCGTGTACTCGGCCGCACAGAACAGCATCGCCGCGCGAGGGTCGCGAGGCATCGACTTCCCAGAGGACGGCGAGTATCCAAATCTGGTCGTCACGGCGCCGCTCGTGGTCGGGCGATGTGACGGCGCCGTCTTGGAGTTCAGCAGCGTCACGGGTCGGGTCGGGCGGCCGCCCCGGCTGCGCGTGCGTGCGTTTGGGACGGGCGCCACGGTCCCGCGACTGGACCGCTTCTTGCAGAACGTGGACGCGAGGGCGACGTCCATCCCGATCCCCGTCTCGTTGCTGGAGCCGGGGATGACGTTTGTGGTTAGTAGAGTGTTGACTGGGGCTGGAGGGAGGAGGGTGAGGGGGGCTTGTTGAGTGTGGCTTGAAGGAGGAGGTTGAGTGGGGCTTGATGGAGTTCCTGGTGTGCGTAGGGGGGGGGCATGATGTTTGGGTGAGTTAAGGGGCATGGCGTTCATGGTGAGTAGAAGGGCTGCGGCATAACGTTTGTGGTGGGTTGATGTTTGAGTGTAGTGAACCATGGTTGGAAACCGACGCCTTGGCCTAAGTTGCGGAGCTGTAGAGATGGTGGGGCATGGTGACTTTTTCCCCCGCTCATACCTGTTCTTGCCCTCCTCAGCCCTCTCTGCTAATAATTTTTGGCATTTAGCCTCGCTTCCCACTTCATCAATCCATTCTCACTCACAAGCACACACGACCCCTCAATGCATAGTTTTGGTGGAGGATCCGCAACCGTGTGCCTCCCTCTCCCCTTTCTCCCAATATTGAATGCGACTGTGTAATTTGACTTGTTATTGATCCATGCGCCCCGCGCCGCCCCCCCCCCCCCCCCCCCCAAACCTTAAAACACCACAGATCTCGTGGACGATCCGCAACTATGTTCAGCTCGAGGTGACCGACGACCTGTCCTTCTCGCAGAGTGTGCTGCCCCTCCCCACGGTGGTCATCGAGGAGGGCGACGGCCGCGCGGTATTACACCGTGCCGACAACGTCACGCTCGAGTCCCGCATACTTCTACCCTCCGCGTCCTGCCTCGACCCGTCCTTCCTGACCAACTTTGCCACCGATGGCCTCTTCATCAACTGGGTCCAACAAGATGGGATCCCCCTGGACTTCTCGGCGGTTACGCTCGCCAGCTCGCGCTCGTCGCTCCAGCTGCGGCTGCCCGACACGTCGCTCTATTTCGGGCGCGGGTACGAGTTCAGCGTCCGGACACACCCGCTGAGTAACTTCGGGCTCGCCTCGCGTTCCGTCTTCCCCATGAGCGTGCAGCCGACGGCAATCCAGCTGGAGCTGGTCGGCGGGTCCGCCCGCACGGCGCCTGGGGACGTGGACTTGGTCCTTGAGGTTCGAGCGTTGGACCCCGACAACTCCATCGACCTGATCGACCGCTACCTCCTCTTCTACTACGAGTGGCGCTGCGACATCATCAGCAAGAGCCGTGGCAAGATCCTACCCGGCAGGACCAGCTGCTTCTCCGACAACACGGGTATTCTCTTCACCAACACGCCCCGCATCACCGTGCCCGCGTTCACGCTGCTCGCAGGCGTGTACCAGTTCAGCGTGATGGTGGGCAAGGAGCCGGTCCGCCTCGCCGAGGGGCGGGTGGAGGTCATCAAGCAGCGCGTGGTGGTGCCCACGGTCGCGCCACCTGGCGTATGGATCCAGCGGCGCATCGAGGCGACGGACGGGGAGCTGCTGTTTGTTAGGGACAGCGTGCTCGAGTGCGTGACTAGCGCCCGCAACGCCAGCTTTCAGTGGTTCCGGCTGGACAACTCGGTCCGCTACGCGCTGCCCCTGCCAGGTGGGTGCGGATAATATAAAATATGTGTGATACGCTTGCTAGAGAATCTGAAGTCAGGGTTGCCTTGCAAGGCGGTTGTTTCATCAGCAATATATTTGGCCCCTTGTTGCGTGTTCATCCTGCGGTCAGATGCTTGCGATTCCCAACTTTGCTCCATGCTTGCCTCTCGTGCTGACCTCCCGGCTTCGTGCTTGCCTCCCATGCTGGCCCTCCATGCTTATTGGTTGCCTCCCAATGCCTCCCGAATGTTCAGTTGAGTGGTTGATGCACCTCGCCAACACGCCGCACGGGCCTCGTGCTTGCCTCGTGCGTGCCTCGTGCTTGCCCCCGTATGATGCTCACATCCTTCTCTCGTTTCGTGCTCGTACAAACTGGAAACGTGCCTCGGTATCACGAATTGAATCACCTCCCTCACCAATAACTTCCCTGTCATGTATTTACCACCGCATCTCCCCCTCCCTCGACGCCTGCCTGCGCCCGCAGACACGCAAGACCACTTGTCCGTCAGCAACGCTATGCTAGCGTCGGAGGCCAACTTCACGTTCGAGTGCATCGTGACCGACCGCGACACCGGGCGGCAGGGCTACAGCACGTATGACATCGCCGGCAACGCGCCCCCCACGGGCGGCCGGCTCAAGGTCTCCCCCTCCTTCGGAACGCAGTACGTGACAGAGTTCAGCATCACCGCGTACGATTGGGAGGACGACCGCATGGACCAGCCGCTGGCGTACGCGTTCTACGCGATCGCGGGAAATGACACCACGCTGCTGGCGCAAGGGGCCAGCCCAACGATCTCCACCATGCTCCCCGCGGGCGTGGTCACTCTACTGGTCACTGTGACCGACCGACGCGACGCTCAGAGCGTCGCCGTGCTCCCGGACGAGGTTGTCGTCACGCCGTTTGTGGCCGGCGGGGTCAATTTTGGCAGGAGAAGGGCGTTGCTGGAGGACGTGGCAAGCGGGCACGAGGGGGCGGCGCTGTCTTCGTTGTTGCCACTGTCATCCGCGACCGCGGTGACGTCATCCTGGATGTCATCGCTGACCTCATCGTCCTCGACATCGTCACTTGCCTCCTTATCATCATCGTCTTCGTCGTCGTCGTGGTCACCCGCGGCCGCCGCATCGGCAGCAGCGGCAGCAGCGGCCGTAGTGGGTCACCGCTCCGTGTCGCGGCACACTGGACAGGGCCAGTTGACCCACCTGGGCGGCCGCCGGTCACTCCTGCAGTCGCCAGGTGGCGACTCCACGGGTGGCGGTCATGGGGCAGGCGTTCTGGGGACCGTCACCTCTCGGGACGCCGCCGCCGCCACCGCCTTGTTGGCACGTTTCCAGCAGCTGGTGCGTGTGCGGCGGCTCGATGCGGCGGCGACACTTGTCCGCCTGTGGGGCCAGGAGTATGGCGGGTGGCCCGCCTCCACCTCCTCCACTCCTGGCGATGATAAAACATATAACACGAGCGGTGACATGACGCCCTGGAAGCGTCCGGACTGTTCCGGGGGGCAGGATCAGTTCCGCGCCGCCAAGGACGCGCTGGTGGAGGGCCTGTGGGAGCTGAGCGGGGTCACGTGGCCCGACACGTACGACAGCAGCCAGCTCGTGTGCGCGGTGGCCTCTCTTGGGGCGATCGCGGGGGAGATGTCGGCTGGGTCGTGGGAGAAGGCGGTTGACCTCGCGTGGAGGCGGCGGCTGGACCGCATGGTGGGGCCCACGCCAGAGCTGTTCCTCCTGGGTGGCCAGCCGGAGGTAAGATAGGCGCACGCGCGAGTTTAAGTTTTTCCTTGGTTGCTTTTGTAAGGGAATAAGACGTGTTCCTGCTGAGTGGCCAGCCGGAGGTGGGTGCACACCATCTGTTTGTGCTGGGGATTATGGGATAGCTACTAGGAGTTTGTACCATGTGTTCAGAGGCAGCCGCTATAATCTAAGCTAGCAACTAAAGGCTTAGTAAGCTATCAACGTGAAAAGCATATCGTTTTACCACTAATTTGATTATTTGTTAAGCCGGCGGGTGGATAGGGATGCCAAACACGTCTATCCCCACGGCCCACATGGCACTCGGGGTCCCCCCCCCCCTTACCCACCTGCCCTCACCCTACCCTACATCCCAGTTGCCCTCACCCCTCTAACATCCCCCCCCCCCCACTATACAATGCTTTTCCCCTTCCCCTATTCCCCCCCCCCCCTCCACCCTTCTTGCTCCACCCCCATTTTAAACCATTGCTCCACCCCCAGTGCTACTCCTCCATCATGAGCACTGCGGCGGAGGCGGTCGAAGGCAACTGCGGGGCGCTGGAGGAGCGCGACACGCCCACGCTCAAGGCAGCGTGGGACATGATGGGCGACCTCTCCGAGGCGGTGCTCACCTGGGTTAAGAAGGGCGAGCCGCCGACGGTCATCGAGGAGCCCTGGCTGAGGATTGTGGCGGGCAAAGGTGCGGAGATAGGTCTATTCATGCGATATCTATTTCTATAGAGCGATGGTTGTCTCCTTGATAGAGCGATGCACACACGTCTATGCGACACGAGACACATGCCAGCAGTATGTACACAAGATGCATAGAACACGAGACCGCTTCTTTCCCATAGGGCTGAGGAACACAGCGCACAACCATACAGCGCGCTGCCGCAGCGGGTGGTTGCCTCTATAAAGGTGCTTCGTGCAGTTTGGCGCAGGCAACGATGGGGTGGGTATGGTGGACCTCGGGATCTGGGGTGAAACCAATGCTTGTCTTCCATCCATGTGTCGGCTGTAGCACTTGCATGTGCTTTTATGGGACTTGCGCTTTTATGGGATGTATACAGATGTAGGATATAATATAGGATATTGTAGGATGTATTACTATAGTATGTATTATATATCCCTGTTGCTGACTCCCTTATTTCTTTATTGTTGTTTTGGTCGCGCAGTCGCGACCAACCGATTCTCTTCAGCGGCCGACTTCAACTCCACGCTCTACAACATGACGGCGGCGCTGCACATCACCGACGGGGGCGTGCCGCATGGGACGGACGTCGACGTCTTCCTGTACGCGTTCCGCAATATCAACCCGCGGCCGCCGGTTGACCAAGGGTACGCACGACATAAGAGCCATACTACTATATGAAGCCCCTTGTTAGTAGTACTACATTATTCACTGGTTTAGCGATGTGAGCACAAAGGGTACATGAGATGCGTGCTTTTCTTGGCCATGAGGTCAGGGGGCATGAGCCCGCAGCTGTGGGCAGACCATCCGTAAGCGGACGCGTGGGCGCTTTGGTCCCAAGAGTGTGCGTGCGCCCTCGGTGTTGTAAATATGTGGTGCTTGAAAATGATGACATGTGTGCAATCTGAGTATGTCATACATCATCGGATCCTAATCAACTATTGATTGACAGATTTCATGTACCTGACCTCATCACCCCACTTTGTTCGCTCCGCCCCCCCCCCCGGGCGCGTAATCAGCAACCCCATTAACTGATGACCGCATCATTTTCCTTGCCCCCTTGCTTCCCCCCCCCCATCCCCTCAGGCGCTTGATCGGCAACCCCACGGCGGTCGGCTCCCGCTGGCTGGGCCGTCGCCTGGAGGCCGACATCCCCCTCGTCACCTTCCGCAACGTCAGCCTGCGGGAGCTCATCTCGGGAGAGACAGGTGAGGGGCCAGGGACGAGTTATAGTTGTTATGTTGTCCTGAAGGGGAGAGACAGGTGAGGGGACAGGAACAGGTTATTTAGGCCTGAGGGGACAGGAACAGGTTATAGTGAACAAGTTATAGTTATTTTGTCCCAAGGGGGTGGGATCTGGGTTCTACTGTGATGTTTTTCAGTTCTTGTGTGTCGCGAAAAGAGGCGGTGTCACTCTTAAATCGTTAATGTCCATCAGCTCTGGGGGAGACTGGTACTCGAGCCGCTTGCCTCCTTTGATTGTGTTCATCGGTAATTGGCGAGAAATGCGAGGCAAGGTGGTTTGTAGAAGGGTTCCCCGTCGGTTGTTCACTTGTTTCAAGCCACACATGTGAATGGAAAAGAGCGGTTTCTGCATGTTAATGTTCATTAGCTTTGGGTGAGACAAAAATAAGTATCTGGGGGGAAGAGAGGTAAGGGGCCCGGCGTTCTAGCCAGGAGGGCGGGTGCGGGCCAGAGCCAGGGGTCTTGTCTCTGGACCCCGCATGGTTGGCACCCCCATATTGGCACTTCCCACAAGCGCCCGCGCCACGGTGGTGCTGGTCGCACACCTAGCCAAGAGAGGAGAGGGGGGGTCCTTGTCTCGGGATGCGTTCGTCTGGGGCGCGACAGGCAAGGGGCGATGTGCCAGCTGGGGTAGTGTCGTTTCCTGTGTGGAGCAGTGGAGAGCTTGCGATGCTTTCTGTGTGTGGCTACACGATCGTTTCATGTTTTGGGGAGGGTTTTCGTGCCCAGGGGGCTCTCACTGCGGGTTCTCTGCCCTCCGCCCTCTGCCCCGGCGTACGAGTTCACGAAATTTAATACGAGATATTTTAAAACGTTTTAAAATACCATGAGCTTGACCCTTTCTCCCTGCCACTTGCCCCCTCCCCCCTGCCCCTTACCCCGCAGTCAACATGAGATACTGGCCCATCGGGGGCCCCGACTGGCTGCGAAGTGAGAACATCTCGTCCTCCTTTGACCAGAGCGCGCTCATCCTCACGGCCAGCTTCAACTACTCGCAGGTGTCCGACGGTGTTGCTCCCTACATCGAGCCGCCGCCGCCATCCCCGCCGCCCCCAGCGCCGCCACCCACGCCGCCCACGCCGCCCCCGCCGCCCCCGCCGGCCCCCCTCACGCCCCCCAAGGATCGGGGCTTGCGTGGTGGCGCGGTTGCCGGCACCGTGATCGGCTTCGTGGTCGGGCTCCTCATCGCCATCACGGCCATCGTGCTCTACCTGCGCAAGCGCCGCCAGCGCCAGCTCATCCACAACGAGCAGCTACCGGACATCGCCACGTCGACCTCGCCGATCGGGCTCGCCGGGCCCCGGGCGCTCATGGTTCCGCTGATGAACCTCTCTGGCCGGTTCAGCCAGTACGCGCCGTCCGAGTACGGGATCCCCGAATCGCTCACGCCGCGCAGCGAGATGGATGCGTACGTGTCCGGCCCGCCCGGCGCACGCGATGTGCTGGCACCTGCCGCGCTCGACCAGATCGACTTTGACCTCCCGCCCGAGTTTGAGGTGGACAACGTCAACTACCCAACGTACGCGCTCCCGCCACCTGTTGCGGGCACGCGAACGGCGCGGGTGGAGCCCGTTGCACAGGAGGAGCTGTTCAGCGACGACGCGCCCACGTACGCGCTCCCGCCGCCGATCGGCGGGGCCACGCGGTTGTTGCGTGGGCAGGGGCAGGAGGATGGCGCGGGCAGGTCGCCGGTGTAAGGACCCTTGATAAGGGTTTCTGTAAGGGGTAGGGCATGCCCTAATTAAAAAGTTGGAGGTGTAGGGTATGCCCCTTGTGGCGCGAGGTGTAAGGCATGGCGAAAGAGGTTGGCGGTCATGGCGAACAGGGGTTGGGCGTGCAGGATGGGACCCCGGTGCTGATCCCAGCCGCGTTTGTGTGATTGGGCTGAGGGCTTGCGTAATTTTTTTTTTTCTATTTATAATGGTGTGGGAGGCTTTCGTCCTGTGGGAACGAGTTTGCCTTGGAAAGGAAGCTTTGGTCACATGTCAAGCTTCCTAAAAGAAATGAGAATGTCGGAAGAAGTGTGCAGCTGTAAAGGCTGACCGCGGGGGATGCGACAGAGAGCGCAATGGTGCAGAACCAGATCTGGTGGTTGCATGAAGGGGTTTCAGGAAAAGGGTTGCTGTAGGCATCAGGTGGGCGACCCCTCCCACCCCAATAGGGATGCCCAAAGTGCCCCGCTGCTGCGCTAGAGACAACACTTCCAGAGGGCAGCAACATCCAGAGTGCAGCACGAGAGAACTTGTAGTGGAACTCGGATACGCCACCCGTGTGTGTTTGGATTAGTGCGCCCCAGCTGCCTTTTATTGCATGGCAACGGCGCATGCGTGCCCACTCCTTGGGTGAGTGCGTCCGGGATAGGAAGTTACAGTAGTGTATTATTTGGTGCGCGTGGTTAACATGACTTGTTGATGACGGTTTCGGTGGGGGGTTTCATACAGGCACCTGCCATACAGGCCCCTGTGATTGCCTGCAAGGAAAGAACTGACAACAGCCGCATCCGGGGCGCAGCAAGAGCGGTGCGCCAGCGTGCGTTTCGCCATACAAGGGCTGCTGCCGCTTTTTGGGCAGCAGCCCTGGGGTCTCCTGTTGGCTTACGAAACCTGTGTTTTGGTCCAGGGTTGCAGACTGTTTGCACATTGTGTTATGGAATCGATGTGAGTGTGGGTTGCCAGGCAGTCCACTGGCAGGCGTTGCTGTCTGACATCCTAGCTCACATAGCGATATGCAGTACTGGAGTGATGTTTGGCGCTGTTCAGAGGCAAGTTGAAACAGCGGAAACCTTTGTAAATTTGTGTATGCCGTTGAGTAGGTAATTTTGCGCAACAAGAAATGTTGCCAATCCCAGATGTGTCTCTGGGCATTAGGTAGTAGGATCCCATGTGTGTGGTTTGCTTTTTATTTTCAGCGAACATAAAAGAGTTCTAATTTTCCATTTTATGACGTTTTCTAAGCATGCATGGCCTGAGCGAAGCAAGTGCATGATTGATGATGTCTTGAGTCCAAAATGCATGTGTTTTGAAAGGTTCATGTGTGCTGCCAATCTAATCAGTACGTACTCGCCAGCTGTCCCGTTGCATGCGTGGCTGCCGCTTCAGTTGCACATCGATGTCCCTGCTTGCCTAGCTTTCCATGAATGTACGCTCGACAGTCGACACCAATACAACTCAACTAGGTTTTTTTTACATGTGCCACGGAGTTACAACAGGTCATGTCCCGGCCGGATCGCGTAGGATACCACAAGCGCTTGAACCACTGATGCCAGATCTACGATTAGTTGGATCCGAAGCTCTTCCATATTGATGCCAATTTTTTTCCAGCCGTTGCCACGAGCTAGGCATTTTCTTAGCCGTGCTTTCTGTGCAACGGGGTCTTGGCTCATGCCGCCTGTTTGATGCAAGGTGATGCGATGTTTGTATTCGCACTGTGTGGCAGTCTTTTCTTGGACATTCGCGGAAGCATGGCACGGCTAATTAATTAATTAATTAATTAATTAAACTCGTGCTCCCGGTGGGGAGTCACGGAGCACCGAAGTGCTTTAAATCCCTGCGTGTGCACAACTGGCTCATGGCGCCGTACGGAGATATCAAGGAGACAACCAGCGCAGCCACGAGGTAGCCATGGCTGACGGCGGAGCTCATAACTTTCACGTTTGAGCACCGAATTTAGCGGTGAATATCACAATCGATGCGTCTTTCTACGACGCACATGCTGATGTAATTTTCCGACGCTATTACGCAATATACGATGAGCAAACGCCTCTCGACGCAACGCAGCCTGGCGGCTGCGCTCGGCAATGAAAATACGTCTGCAGCTTCGGCTGCAGCTTCGCACACCGGCCCAGATGGCCACGGTGACACTAGTCGTGCACTGGTGCTCGCCCAGCCTCCCGGGCTTGCCTCGCCATCTGCCTCGCCTGAACCCAAGCGCAGTCGCTCTGCTGAGCCGCCCTGGGAAGAAATCTCCTTTGACATCAACAGCTCCGGATACTGGCAACGCCGCCCCAGTTGGTTCATGGAAGACGTGTTTTACGGGTCACACGCCTCGCTTCTAGCCCTGTGCGTGTACCTCACGTCCCACAACCGTGGCCGCTGGCATGGTGACGGCAAGCTTGTCGACCCCGCCGAGGCTCTCCCAATCATTCACCGCATGCCTCGCCCCAGGCTTCAACGCTTCGCCCTCTGCTCCCTTGTTGGACGCTCCGAATCCGAGATCTGGGCTTCCCCACCGCCCCCCCCCACCTTCCCCACCGAAGCCACCATCCGCACCCTCCTCAAGGAGGCTTTCGAGCAGCACGTGACCCCTCTTGCCGCAGATGTGGCGGCACTTGGCGGCACGCTGGCTGCTGAGCTTCCCACCATCCCCACCGCCACCGCCACCCTCCTCGCCTCCAAACCCCCCCCCTCCACCGACTCCATCACCGCCCAGCTCCGTGACATCGACCAGCGCCTCAAGGATAATGCAATCGCTATCGAGGTCTTGCAGAACACGGCCGGCCTCACCGCCCAGGCAGTGAAGGACATTGCCGCCAAGCCAGCCCCGGCTGGCCTGGCCGGCGATGCTCCTCCCATCACGACCTGGGCGGACATGCAACACACCACCTCCACCACCTCCGCCGTCGCAGCCCAGCTCCAGCGGCAGACGCTTGACCTCCGCGAGGAGGCCGAGCTCGCCAAACGCAGCCTCAACGCCATCCTCAAGAACTTCGACATGGAAGAAGGTGAGAATTCCGAGAAGCTTGCACGTGCGTTTGAGAGCAAAATCCTTGCACGCATGGGCCTTCTTGGTGAGATGAAGCTGACCGCCCACCGCCTCCGGCCCTGCGCGCGGGGTAAGGCAGGGGCGCCTCCGCTTCTTCTCATCTTTGAGAGCCCAGCGGACAAGATTTCGTTTCTCAGACGCCGCAAGCGGCTCGAGAAGACTCACTTCACCGTGGACGATGACTTGACCCTGGCGCAGCAACAACGGCGACGGGAGCTATGGCCGACCTACCTCCAGCTCCGGCAGACCAAGGCGGGCCAGCCGGTGTACTGGAAGGGGGCGGCCATCTACGTCGGCCACAAGCCCTGGCACGCGACCCCCTCGACCACCGCGGCCCCAGCGACTCCGGCAGCCCCAGCCTAGGGGAATACAGCAGCAGTAGTGTAGAATAGATAGACAGACTGTGGCCTTGTACATGCCCGCCTACTACAGGCACTATTATACCAGCTGAGCCTAGCCTTTTCTACTTCATGTACATGTGTGCCTATGATGAGCCACCCTCCAGATGATACCTAGCTTTATTTAATTATGCAGTGCCCATGCAGGGGGTCACTCCCTGCTGAGAAGCCATGCCCTAGCTTTTGTATAGCTGTGCTGATCTTCCCCACCTATGACAGGCTCCCCTTAGCTGGGTGTTGCCTGAAACTCTGGGTGGTGCAGGTGCCCTAGTGCACCTAGAGCAAGTGTTGTTTACATTCCCACCCTTGCAGGAAGTAGCTTAGAATGTATGATAGGCCATATGCCCCTTCTCTGGGCAATGTGCTACCTATACTCCCAACGGAGTTATGTTACAATTCAATTCAATTCAATGTGCACAACAGGAAGAAAGGGCAGAGACCCCCTTTCTCATCAGGACTTCATGCCAGAGGCATGCCACAGCAGCAATCGGACACGGCATAGACAATCCGGCAAGTGCTGTGGGTGCAATAAGACCCATGTGAGCATATCATCAGTAACAAGTAGGGTGGGCAAGTAAACTGATCATAGCCAGGAGTCACGTAGCATAGCTGTACAGGGGCTAAGCTGAGGCTATGGCTGGCTGTGTATCGTGTGTTAGCGGTGCACGTGACTAGGTATGGTGGCACAGCTGGGCAAACATTCTAGGCATGGCTGCCATTGCAGCAGTGACTACCAATGGATACAAGCTAGGGCTGTTCAAGCTATTCTAGCCCGCGGGGGGCGTCCACATCTTGTGGTTAATCATCAGGTCCCCGCCCCTCCAGTACACCTTGGGCTTCTGGGGGTCCTGCTTGTGGCGGAGGTATTCCGGCCACAGGTCGCGTCGCTGCTGCTGCTGAGCGGGGTCAGGTCCTCCAGCGTACAGGTGAGGTCGTGCAACCTCTTGCGACGAGAAACCGCCGCTAGTCCTCAGGGAGGGGACTGGTGGGGGAGCCGCCTTGTCCCGTGAGTGGGGACCCGCGCAGTTCTACCTCACCTATACCCAGCCCATGAGGGTGAGAAGCTGGTCCTTGAGCTCGTCGGCAAGGGTGGTTGACGTCTCACCTGGCTTCTGGGGGAAACGACACAGCACCACTCGGCACTCGCGGCGAGCGCGGTCGGAGGCCTCCCGTTGCATGTTCGGCCTGGCGGTGGTCCTCCAGCTCCTGGAGCTTCGTGGCGATATGGCGTCAGTGGTTGAGGCGGTCGCTGACCGCAGCAGGTCCGCATAGGAGAGCGGCGGGAGGTCGCCAGCATCCTGCCGGGGTGGCTGGGATGCGATGGTGGCCGTCTGCTCCGCTATCTTTGGGACCTGTGTGGCCAGGGCCTCGGTGTGGGCGGTGATGGCTTCAAGCTTCTTCATGAGCACGCCGCACTTCCCCTCCACCTGGTTGAGGCGGGAGAGGAGTGCAGCATGTGCCTCGGATGCCTGCATGCGCCGTGGTCTGCAGCGCCGTGAGCTGAGGTTGTAGCTTGCATGTACGACCTTGGTTTCTGTATTGGAGACCTTGGCCTCCACCGTGTTGAGCGCTGTAGTCATCAATGTCATCTTCTCGGCCAGCGGCCAGGTCACGTGCTAAGTAACGTAATGACTCATAGACTAGCTGAATCATTGACGTATAATTCAGGAATAAGCACGTGACTGCGTCACGTGGGTACGTGCCAATACAAAGAAAAGGATTACCTCGATCCAGGCCCTATACACTGTAGGGCGCCCTAGCTGCTCCCACTGCGCCCCAAGTGGGCAGGCCACAGAGAGCTCTCTCCACATATCAAGGTGCGGGCACAGCTGTCGGTGCAATACAACAATTTAAAAAGTAGGAAGCTGACGCAAAGCTATAAAAATAGGCTGAAGATGTTGATGTTAGCTCTATTGACGGTGATTCCTCCTGTTAATGAGTTTTTTTTCCCACTGCTTGAAGGCGATTTCACATGTACATACAAATGGCAGGAGAGGAATCACAGCAGTGGTGCTTACAGCTGGACGCTAGTCCTGGCCGCTAGCCTAGTAGGAACAAATTAACGCGCAGTGATCGTAAACACGAGTTAAATTGTTTTTTAGCTATAAAGCATCTAGGTTTCACTCTGAACGTTATAGCCAGCAATAATGTTAACATGTACTGCTCAGAATGTACTGCTACAATCCTTTGCATATTCCACCTCTGAGAGGCTCGACAAACTAATTGTAGATTAGATAACAGCAGGCTCGAGCAACCATGGTCCGGATTCTCCAGATCTGTGGCCTGCGCCGGTTGTCTCATGGTTACATGCAGCAGTGGTCACTACACTACAGCTAGTATTCAGGCCCTGTGCCAGTTGTCACTTGTCTCATCAATGATACAGCACAAATAATAAACAACCAGATAGCAATTTTAAAAATATATATTAAAAACAATGTCTCACTTAGCTCGTACCAGTTGTCCACAAGCAATCAAGCAGGTGCTCGCATGCATGCACACCGCCCCAGCCAGGCTCATCGACCTGCACCCACTATAATATATAATAAACGTTGGGAACCCAGGCTGAAGTACCTACTGTTTCCTATAATATGCAATGCCTATACAAAGTAGAATAGCCCAGCCATAGGCGGCACATGGGTCATGGCGCCAGAGCAGCTACGTCTTGAGCACAAAACTATCTGCTGTCACGTGCATCCCTCCACACTGCCCACGTCCCACTCCCCATCAACCAGCAGCTCCGCTTGGGGGTACCTTTCTCTCAGCCTCAGCAGTCTGTCGACCACTGGCCGTGCAGGTCTCGTTCCCCCCCCACCAGACCCCTTATTCTGGTCTGCGGCCCCATCCCCCTTATTCTGGTCTGCCCCAGCGGCTGTACCGCTCTTATCCCTTTTCTTCCCAGCAGCCGCCGTATCGCTGCAGCCAGTCGTACCAGCAATGCTACTGCTGCTGCCACCTGTACCAGCACCGGTACTGCTACCGCCAGTTGTACCAGCAGCAGCAGCAGCAGCAGCAGTATTGCTGCTAGCAGTCGCACCAGCACCAGTACTGCTGCTAGCAGTTGTCGCAGCAGCACTACTGCTGCTAGCATACCCTGGATAAATCTCCATGGACAGTCCCGGGTAGTCCTCCTCCCGTGGCCATCGCCCCTCCCGCCGCATCTCCACCAGATCCACCGCCAGGTTGACCGTGTCCGCGATCACACCCGGGTGGCTGCGTATAAAGAACGCGTTCTCGTTCACCTCTAGCAGCAGCAGGTTAAGCCTGGCGTCCAGCACAAAGTCGAACGCGAGCATGTGGTAGTACCCGGGGAACTTGTACCCAATGTTGGCTGCCAGCGCACGCAATGCGAACACGATCGCGCGCTTGATTCCGGGCTCCAGGTTGGTCGCCACGTACCCTGGGGGCGTGTGCCCCTCACCCGCAAGCTCAGCATCTAACCCGTCCAACGTGGACAGCACCTTGCTGGGTGTGGAGACCAGGGGGAGGGGACCGCTCATGCCGACCCGGGCCTCTCTATCTGGGCTCTTATCAAAAGCACCGCTGGAATCCGGCCCCTGGGCTGCGTCAAGGAAGTACCCCCTTGGCCACGGCGCCGTGTTGTTGCCGTTATTCGTCAGGTGGCCCGCAAGGTCCCTGGCCTCCTCCCTGCGGTATTCCGCCTCGGTGCGCTGGAAGTAGACGGCATCGCGCCGGTAGAACGCGACAAGAGGCTCGGCACTCACCAACATTCCATACGCGCGGATGTGAAACTTGCATCCGCGCAGCAGCAATGGATCCCGTACGTACCTCTGTGCCAGGTGGTACAGCTCCCCTTTCCCCGTGAAGGGCAGCTTATTCCCTCCTACCCCGGGCTTATTATCGGCTTTTCCCCCAACCCAATCAACATCTCCCCGGGGATCATGCCCCCCCCCCCCGCTCATTATTGTCTCTCCCGTGAGGCGTACGCGTGCTGCTGTCTTCCCCGGGCTTGCCGTGCGCGGCTGCCGTATTGCCTTGCGAGGCTGCCGTATTGCCGTGCGAGGCTGCCGTGTGGTAATCACGGGCCGCAGTGCCTCGACCCGCAGCACGTTGGAAGTGCGGGTTGGCCTGCACCGTGATCGCGAGGCCACACTGGCGGCCCCGTCGATACGCCGCGAGGCTGGTCTCAAAGTCGTTGGCCGCGCCGCTGCCGTCCAGACCGATGCCCCGAGAGGGGGCCACAAGGAATGCCCCTCTTCCCGCGTACGAGTAGCGGGCCTTTATGATCCACCAGTCATCATCGCTTGGATCATTATGCTGGCACCTGCCCCCACCTGTTTGGCCGCCAGCGCAGCCCCTTGGGGTGGGGGATCCTCCCCCCTGTCTGCCGTGTTGGCTGTCCTGCGACGGCCATCCAAGGCCATGCGGGGCATCGTGCATGTGTGGTGGAGTGGTTTTCAGTCCGCTCTCTCGTGGAGCATTATTGCATGTTAGGCGCCCTGCCGAGGATGCCACCCTCCCATCATTATTGTTATCAATGCCCACACTATTGCATGCCTGTACAGCATGGCGATTGTCCCCGTGGTCCGGTGCACTGGCACCCATGGCATGCCCCATGCACTCGGGAGTGGGGCTGCCGGGAGTTGGCTCACGCAACACCGTATTCCCCTGCGCCATCATACCCTGTGCTGCTGCCATCTGCAACCTCGCGGCGGCGCTGGCTCTCAGGCCATCCCCCCAGGTGGCCACAATCACTTGATCAGTTATGACATGATGGTCGTTACGGGCACGAGGGTTGACACCCGGGCCGTGAGGGTCAAGGGCAGGGTCCTCAGGGAGGCCGCGAGGGTGGTCCGCACCAACGGCGACGCGATGGTGCACAGCGGCGCGTGCTGAGCTGTCGGTGGCCAGTTCCTGCAGGCTCGCGTTCACCCTGCGGAAGAACTGCTGGCACTCATCAAGATCGTATAACCGGTACGTCTCGGGGACGAGCCCGCCCTGGCCCGCGATGTTGTCAACGCAGGCGGGCCCGCGGGCCACCGCGCGGCCCAGCAGGGTCTCTGGCAGGGCCGCCTTGTCGGTGAGCCGCCGGATCTCGAGGAACGAGTTGTACAGGAGGGGCCGAGTCGAACCGCGCGGCAGGGACGCGAGGGCCGAGGACAGGTTCGAGATGGTGGGCGTCATGGAGAGGGCCGGCGCGGACGGTGGGCAGGGCTGGATGCCCGGCGCGCGCAGTGCCGCGCTCCGCGAGCTCTTTTGCTTGGACTTGTTGGGCAGGGAGACCCAGCCCCTGCGGCACAACGCAAAGCTGACCGCCCTTGCCGCCACGTGCCCATCGCTGTCGCGGGGAGGCGAATTGCTGGAAATGTCAACCCAGAAGACTCCGTTGCATATTCCTTCGGCGGCTCCAGGAGTGTCGGTGGTTGATATTTGTCTGCAGAAATCATCCACGCTCATCCGACCGGGGAAGTCCGCGAGGAACTCGCGGGCGAGCTGCCGTTCCTCCGCGTTGGATAGTTGATGGTCGAACAAATCTGCTGCTGACATCGCATGGCTCTCAAGGAAAAATGCGCAACGGCAGAGAGTGTGCATGGCCCCAAGCCTGGCTGGACTTACGTTGGCGAGATTATTAGTTGCCGGTTGGACATGGGAAGCCAACGCATTGCAAGACGTGGCGGCAACCACTAGAAGCACCACAAAAGATTGCCACTCCGTCATTCTCCAGAAAATGACGGTGAAACTGTGGATTATTCTTCGAGCCTCAACCGCGTATTGGGCTGACATTCAATCTGTCGCTAACGTTACATCCTTCTGCCTGGTTTCTTACGTGCTTGGCCAGGCTTCCCGTCCCGGCATGGCATAATATCCACGGAAGAAAATTAACGCCATGTACACCTTCCAACAACCCGAAACCTGCTAAGAGCTATGGCACCGGGCACGTGACATACAGCTGATCCACATGAGTCCACATGCCGCCACGCGGCGCCACGCCGTACGCCGTATGCCACCCCGCCTACTTCAGTACTTCGGCAGGTTGAGTTGAGTTTAGTTGAGTTATGGATTTGCTGATACTCATTTCCCCATTTAACCTCCCTGGTCTATAATTGGATAATAAATATACTACCCATTTCCCCGAAAGTTTAGTCAAGGGTTTAGTTGAGTTTATTCCCGCGCCGCTGGGCAGGTGGGGTGCCTGCGATTTGCGACTTGCGGTTAGTTAGGCCGAATTAACTTGGGTGCTCGGAAGTGGTTATTCCGGGCAAAATAGTGTGACGGACCGATTTGCCTCAGGCGGCAAAAGGTTCCGACACTATTTAACCTAACTCCGGGCGTGACCAAATATATGTGTCTGTGGGGGGCCCCTGACCTCCTCCGCCTTCTTCAAGGAGTGTTGCCGGCTCCGGGAGGACCGGCTGGACCTGGAGGGCCAGCGGGCCCCATGGTCGGCGCGGACCTGGACGTCATGTTGGCGTCGAGCGCTTGTCGGTGGCGCTGACTCGGGCCATGGCTGACATCATGCTCCGCCGTACGCGGGCTGATTTTGCGGTGCAGCAGGGCTATTAGGTATACCCACCCAAATGATGACCCTAATGGCTCAAACTGTTCAGCAACTAATTGTTTATCATCCCTGAAGTGGTCGGTGCCTAGCTCTTACAACATAATTCAAAATGCACATTCTACCAAAAATGAATACGCGCGTCTTGACCCCCCTGACATTGACGGCAGTTATACATGGCCTACGATGAATATATGTGAGGTTGTGATATATCACGGCTTAGGGCAAGTCATGGACATGCTTGGCCCCCAAGGACAGCCATTGGATATGGGTGGGTTGGATGGCATCTGGTTTGCAAAATTGTGAAGATCCAGCCGATTTATCGGCAGTATTTCTGCCCATTTATTGGTTAAATATACGGTCCCAGCGTCCTCCATTTAGGCGTTTTCGCAGGCATCAGGACAGCCATCTCGGCACATGTGTGGTTTACAAGAGGCCGGTGTTCAGCACAACCAAACCGGTCGGTCTACATCCACGAGCGTGTGACAAGCCAACACAACATGCGCGACGCGCCAGCTACGGCTCGATCGCCGCCTCCGCCAGGCAGGCGATCTCGTTGGGCCTGTCGAATAGCTGGATGTCCAGCCAGTGGGGCCCCTCGTCAGTGGGCACGGTCATGGCGTCGTCATCCCATCCATCATAGAAAAGCTTCACTGCTCGGCAGTGCACTTTCGGTTTGCGCTCGTGGGGGTTGTACGAATTGTCTAGCGACGCCGTCACGTACGACAGCAGCACGGCCTGTCGCTGCTCGTCGCTGGCATCGGTCCCCCGTGGACGAGTTCCCCCCGGAGCTGCGGTACGAGTGGGGGTTGTAACGGATGACCAGCAGCGGCAGCCCCTCGCACGACTGTCCGAGGTTGAACAGCCGCACGAGCTCGCAGTACTGGTCGTACGAGCGGTGCTGGTGCTCGTCGACCTCGACGATGACGACGTGGGCGCCATCCGTGTATATGATGAAATCCGGCCGGCTCGCCACGCACTCGCCGCCGTGGATCCGCCGGTCGTGCACCAGCGTCCACCGGGCGCCGCGCACCTTCTGTAGGGCAGCGGCCACCTTCCACTCCTCGCGGTGTCGATGATTGTTGAACACGACGGGGTCGCAGTACACGCAGCGGTTGCGAAGGGGCCGTCGCTGGCCCGCGATCTTGCCCTCTGCTGGGGTGAGGACCACGGGCACCCCCGATCTCCACTCCCAGTGTAGACCACAGTCGTCGCACACGCCCGTCAGCCGCCAGTGGCCCGCCTCTGCGTGGGCGTCGCAGAAGCGCTCGCCATGATCCGGGTCCGCGTACGTGCCCACGGCCCGGCATGCCTCCGCCTTGCACCGTTGTCGCGGATCAGGGACGGCGGTATCTTTCTTGTGCTTCGCGCAGTGGACGGTGCGTTTACCCACGTCGCCCCACCGCGCATACGCCTCACACCCGCTCGGGTGTTGGCACCTGGGATTCACCACATCCACCATGTCCGGCGCGGCGTGCGCCTTGCAGAACCTGCCTTTCTTGGCGCCGCGCTCCGCAAACGAGGGTCGCGCATCACACCCGGGCGGGTGTTGGCACCTGGGATTCACCACGTCCACCATGTCCGGATCGGCGTGCGCCTTGCAGAACCTGCCTTTCTTGGCGCCGCGCTCCGCAAACGAGGGTTGCGCATCACACCCGGGCGGGTGTTGGCACCTGGGATTCACCACATCCACCATGTCCGGCGCGGCGTGCGCCTTGCAGAACCTGCCTTTCTTGGCGCCGCGCTCCGCAAACGAGGGTTGCGCATCACACCCGGGCGGGTGTTGGCACCTGGGGTGCACCACGTCCACCATGTCCGGATCGGCGTGCGCCTTGCAGAACCTGCCTTTCTTGGCGCCGCGCTCCGCAAACGAGGGTCGCGCATCACACCCGGGCGGGTGTTGGCACCTGGGATGCACCACGTCCACCATGTCCGGCGCGGCGTGCGCCTTGCAGAACCTGCCTTTCTTGGCGCCGCGCTCCGCAAACGAGGGTCGCGCATCACACCCGGGCGGGTGTTGGCACCTGGCACTCACCACGTCCACCATGTCCGGCGCGGCGTGCGCCTTGCAGAACCTGCCTTTCTTGGCGCCGCGCTCCGCAAACGAGGGTTGCGCATCACACCCGGGCGGGTGTTGGCACCTGGGATTCACCACATCCACCATGTCCGGATCGGCGTGCGCCTTGCAGAACCTGCCTTTCTTGGCGCCGCGCTCCGCAAACGAGGGTTGCACATCACACCCGGGCGGGTGTTGGCACCTGGGATGCACCACGTCCACCATGTCCGGCGCGGCGTGCGCCTTGCAGAACCTGCCTTTCTTGGCGCCGCGCTCCGCAAACGAGGGTCGCGCATCACACCCGGGCGGGTGTTGGCACCCGGGATGCACCACGTCCACCATGCCATCCTCGGCGTGGTTCCTGCCCGGCTCGCCAATCCGGCGCGTCCCATTCTGCACACAGTGGTTTACGACATCACCGCGGGGCCCGCGAAAAGAGCGTGGGTAAGTGACGGCGGCGCTGTTACGTCGCGTAACAATTCGTTGTAGTTACGGACGTAAATTAGGTCCTTGGCCTCGGTTGTTCCTAGGTTACGTGCAGTTCTAGTCTGGACATGATTGTCCCCGTAACAGTACTGTGGTATATTGGGTGCCTTTGGGCGCCGCGCCGCGTACTATATTAGTGGTCCTTATCCTTTTGTAGAATGTAGTGGACCGGCGTGCATCTGTGCACCTGCCTGTGTTTCTGTGGTTCTGCAGGCGAGGGCCAGGTCGGCCCGAGCCTGTTGGACCGTTGGTGACCATTTATGCACGTTCCACTCCTTGTGTGGTCACTCGGCGTGTGTTAAGTGAATTGACACATTTAGGCTTGGGTCACGGCAGTGTAGTTGTGTTTCCTTCCTCTATTCCTGGAGTAAACGGGTTTTGTTAAATGGTTGTATGGCGTATTATAGCAACACTTACGTTAATGCATTGAGATCAGCTCCGTCACGTTCGTCTTTCGCCAGAGGGTTAAGTAGAGGAGGCCTGACCAGTTTAGGTAGTATCAGGCCCATTAGAGGTAGAGGTGGAGGTAGATATCCGCGGCGTAACAATGGTTCCGGAGGAACTTCAGTAGGTAGTGAACGAGACGACTATCCCTTGCCACATACACCTTTTCAAGACCCCTTCCGCGTCCAGGAACAAGAAGTCGACACTTCCTTGATAGGTAATGGGCGGGTCGCCTTCAAGCTAGGAGCGTCGTGCTGCCCGTTTCGGGACACGCTTTACCTAGAAGCTAGACCTGCTCACAGCGGATAAATCCTTTCGTAGTTAGCCTGTCCTTCGCCTTGTTTTCCTGCTTACGGTTGTTTCCTGCCTTAGATCGGGGAGTATTACTGTTCGGAGACGATTAGCGTCGCCGTACCTACACCTTTTTCCTTGTGCTGCTGCTTTATTAGACGGCCGCACCCGCAGAGTTACGGGGCGCTGTGTTAGGACGAGCGCTGGGATATCCGGCCGCTGACTTAGGACGAGAGCTGGAAACTCCCGCCCTCCTTCTTCTTTCGGTGATCCAGATCGTCAAGCTAAGTCGCCTACCCCTACCTCGTCTAGCTTGACATCACAAGACACGCCAGGTGAGTTATCATGAGTCAACGTCGTGTTTTTACTGCGCCTTCCCATTCATCTAGTGATAATAGTTTAGCTAAGTATTACGTAGTTATTACCCCTCAATGGTCAGCCATTTTCCTCTCTTGGTCAGATGCTAGGAAGATAGTGCAAAACCGTACATATAATGTAATTAGGTATAAGAAATTTGTTACCTTCGAGGAAGCTCAACAATTCCTTATAGACCATAGCGTATCAGATCTAGGCCTACACGTACGTTCTACTCCTCATGGTCGCCCTCCTGTAGAAGCTCTAGATTTTGCTACCCCTCCTTCGTCTCCCCCTAAGAGGGCTGCATCCTCATCTAGCTTAGATACTCCTCTCACCTTGGAATTCGGTTCCCTATCCATTACTGTTGTTAAAAAGGACTGATTTAAATTGTTCCTTTCTTTAAACCATTAAAATCTTTTCCTTTTCTTTCCTTGCCTTATATTAGGCCTTGTCCTTTATCCTTGCTGCTTTCAGTTAGATTTTTGATCATTTACTTAAACAAAAATGGATCCAATGGGTGGTAACCTGTCGCCTATACCTACCAATACTCCTACTACCAATAATAATAATAATATACTACTAATAACATTAACAAACAATACTCGTGGTAACCGACGGGACTCACTTGAAACGGTACACCATCTCACTCCTCAAGGTATCTGCGTACCTCACCGCCTTCTCCTGCTGCTGGTGGTCGCCGTCGTCCCTCAATTACCCCTCCTACCTATGAACAACGTATTGCAAGTCAGATTTAGTGATGAACCTTCTTTCGTTGTGAACCAGGCCCCTGCCCCTTCTGCAACCTTGGCTCACCCTCCAGCAGGTCCTCACAACTAACAATGTTAGGCCTCCTTCCCACCCTGTGCCTTCATGCCTGCTATTAACACGGGTCGTACCTCTGCCCCTGTCGGTCCTTCTGGGCGCCCTAGTGCAGTTCCCTTTTTCCCACCTGCTTCCTGGTCCTACCCTGAGACGGCCTATGAGGCTGCCCAGGTTCCTACCCGTGTGGCTGATTTAGAAGTTAATAATGATTTCAGTACCATGCCCTAGATGATAGGAATTATGATCATTTTGCCTATTCCTCTCTTCGTGAGCAATATACTGTCCCCTTCTCCTATGGGCACCATCCTGAAACGGTGGCCCCTCTAGACCCCTACCCAAGACTTTTCCTATCCTTCCTTCTATCCCGCTTATGTAGCAGTGGAAGATAGTGGCCCTATGGGAAAAACTGACTCTTCTAATCCCCCTAAGCCCCTGCTCTTCCCCTCTTTGCCAACCTTCCTAAGCTGGATGTCAAGTCTACCCCTCAACAGTTTTTCACCTTCATTATGTTGCTCACCCAGAACACAGAGTCCTGGCAGAACACAATAGGTGGCGCCTCTCTGATGCTGTATTAGTTCCTCATTATCTTACTACCTGCATTACTCCTGAACTTGCTAACCTCATCAGTGTGAGTCTCTTGCCTCTCATGCCTACCCAAACTCTGTAGCAGAATTGTTTAAGCGTTTAGAGAACCATTTAGTCCCTCCCGATTCAGATTGGCAGGATAGATTAGCCTTTGGCACCTTGCAGCAGGGTACCAAGTCCTTCAAAGAATATATGAAAGAGTTTGATGCTCAGATGGTACGAATTAGGGATCTGTCGGGTGCAGAAGTGCGTGCCGCTTCCTTCAGGGCCTCAGTAGACCCTATTGCGTGAAGTCAAACGCCAGTTCTCTGCCTACCGTTTTACTGACCTGCCCCTCAAGCATGTGCGCCAGCATCTTTTACGTGTAGCAGATTTCTTCTCCACGCCTTCTCTTCCTACCCGTTCCCGTATTAATAATATTATCCTTACCCCTGAGGAGGAGAACTCCTATGTAGAAGAATTAGATATCTGTGTGACTGACCTTTCAGCTCTGGATGTCTCTCATATTACCTGCTATCATTGTAAGGAAGTAGGTCATCTTAAACGTGAGTGCCCCAAGTTCCTTTCGGGTGCTCCCCCTCATCCCGACGCTCGCCCTCCTCGTACCCCTCAGCGTGCTCCTATTCGTCCCACTTCAGGACGCATTCCTTCAGCTACCCCTAGTAGGCTGAATGCTGTGCAGACAGGATCCCCAGGGTTCCCCTATGATAATCAGGCTCCCGCACCCTCTTCAATCCCTCGTGACCCTCCAGCAGTGGCTTTTCCGCCAGGGTCTTCTTCGGGGTTCGTTCCTATGGATTTGGGGGGGGAGGGGGAACAGTAGGCCTGTCAGCCGGGGGTAACCTGGACAGGTCCTTAGATAGTACCCCAGATATTAATTTTTGCTGCCTGTTTTTATAACCTCTGTAGGAGCTGAATCATCCCTACCACTACGTGTGCGTCCTCTTATGTTCTTGAATGGTGGTTTAACCGTCCCTCACACTGTTGTAGACCCCTTCTTGCATGCTGATGAACTCTTGAATGTCTCTGTGTTGGTAGATAGCGGTGCGGCTAGCTCCTTTGTGAGCGAGGCCCTAGTTAGACGTTTAGGACTAGTCCCTACCCCTCACACCAAACCCGTTACTGTTCATTATGCTGATGGTCGCACCAGTCATTCCCCGGGTACGGTGTCCCTTCCCATGGTTATACAAGGACGTACTGTCAACCTGACGGCCACTATAGGCCCTATCACTACCGCTGATGTATTACTAGGATTAGATTGGCACCAGGATAATAAGATTACTATTAATTATGATACCATGGTCATTTGGTTTCCAGATAGCTCTTACTGGGTACCTGAACGTCATTATAGATTGGAAAATTTATCCTTGGTAGATATTACTCCTCCTACACCTGTTGATCCTCCTGTAAGACCTATACCTGAAGTAATAATGTCAAATGACGAATTACGTTCTGAATTAAAGCAAAATGGATACCTATTATGTATGTTCCTTCAGTTAGAAGTACAACAGATACCTATCACTAACAATAGTGTGGATATAGATGTAAATACAGTGGATACAATAGGAGTAGGATTTACTGAAAATGAAATAGTAAGATACATGGCTGTGATAGATTCCTCAAAAGTATTTGAAGAAAAGACTCCTTCTTATCCTCCTCCTCGTTCTGTTTTACACCGTGTAGTTATCAAGGACGGTGCAGTTCCTACGCACTCTCCGATGTATAGAATGGGCCCTACCGAGTTAAAGGAACTAAAACAGATTTTAGTGTCATTATTAGAAGCAGGATTGATAGAGCCTAGTAACTCCCCCTACTCAGCTGGTGTCCTGTTAGTTCCTAAGCCAAATGGCAAGTTTCGCCTAGTTACTGATTATAGGAAGTTGAATGATATTACTGTGAAATCTAAATACCCTCTACCTCGTATTGACGATATATTTAATAAGGTTAAAGGTTCCACTTGTTTCACAGTACTGGATTGTGCGGATGGTTTTTGGCAGTTGCGGATAGCTCCTGAGGATTGCCATAAAACCGCCTTTGCTACCCCTTTTGGTCATTACCAGTTTAGAGTAGCGGCTATGGGACTCTGTAACTCGCCTGCCTCTTTTCAAATGTTAATGAATGAAGTGCTTAGACCTGTTATGGGAAATTCTCATCTTCCTCAGGTGTCCTCTGATCTAAAGGATCCCTCCTTCTCCTCTGTTTCTTTATCTGAGCATGACCGTTCTTGTGCTCAAGCTTACTTAGATGATATTCTTATTTACTCTCCTGATTTTGAAACGCACCTACGTGATTTAAAGAAAGTATTAGAAATAATGGCTGAAAATTCTTTGTGGGCGCGCCGTGCTAAAGTGCGTTCGGGTAGGAGTGTCCCATTTTTAGGGCACGTTCTGTCAGATGCCGGGGTCGCTACCGACCCGGATAAAACTAAGTCAATTCAGGAATGGCCTACTCCTACCGACGTTAAAGGTGTACGTAGTTTCCTAGGAATTGCTTCTTACTATAGGCGTTTTATCCCGCGTTTCGCCACTATAGCAGCCCCTATTAATCATTTATTAAAGAAGGATATCCCCTTTGTTTGGAGTAGTGAGTGTCAGTCTGCTTTTCAGTGCCTAAAATCCCTACTCCTTTCCCCTCCTGTACTCATCCTACCGGATACTACTAAACCCTTTGTTGTGGCTACAGATGCTAGTAAAGTAGCTATAGGTGGTGTCCTTCTCCAGGATCAGGGTCAGGGCTTACAGCCAATTGAATATATCTCTAGGACAATGCTCCCTGCGGAGCGTAACTATCCCGTCCACCAGCAGGAACTCTTAGCGGTGGTGTATTGTTGCCACGCGTGGCAGCACTTCCTTAAAGGTGCTCAATTTGATGTCTGCCTGAATGAACCCTGTGAGCTAGATCCTTATAGGTTAGTTATCCAAACGGATCATCGTCCCCTTACCCATCTTCTCTCCCAACCCAACCTTACCCCTCGGCAAGCGCGCTGGATGGAATTTTTAGCACAGTTTTCCCCTTTTAAACTTCAGTATGTCAAGGGTGTAGATAACATAGTACCAGATGCACTCTCTCGTCGTGCAGACTATTCCTTCTTCGAGGACCTTGATGTTCTCAATATTACTCTAGTTCCTACTACTATGGGTGTAACCCCTTATGGTGAACTACCTGATGATGATTCCTATGCCTACCTCTTTCATACAGCTGTTCGCATGCCTGATCTCCTTTCTCACGTAGGACTCTCTCTCCCGTGTGAGGCCCTTCCTGTGGCCTCGGTGGGGGGGGAGGGGAAAAATAAAATTTCTATACCGCTTAGCCATATAGCGACTAGGTCAGGAAAGTCTTATGAAAACGTAGTCCCCTAGGACCTCCCCTTCTCTTCGGCAAGGCGGTAGGAGATCTCTTTAAACCTGTTCTGGATACTTCTGTAGCGATGCCTACCTCTGATCTTGAACGCCTTATTAGTAGATTTACGGCCACTGAGCCGGAAGCATTAGCTGCCATTGCTGCACATCCCCAACAATTAGGCAAGCACCCTTGTAAATTTGTAGGTGGGTTTTTATATGTGCAGATAGCAGATTCTCCCCCTCAATGGCGCCTGTATGTCCCTCCTATCTGTCGCTCCTCCTTGCTCTTTGAGTTGCATGACTTAGCTGCTCACCAGGGTGGTAAACGGGTACGGGACCTAGTAGCCCGCTCTTATTACTGGCCTTCCCTTTATAAGGATGTGGATGAGTATGTTAGAACTTGTCAATCTTGCCAGGAAATGAAACCCAATAATGTAGGACAGATAGCAGAACCTAGGACCTTGCCTGACCCTATCATGCCTTGGGATTCTATCATGATGGATTTTGTAGGACCTTTTAGAAAGAATGATAGGGGCAATGCCCAAATCCTTGTGTTCATAGATCGTTTTACTCGTATGTGCCATCTTGTGCCGTGTCCTTTAGAACTCACCGCACGTGATTGCGCACGCCTATACCTCAATAATGTATATAGATATCATGGATTGAGTAGGCAGTTTATTAGTGATAAGGATAAATTATTTACCTCAGATTTTTGGCAGCAGTTTTTCGCTGCCATCGGTACCAAGGTTACCTACGGTACTGCCTACCACTCCTCCTCCTCTCATTTAGTAGAGCGTCTTAATAGAGTAGTAGAAGAAGCGCTTAGGCACTATGTTAATGGCTCGGGTAGTGATTGGGAGGATTATTTATGTTTGGTAGAGTTCTCCCTCAACAATTGTCCCCAAGCTGCGCATGGATATACGCCCTTCTTCTTAGATACTGGGAGACAGCCCCTTACCCCTACCTCTCTCTTAGCTAGTCCTCTACGGGACAAGGATGATGTGTCCCGAGATACTGTAGAAGGTGTACAGTCCTTACTAGATAGAATGAAAACTGCTCATGACCACGCGATCTCAGGGTATCAAAAAGCTCAGGCTAAGTACCTTGCTAGGTTGCGTGCCTCCTTAGATAGACGAGCACCTGAGATAGAAGTAGGAGATCTAGTATTAGTAGAAGGCCCCCGTGTTGGCCGTTTTGCTCATAAGTTTGAAGCAGAACTGAAGGTCAAACTTAGGCCTGCCTTCTTAGGACCCTTCCATGTGTTGTCTAGGGTAGGAAATTTCTTGTATAAGGTCGATATCCCTACCTCTTGGCAAACGCATTCAAACACCTTCCATAGGAGCCAGCTTAAACTGTACCACCCTAGTACGTTCGCTGGCAGGGAGTTAGCGCCTGCCCCTTTAGAGCATAATCCTGACACTGGGGAAGTAGAAGACGAAGTAGAAAGCATCGTGGCCCATCGAGATATCAAAAAGGGCCGCGGTACCCAGCGTCAGTATAAAGTGAAGTGGATGTATGCTCGTAGTGAAGTAGATAAGGTTTGGTATACGGAGAGTGAGCTAGATGGGTGTAGTCGCCTGCTGCAGGAATATAAAACCCTGCACAAGCTCTAGTCGTAGGCCTTCTCCTCTCTTATGTTATGTCTGCTGTCGACGGGTGGTTGGTTGTCCCCTCCCCTCCGCAGCCGTCATGACAGAGCCTACCCCTCCGGCTGAGAGCCCGCTGCCGTCCCTGCCCCTACCGGACCCTGAGCTGTATTTCGAGGCCCTTCCGGGCCGTTGGGTGTCGCGATCATGTTACCGGGGTGGCGTTGTGCAGCCGGCCCTTCAGGCCCAACATGCGAGCTTAGTCAGGGCGGCCCTCTTCGGGGTCACGTGGTATGGTCCTTCCCCTGATGAGCCGCACCAGCTTGTCCTGCACGGTTTCGATGATGCCGGACACTGTTTGTTGGGGTGTGGTTCCAGCTGTCCCGCCTTGGGGCAGATAGATGCGGTTCTCCGGTGTTGCCGTGTGTTCTCCTACCTCTCCACTCCTGTGGGCCGTACCTGCCTACGGGAGGTGTTCCCGTGGCTTCCAGCTGAGGGTGATGCTGAGGTAGACGAGAACCCCTGCGACCTTTTACGGGCCGTAGAGTTCATGGAGATAGCTGATCAGTCGGCGGGACTAGCGGTTAGTGGTCCTACCCCTTCGGGCGCCCCAGCCGAGGTACATTATACTCCAGATTATTCTGCCTCGAGCGCTGCGTCCGCCTCCTCGGTGTCTGTCCCTCCCTCTCCGGTCCCGTCGTCCCCTCGGTCGACCCGGGATGTCGCAGTGGAGCCTACCCCTTCGGGTTTGCCTGATCCTCTTTCGGCGACGGTCTCGGCTATGCAGGCTCAGATCCAGTCTTTGACCACGGCGTTTGGGGCCTTCCTTGCGGCCCAGGCGCAGGTCCCGGCCACGCCGGCTGGATCCGCGCCCCCTACCCCTTCTGTCGCCCCGGCGACTACGGCTTCGCCCGCGCCCCCGCCTGCGCCCGCGGTCGCTGTGGTTCCGGCGGCTCCTGCGACTCCTGCTGCCTCTGCGCCTGTCACCGCTCTACCTGCGCCTACGCGGGAGTCTCCTGCCCCTGTTAGCTCGCCCTCCGTCGCTGCTTCCGAGCCTCCTCCCGCTCAGGCGCAGACGTCGCGGGGTTTCTTTGGCGATACTAGCGGCTTCCCAGACTTTGGGAGGGTGGTCCTCCGCAGAGGATTCCGGTTCCTGACTGGGGCCTGGATGGTAGTCAATCTTATGCAGGACTGCCTGTCCCTACGGGCCCCATTTTCAACATGTGGCCTGAGGGTGCACCGGCAACGGAGACCGGCGCGCCTGCGTCGTTGGTGGGTCCGTCACGGCCCTCTCTGGCTTCAGGTCCGGCGCGACCTCCTGTTTTACCAGTGCCCCCTGCGTCGGTGTCGGCTCCTGCCCCTGCGTCAGCCCCTGCTCCGGTCCCTCCTCCTTCGGCCTCGCGGTCTTGGCCGCGGTTGTTCGGTCCACCGGTCAGGATCCTCGCGCCACCCGCGCTGCCGATTCCCTCAGGGAGTTGTCCCAGGGTGATCGGGACAGGGCTCCTTCTGTGGTGCACGCGACGCCGGAGTCGCGTGACACGCCCATTCCGGGGTATGGTATGTCCGCACTCGCCTGCCGACAGTGTGACCTGCCGCGCGCCTCTGCTGAGCTTGCCATCTCTCCCATGTCCTATGGGTTCTCCCAGGTGTGTCGGGCGCCCCGGGATCGTGGCCTACCCATTGAGACTGATCGGCCTCCGTTCGACATGGTTATTTTAGCTGATCCGGTGTTCGAGGGTGAGATCCTGGTCCGGCGCGTCCTGTATCGCTGGGCGAGGCGCCACAACGACTTGGACACCTACGGTGGGTTTCAGTGGGCTTACCCTCCCCCTCTGGGCATTATGGCTTCGGATGCCCTTACAGTAGAGTTTCCTGCGGTGCCGGGTGCGGCGTACACTACGGTCCTCCAGCCCATCCTTGAGTGGGATGCCCGCCGCCCGGCGCCTATCCCGGGCCAGGGTCTAGACTCCCGCGGTCACCCTCCTCCTCGTGCCAGCGACTACCTAGAGACATTCGGGTCGCGACAGTGTGTTCGTCGGTGGCGCTCCCGCGAGATTCGGCACATCCGGTTGTGGCCGTCCAACGTGGAGCCCCTGGTGGACCTGTTCTTCCCGACGGGTCTGCGCCCTCGGATTCGGTATCATTGCCTCCTCCTGCGGGCCCTTTGCCTGATCGCGGTAGAGCCTTTCCTTCGCCTCTTTGCCTGTGGCTTTCTGGACTGGGCCCGTGGCCAGGTCGTCCTCACGCAGCATAGGTATTACTGGGCCTTCCTGGGCCTCTTTCCTGACGGCGTGTGGGCCGATGTTTTCCTCACTGTAGATAGGCATGACAATGTTGAGGATGTGGCTCACTACCAGGCCTACCTGGAGGTCCTGCTGGCCTCTCGTGGCACTTACCAGACGGATGGCCACTAGATAGAGGGCCTTAGGCCCGACCTGAGGGTGTTGTCCCTCCGGTATGTAGAGTCGCCCTCATATTCTGGCCAGTTGGTTGGCTGTTCTTGGTCCTTAGCGCTGATGTGTTTACTCTGTGTGTCCTGCCCAGTGCCGTCCCCCCCGGCCAGGACTCCGTTCCAGGCAGTTAGGGGAACCTACCACCAGGCTTGGTGCTGGCTAACCCTACACCACCCGGCGTGGTGGTGGAGACCGTGTGAACTATTGGTGCTTTGTATCTGGGATGGTCTATCGATTGTGTTGGTGTGTGCTGGGTGCGTTAGGATTATTTTCCTACCCCTCTGGTTCCCTCCTCTCTGCGTAGGGAGAGGGCTCCCTACCTTTTGTGGGGGGGGAGGTGTTACGTCGCGTAACAATTCGTTGTAGTTACGGACGTAAATTAGGTCCTTGGCCTCGGTTGTTCCTAGGTTACGTGCAGTTCTAGTCTGGACATGATTGTCCCCGTAACAGTACTGTGGTATATTGGGTGCCTTTGGGCGCCGCGCCGCGTACTATATTAGTGGTCCTTATCCTTTTGTAGAATGTAGTGGACCGGCGTGCATCTGTGCACCTGCCTGTGTTTCTGTGGTTCTGCAGGCGAGGGCCAGGTCGGCCCGAGCCTGTTGGACCGTTGGTGACCATTTATGCACGTTCCACTCCTTGTGTGGTCACTCGGCGTGTGTTAAGTGAATTGACACATTTAGGCTTGGGTCACGGCAGTGTAGTTGTGTTTCCTTCCTCTATTCCTGGAGTAAACGGGTTTTGTTAAATGGTTGTATGGCGTATTATAGCAACACTTACGTTAATGCATTGAGATCAGCTCCGTCACGTTCGTCTTTCGCCAGAGGGTTAAGTAGAGGAGGCCTGACCAGTTTAGGTAGTATCAGGCCCATTAGAGGTAGAGGTGGAGGTAGATATCCGCGGCGTAACAGGCGCGTCTCCCACCACCACGTGCCCCTGCCCACCACGCCCACGCGCCCAACAAGGCCACCCACCACGCCCACGCAGGCCACCCACCACCACACGCACGCGCGCCAGCAACCAACACACCAATGCATGCCATGTGAGACATCCGCGGATGCCACCCACGGCATCGACGCGCCGGCCACCCATGCAGGCCCCCCGCGGACGCCACCCACCACACCACCCACGCATGCCATCCACCGGCACACCCGCGCATGCCATCCATCATGACACCCACGCATGACATCCACCGCCGCCACTGCCACCACCCACCGCGCCCACGCATGCCAGCAACCACATCCCCGCGTGCCAGTGACCCACATGTCCATGCATGCCATCAGCTACGGTCCCCCCCGCGGCCCATCAATCGCCATACCCACGCACACCACCGACCTCCAGGCCCACACATGCAACAAACCGCGGTGTCCACGAATGCCATCCACCACCACGCCCGTGCGTGACAGCAACCACGCCCACGTGTGCCAACAACCACGCACACGTATGGGACCAGCCACACACGCGTGCATGCCGTTGACCACCACGTCCACGCACGCCAGCAAGTACACCCACGCGTGCCATCAACCACGCGGCGCACGTGTGCCATCCACCGCGCCCACGCATGCCACCCCCAGACCACGCATGCCATCAACAATAGGCCCACGCACGCCCTCGACCACCACGCCCACGCAGACGTCACGGACGCCACCCTCCGCCACCACGCCCACCAACCACCGCGCCCACGCATCCTATCGGCGGCACCCGCGCGTGCCATCCACCCCGCCCAGGCATTCTAGCAACCCCCGGGCCCTCGCACGCCCACAGCCACGCCCGCGCTGGCCCTGCCCCATGCCCCCCCGTGCCTGATCCACCACCACGCCCACGCGGGCCCTCAACCACGCCCTCGCATGCCATCCACCACCGCGTCCACGCCGGCCAGTATCCACGCCCGGGCATGCCACAGCACGTCGATGCCCGGGCGCATGCCAGCACCCACACCAGCGCGGGCCATCCACCACCCACATGTGCACGTGTCACGTACCGGCTTCGCCCGTTTGGGGGCCGGGCCGAAATCGTTCTCGGCAGCACGATGCGCTTCGCCGGGCCCGGTGCCTGCGGTCCACTCCGTAGGACTAGTCACACGGTGTTTGCTGACTGAATGCGCAGCCTGTCCGTCACAAGGCCACATCAGAGGGGACATGTCACGCAAACGAGGGAAGTGTTTGGGAGGGTAGTGATCGGGGGACGTGTTTGTGAGGGTAGTGGTCTGACATCCCGCCCCGCCGTCCTTCCGTCAGGCACTCCGCTCTCTCTCTCCCTCTCTCTCTTCCTTGACTCCCTCCCTCCCTCCCTCCCTCCCTCTCTCTCTTCCTTGTCTCCCTCCCTCCCTCACCTCCCTCCCTCCCTCCCTCCTCCCTCCCTCCCTCCCTCCCTCCCTCCATCCCTCCCTCCCTCCCTCCCTCCCTCCCTCCTCCCTCCTCCCTCCCTCCCTCCCTCCCTCCCTCCCTCCCCTCCCTCCCCTCCCCTCCTCCCTCCCTCCCCTCCCTCCCTCCCTCCCCTCCCTCCCCTCCCTCCCCTCCCTCCCTTCCCTCCCCTCCCTCCCCTCCCTCCCCTCCCTCCCTCCCTCCCTTCCCTCCCTCCCTCCCTCCCTCCCTCCCTCCCCTCCCTCCTCCCTCCCTCCCTCCCTCCTCCTCCTCCCTCCCTCCTCCCTCCCTCCCTCCCTCCCTCCCTCCCTCCCTCCCTCCCTCCCTCCCTCCTCCCTCCCTCCCTCCCTCCCTCCTCCCTCCTCCCTCCTCCCTCCCTCCCTCCCTCCCTCTCCCTCCCTCCCTCCCTCCCTCCCTCCTCCCTCCCTCCCTCCCTCCCTCCCTCCCTCCTCCCTCCTCCCTCCCTCCCTCCCTCCCTCCCTCCCTCCCTCCCTCCCTCCCTCCCTCCCTCCCTCCCTCCTTCCCTCGCTCCCTTCCTTTCTCCCCTCCCTCGCTCCCTTCCTTTCTCCCCTCCCTCTCTCCTTCCTTCCCTCCCTCCGTCCTTCCTTTCATCCTCCCTCTCTCCCTGTCCCGCTGTGCGGCGGGTAGTCCTCGCTGGTGCATTATATGGCCGGCGGGCGAGCAAACGTGCAGGTTCGAAAAGAACGACGCGAAAACAACCAAAACAAACGTACGGACTGGCAACGTACCCGCTGTGCGGCCTCGCTGCGTCCACCCGACGCACGCGGGGTGTCGTTGCGCACCCCGCCTGGTGGCTGCGCCGGTTGGGCAGAAGAAGCCGCGGTACGACGCGGTGGGTGGGGCGGGTGGGACGGGGGTGCGCCAGAATGGGGGCTGCATTAGCGAGGGGAAAATGGTGTGTGCCGGGCCCACGCGCAGCCGAACCAGGACATGACGGGCAGCACACCCAACATTCCACACCCACCACCCATCATCCTGCAGTCCCACAAGCGTGCGTTTGCTCGGAGCCCCACCTGCACGGGGTGGCCAGCGGCCGAGCGCTCCGTCTCGGCCTTTTCCGCCTTGCGCGCCGACTCAAGTCGAGTTTTTATTCTGGCCTCCAGGTTCTTCACCTGCACCGTCGGCCATCACATGCAAAGAAGACAAACACGTGCGTCGAGCAAGCACTCGCCGGGCATCAGGGCGCGCGGGTCGCTGTGAGGTGGCAATCAGGCGTCGGGCGGGAAGGGTGGTGCGCGTGTGTGTGCGTGTGTGTTGGGGGGGGGGGGGGGGGGGGGGGGGGAGAGGGAAAGGCGAGTGTACTGCGACGCAGACAAGACAACGGGCAGGGACGAGATACTTCCCATGCGAGCGTTCGGCGGCTGCAAGCGACCTACCGCGGACTTCTGCTGGTCATCTTCCGGATCGCCGTCCTCTCTCATCTGCGTCCGCAGCAATTCCCTTGCCGACAGGAGTCCGGTCACCTTCTCGTCGGCGGTAAGTGCACTGGTGCCGGCCACGTACTCCACGTGCCACCAGTAGTCAGGCAAGGTTGCCTTGCGCTTGTGCACCTGCAGTGGATGGCACTCCGAAGCACCATACCGTGCAACAGGATCGCATGCAAGGGGGTCAGCCAAGAGTTAGGCCGGACGTGGGGCAAGGCTCGCAACCCCGACTCACACCATTGCACAGAACCAAACGGGCACGCACCCCCGCAAGCACGAGTGACCAAGCGCAGGTGTGCGACGAGAAAGCCGGCTATGGGGAACCCTGTCCGCGCTGGCTACGGGGTCCACCACCAGCAAAGCCACGACACACCGTGCGACGCTATTCCCAACCGGCCCGCTTGCATACCATGTAGCGGAGTGTGTGCAGTATCGGCGTGCGGGGTGCCTCTCACGTGGACCCCCGCCACCGCGTCACCCCAACCCAGCAGTCCTGCTTGCCATTGGAGAGTGCCGTATCACGTAGTGCTAATGCTTCGGAACGCTCCGCTCCTATTGTCATGAGCGACGGGGTGGGCGCTTGCGTCGCACTACGGGATCGCCGCTGTCCTCTACCGAGTGCTGCCAGCGGCTACCACAGTCCGCGCGCCGACATGCGTGTGGTCTGCCTGCATTTGCGAGGGGACGCGCCACGTCCTCCTGACCAGTCCATCGCGGCGACTGGTCTCACCCGCCCCCCCTCGTCATCTCGTCACTCCACCTACCCGCTCCTCACGACGTGGGATCTCGTCCAAGTGGTCGACGGCGGACGCGGGCAGCTCCTCGAATTGCTTCGGGAGCTTGCGCCTGATTGCCATCATCTGTCGCCCCCCGGTCACAGCAAACAAGAATCGGCCGCAACACGCACGATGTGGGAAGACGGTGACGATAGTGGCCCAGGAATTAAGTGGGAATGTCAAAAGAACGGAAGAGCGCCGCGTCTCCCACCACACGAAAGCAGTGGTACAGCCGCAACGTGTGCTTGGTTTGAGCAGCACCGTGTTAAGCAGGTGTGTGTACGTGTGTGTGTGTGCGCGCGTGTCATGTGTGCACATGTGTGTGTGCGTGTGTGTGCAAGTGTCGGGTTGGGCGGGATCCACGTCAAAAGCTTCCCCCCTACCAGCCGACTAGGCATCCACTTCCCATGGAGAGCGCTGCCTCGAGATACCAATCTCGCCCATGGCCATTGCCCCCACCCCCCGACCACCCACCCGCCCCCACCCACGTGCATTCCAGCCAGCCAGCCAGCCAGCCACCCATGCATGCATGCTAGCACCCCCCCCCCCCCCCCCCCCCCCCCCCCCCCCACCCCACCCCCCCCGCCCCCCCCCACCCCCCACACGCATGCATGTATGGCAGCCACCGACTCACCCACCCCCCGCGCACACGTGCACGCCAGTCCCACCCACCCACCCACCCCCCCACCCACCCACCCACCCACCCCACCCCCCCACCCACCCACCTTCAGTGCCCCCCCCCCCCCCCCCCCCCCCCCTCACACACCCGTGCATGCGGATGGGCGCATATGGCCTCCCCCAAGAAGGGTGAGCACCGGGCGTGCTGCAGCAAGTAGTCACAATGGAGCAGTGAAGGACTCAAATAGATGCGGGCCAAGCCTCCGGTGCAGCCCACGTAGGAGAGAGAAGCAGGTGATAGAGTGGCAGCGGGCTGCACCAATGCCGGAGGTTTGGCAATGGCGTGGTGTCTTATGCAGTCATGGTGCTGCCCCAGCAACATGCGTGCACGGCTGTATGTGGTGCTGCGCGTCGACTCACTCCCAATGGCTGCACTGCAAAATCCACGTACATACGTGTCCAAATGACCATCGATGCTGCCGTATGTCACTGGTGGTATGGTAACCCTCTCTCTAGAAACGGAGATTCGGCATTGTCACCATGACGTTGGCCCCGAGGTCATTGTGTGCGCAAGTGGTGGGTCATGGGGTGTCATACTGGATGCGCTAAAGCCGCATGATTTGACCCGGGCATGAAAGACAGCAGCAAAAACTGCGTTTTGTATGCTATGGAAGGTCACAACCAGGTCTATTGGTGACCTCGGCCTAGGTGCATGCTTTCCCGGACCTTTGTGGTTTATGCATTCAAGTCCGGGTGCCTTGTCCGAAAGGGTCACGGCCCTATTGGATGTAAAAAGCGAACGAACTTGTAATAAAAGTGACTTTTCATGCTGTCAAACTTTCCCAACGTGTTTTAAGGTGGGATGCAAACGGAGACTTCACAATGTCGTCCTGCTGGAGGACCACCGTTCACTTTGCATGCGAGTTTCTGGGTCAATTGAATTGGCCTTGGCGTTGACTGCGCCCCTCTACAGCGTCCGTCTATACATGCAAAAATGGCAACAAATGTGAACTTTCTGCTGTAATGCGTCACGGTTAGCCTTGCCATGGTCGTCCTCTGGATGACCCCCCATGTCTGGGCGTAAACAGTCCTGTGTATGTGCCCAGCACGGGAGCCTCAAACCTGGGTTGGGCAAGCTTTGTCTTGTCGGTCAGGTAACTAGTTGGACGACATCTACAAAACAGTGTTACGTGGAGGTGGGCGGGTTGGAGGTGCCGGGGGGCGGGGTGACGGGGTTGGGGGGGGGGGTGGATCGGTGGAAGTGGACCTCACCAGCTCGATATCTTCCTCCCTGTGCGCAGCCGCTCCCGATGCCGTCGTCGCGCCCGCCGCACGCCCGTCGTCGCTTTCCCCCGCCGCGCCCCCGGGTGTATCACCTTTCTCTGATAGGACACGCGCGCCGCCGGCCACCTGGCACTTTGCAGGACAGACGAACAGGCACGGCTCCGTGTAAAACGGGGTCAACCACATCCACCACCACCATATCCACCGCCACCCGCCACCACCGCCGCAACCGTTCGTCAGCTCATCGACGTGGCTACCTCCTCCCCCCACCTCCCCCCCCCCCCCCCTTTGGATCACTCAGCCCACTGGGAGAAAAACCATAGGGAGAGGCGAACGTACCACCCACCCACCCACCCACCCACCCACCCACCCACCCACCCACCCACCCACCCACCCACCCACCCACCCACCCACCCAACCAACCAACCAACCAACCAACCAACCAACCAAGCAAGCAACCAACCAACCAACCAACCAACCAACCAACCAACCATCCAACCAACCAGCCAACCAACCAGCCAACCAACCAAACCAACCAACCAACCAACCAACCATGGAGCCGACCGACCAACCAACCAACCAACCATGCAGCCGACCGACCAACCAACCAACCCACCAACCAACCAACCATCGAACCAACCGACCGACCAACCAACCAACCAACCAACCAACCAACCAACCAACCAACCAACCAACCAACCAACCAACCAACCAACCAACCAACCAACCAACCAACCAACCAACCAACCAACCAACCAACCAACCAACCAACCAACCAACCAACCAACCAACCAACCAACCAACCAGCCAACCAGCCAACCAACCAACCAACCAACCAACCAACCAACCAACCAACCAGCCAACCAACCAACCAACCAACCAACCAACCAACCAACCAACCATGGAGCCGACCGACCAACCAACCAACCAACCATGCGGCCGACCGACCAACCAACCTCCCACCCACCCGCCCAACCAACCAACCACCCACCCAACCAACCAAGCAACCAACCAACCAACCAACCAACCAACCACCCGCCCAACCAACCTCCCACCCACCCGCCCTACCAACCAACCACCCACCCACCCAACCAACCAGCCAACCAACCAACCAACCAACCAAGTAGCGAACCAACCAACCAACCAACCAACCAACCAACCAACCAACCAACCAACCAACCAACCAACCAACCAACCAACCAACCAACCAACCAACCAACCAACCAACCAACCAACCAACCAACCAACCAACCAACCAACCAACCAACCAACCAACCAACCAACCAACCAACCAACCAACCAACCAACCAACCAACCAACCAGCCAACCAACCAACCAACCAACCAACCAACCAACCAACCAACCAACCAACCAAGTAGCGAACCAACCAACCAACCAACCAACCAACCAACCAAGCTACCAACCAACCACCCAGTATGCCGGGACACAATCTGTGGGTACACGCGATTGCAACAAGCACGCGACGTACGTGGGGTGGGGGCGCGGCAGCCTCGTGCGACGGTCCCGGGTTGGACTCGACGTCCCCGTCCTTGGTCAGATCCCGTTTGGTCGCATCCCGCTGCCTATGCCACGACGCACGGTTCTTCCGCGACAGCGCCCGCCAGTACCCCCTCGGTCGCCGAAGGTTGATGAAACGGGCGTCCCATGACAAGCTTGAAGACTGGGGCTGGGATGTGTGCCGACAACGGAGGTCGTTCTGCATGCGGCCAAGTAGCGGTGCGGGCGTGGAGAGTGCAGACAACGGATGATCAGAATGTGGCGCACGTGCTCAGTGGTTGGCTAGAAACGGTACGGCGCGCTTAACCCGTTGAGGGCGAGGAGGACGGTGAGGTGGCTGGAAAATACACGCGGCAGCAAACGACCTACGCGCGCCATGTCAACACGCCTTGCCAACAGGGTCGCACGTCACCGCACGTGCATAGCCCGGAACTGGATGGCGGCAGCTATAGTATCCCAGATGGACCGGGTGCAGCGACGGATTTTAGCGGGGTGGGTGGGGGGGCGGGGCGGGGGTGGGTGGGTGGGTGGGACGGAAGGAAGGCAGTGATGGAGGGGGGGGCGGAATGGACAAAAGATGGGACGATGGAGGGGTGGGAAGGGAAGTGGGGTGGACAGGAAGGAAGCGTGCACGCGCGAGACCGGTGGAGGGGTACTAGCCCTTGACATGGAGGTGCAGGGTTTGGCTATAAAAGGATGGCTCCTGCTCTGGCGAGCCAGGTTGTTTCTCGTCATACCACCAACATTGCGCGGGGAAAGTGAGGCACGGCCGGGCCACGGCAGCGGTGGGCCGGCCCCGCGCATTAGCGTCGCGTGCGTGTCTTTCGATGATCGAATGCAGTAGTGTACACCATGAGAGACGGTGAACGCCGCGTCGACGGAAGAATGGTATAACGAAGGCTTGCACAGTGGGTATAGCGGACGAAGGAGTAACCCAGTGAGACGAATGACCGGATGGTAAGTTGAAAGCACGGCCGAGTCAGCGGCCGAGGCAATGCTGTAGACAATGGACGTACCGCGTGCATCCTTGGCGTTTCCCGCCGGACGCCGAGACACGATGTCCCGCGGTCAACACCTGGAAAGGTGCCGTCGTCCCCGCCGGCGGCACCAGCAGGGGCGTGCTCCGCGCCATGGACCACTCTCGTCGGACGAGCGACATCAGTGTCGCCTGCGGGGAAGGGGTGCGAGGGGCGGAGGTGGATCGTCAGTGCCCGCGGGCGGGCGTGCGAGGCGGGGAAAAAAAAAACAGTGGCGGGAGCGACGAATCGAAGCTAGACGGCCAACGGAGCGAGTCTATTGCACGCGAGCACCTCACCGAAAAAGGCGACAATGCCAGCGAACAGGAGGACAATGAGTATCAACATGCACCGTCGCCGGTGCGCGCGATGCATCTTCAATGCTCGCCTCCATCGACGGGCGGAGGACGTCATGGTCGACGCACCTAGAGGGTTACTAAATGGCAGAAGACCGACTGCTACTTGTACACGAGTTCTACCCCGTAATTCGGTCTGTAACAGGGAATGGCCAAACGCGCTGGCACGGTGTCGGTTCAGGTACCCTTACTCTGAGCCCGATCGGGGCGTCGAATGGCGGCAGCAGCCGGAAAACGGCCGGGCACACGCTCCACGGGGCTACGCCGCATATAGAGGTGGCGGACAACACGAACCGAACGGCTCAAAGACGGTGGATATGGGGTCAGGTCAGCTAGCAAGGTTCGACAGCGATTGGAATCCGATGCGGCAAATGCAATGTCATTCGATTTTTGGAGCGATCAGCTCGACAGCGAATACGGCTTCCTTCGGCGATTTTCGACAGGGTGGCCTTTCGGCGATGGCGTTCCGAGTTTTATTTTGGTCGGACTTTTGATCAGGATAAAGGTGGCCAGTGTCCGCTCACGATGCGCTGGCGTGCCTGCTCTTGGATGGCTGGTGTCGCGCGACCGCCGCGTGTCACTCGTTGCCTTTTTGGATGTGACCATTGTGATGTGTCGGGCGTGTACAGTAGCACAAACTCCGCCCTGGGCTACAGATTCCAAACGACCTTAGCCGAACCTGTCCGGCCGGCCACAGCCTGTGATCCCCTGGATTATACAGTGCGACACGATTCCACGCACATCCAACTATGTTAACTCCAACTATATTTCTTGTGCCGGACGGGTTGTTGACAGAGTCCTGACATGCACGTGGCGGCTGCCCATTGACCAACCTACGACGATCGTCGTAGGTTGGTCAATGGGCAGCCGCCACGTGCAGGGGGATAACTTTTGCCGAACCTGTCCGGCCGGCCACAGCCTGTGATCCCCTGGATTATACAGCGCGACACGATTCCATGCATATCCAACTATATTAACTCCGACTATATTTACTGAGCCGGACGGTTTGTTGACAGAGTCCTGACATGCACGTGGCGGCTGCCCATTGACCAACCTACGACGATCGTCGTAGGTTGGTCAATGGGCAGCCGCCACGTGTAGGGGGGACAGCCTTGGCCGGACCTGTCCGGCCGGCGACAGCCTGTGATCCCCTGCATTCCAGGTAAATAGGTGTACGTTTATTCCAAATATAGCCAATAGGTAATCCCTGCTAAGCCTAGGGTATCAAGATGTCAGTGGCTAAAACGGAGCCTTACTAGACCACGGAAGCCACTGGACTTCTAATGGGTTGTCATTGGGCATGTGGGTAAAGATCCTGTTTTTGCCCATGAGGTCATGAAAGATCTCAAGTGGGCTGGGCTTATCCTGGTCCGCGCCAGGGTCCCAGATTTTGTTTTGTTCATTTGCAACCATCCAGTAGCGTCGCATGCCGGAGTTCCATAGGTAAATGAAGCGTGAGAGAACCCCAGCTTTGTCGAAAACTGTGCGCCTATTGAACACCACATCGTTTCGCACCGTCCAGATTGTATATAACATGCATGTGCGGAGCCATATCCACGCTTGTTGTGAAAAGGTGAGCTCAAGGCCAGGGGTGCCAGTGATGCCAAAGATAATGGAGCGGGTAGACACCGGTATGATAGGCTCAGACGTCCAGGCTGCCCATAAACCAATCAACCAGGTCCAAACTCCCTGGAGGCTACACCATAAAAATCGGTGTTCCACAGTTTCAGTGGGGTTGGTACATAAACATGTAGCAGGGTGTTGAAATCGCCGGTGGAGGATCTCCCCAACCCCGATGGACCGGTGCATCAAGAGGTGTTGTACGTCGGTCGCGCGGCGATCAATCAGCGGGTGGTCAGCGGCGAGGGTGATGTTGCGGACCCAGGTGTGGCCAGGCCACTCAGTAGCGCCCCAGCGTGTCCGTCCGGGGTGGAATTGATGGTTTTTATGCAAGAGCATTGTGTAGCCCCACTCTGCCGTGTACTCGTAAAGGCCTTTTACAGTTCTGCTGTCACCCTGATTTAGCACCCAGCCAAATTCCACTGGATCCAATGACAACATGTCCAGGCGGGTTGATCCCACATGTAGCCAAATAATAGCAGCGTCTGGAAGGTTGGGGTTGGGTTGGTATACACATGATTGTTCAAGGGACCAAGGTACAACCCGAATCCGGTGGCATAGCTGGGTGGGGAGGAACACCACTGCAGTTGTAAGTTGAGCCAGACAGCCATTGTGGCCGCTCAGCGGCGCCAGTAGTTGAACGTGCAGGGTTCCAAGGGGGAGTTCTGCGATCACCTTCCCCGAGCATGTTGCGGTCGTGCTGTATGGACAAAAGCAGCACCATTCACCAGCTTTATAGGGGGCACGGGGAGAAGTCATGAGTGTGTGCCAGCGGGGGGTATGGCTTGTACTAGCGCGGCCCAGGCAGCATAAGTAGGCATATTGGGGACCCAGGCAGCCAGTTCGTTATATGTTAAGAGGCGATAGCAGTCACCGTGGAGAATATACAGGTGGAGAATAGTGGTTACAGGGTGGGGGGATGTTATGAAGCCTTCATAGGGGTTAGGGCCACTTAAGCATCCAAAGGGGCGATTAAGGGGGTTGAGGTATATATCATTAAAGAATAGGGGTTGGCGTGCAACTTCCTCACGTAGTGTGGGGAATAGTAGGCGGTCGGGTTTAAGTGCCATAAAGCCTTGCCATATACGAGCCCAGTACCAAGGAAGACCTCTGGTGAGCTTCGGGGAGGGGAGGCGAGCAGTAAGCAGTGCGGCTCCAGAGTGCCAGGAAATACCATTGGAGTGATGAGTAAGACGTGAGAGGGTTACACGTGCCAGAAGACATCCAGGGTGGGTGTTGACACCAATGTGGGCAGAGATAACTTGTTTGGCATACACAGACCATAAACGCCATTGCATATTGTGTAAGCCTAGTCCTCCAAGAGGCCACGGCATAAAAGACATTGACTCTCTGATCCATCCGTGTACCTGGCGGCTGAGATCGCTCGATTTTTTCCAAACAAAGTTATGCCCCAGTCGTTGAATAAGAGACACGGTGTGTTCATCCGGTGGGTGGGCCTGACCGAAGTACAGCAGCTTGGAGAACAGCAGCTGGTTCGTAACGAGGACCTTGCCCCGGAGGCTGAGGCGGTGTACGCCAGCCCAGCGGTTGGCCACCTGTTGTACACCAGTAAGTTTGCCCAGTTGTTGTGATTCGTCGTATAAAAAGGTTTTGACTTCCAATAACCTCCCTTCGGCTGTCCGACCGATAGGGCAGTTATGCAAAAGGTGGTATCCTCCTGGCGGGACCCATGTCACCGCCAGGTTAGTAGGTTGGAGAGTCGGGTTGGTTGTTCTGCCAATATGCAAGCCCGTGGACTTTTGCACGTTGCAGCGTTGTTGGGAGGCGGTACAGTATGTAGATATGTTGTCAAGCACAGCATCAACATCACGCAGGGAGGTGCAAATGTTAGTAGTGTCATCGGCGTAAGCAGTTTGAAACAGACCACGCGTGTGGTGAGGGAGGGGGTAGCCTTGAATACGGCTGTCCTGTTGATGAAGAAAGAAGAGGCCAGCGTGAGCGAGCAGAAAGAGAAGGGGAGAGAGACAGTCGCCTTGTGGGAGAGAGCGTGTGCTATGGCCTATGTGGGATTTATGTCCATTAATTAGTAGGTGCCAAGTGAGGGATTTGATCATGCCTAGACTGACCTTAATAAGTTTAGGTCCAAATCCAAGCCCGTGTAGTATAGCCTCGAGGTATTTCCAACATATGCGGTCGAATGCCTTTTCAAAATCCCAAAATAAAATAAGACCTATAATATTGTTGCGCCATGCGTCATCAACAATGTCCATGATCATGGTGATGCTGTCGCTGATGTGTAGGTTGGACCTGAATCCAACTTGTTCCGGGCCGATCAGATTATCTAGTACACTGTAGAAACGGCGTTGCAAGAGTTTGCTGGCTAGTTTGTAAGGGACTGTGAGCATGCGAATGGGTCTATAATTTTTCCAACTTGTTTTATCCCCTTTTTTGTGTAAGAGGATGAGGATTGTTTCCGACCACTGGCCCACAACAGTTTCGGTGTTCCAGATTTCCAGGATGCATTGGTATAGATCCCTGCCTATGAGGGGCCAGAACGTTTTAAAAAACTCTACTGGAAGGCCATCTGCACCAGGTGCGCTACCGGTTTTGAGATGTTGGAGTGCTAGAGATGTTTCTTCCATAGTGGGGCTGGCGTCTAGTAGAGCTTGTTGTGACGGAGAGAGGCGGTGGGGAATTGCATCGAGGATTTTTTGTGTGGCTGTATTTGCAGACGGGTCGGGTTCTGTTCGGAACAGGGTGGAGAAAAAAGCATGTCCAGATTGTAGGATGTCTTGGGGGGTGGTATGGGTGCCAGTCTCGTCTGTAATTTCTGTGATGGTGGTTTGTGAGCGCGGGGGTGGGATAAATGCAAAGAATTCCTTATTCATTCGTTCACCCTTGACATGCCACCATGTATTTTCCACATCTAGGGCTTCTGCGTGGCGTTCAAGGCGTAGCTTATCCATCTCAGTCTGGCACAGTTGCAGTCGTGTTAACTCGTGCGGGGCTAGGCGGGGTTTGGATTGCAACATAGTAATAACGCGTTTGTAGTAATTGTAGTCTTTGCCTTTTATGCGGCGTTGTTCTAGATCGTAGGCCTTAGAGGAGTCAAGGATGTGCGAGAGGCATGCTTGCATCCAGAGAGTAGTGCTTGGGTATTCTACTTGCTTGGTTTTCCAGTCCCGCCATTGTTCTCGGACTAGGGAGCGAAAGGCGGGGTCAGCCAGCAGCTTTTTATTGAGGCGAGGGACGCCTGGTCCTCTGGGGGGGCTGGAGTGATACACCATGGTGAGAAGGCAGGGGTAGTGATCAGAAAAAACTGTGGAGCGTATGACCTCTGCGTGACAAATGAGGGATGCCCAAAAAGGTGACATAAATATGTAGTCTAGACGGCTAGTGATGCGGGTGCCCTGACGAGTGGACTCTCGAGTGTGCAGATGGTCGCGAGGTTTGATAACATCCTGTAGTGAGAGGCGTGTGAGGTGGTTGGCTAACGAGGTCGTCTCAAGCCCAAGGCCATGGTCTAGGTCAACATTAAAGTCACCCATTAGTATGACCTCATGAGATTGGTCCAGGAGGGGGGCAACCATAGCAAACAAATCATCAAAAAATTTTATACGGTCAGAGTGTTCGTTGGGGGCATATACCGATATAATATAGCCAGTCTTACCGCCCCAGGAGATGCATTGCCGGGTCCAGCGACCCTGCCATGTGTTGGGAGCAGTATCTGTGTGCTGGGCCCATGGGTGCAGTTGAACATGAGGGTGTGGCGGACGTCGATATTGTAGCAATGCAGTGCCTCCACTAGTCCCCCGTGCCCATGCCCATCTGCGTTCCATGTCTGGGGTGCGTCTTGTAAAGGATTGTAGCGCTTTGGCGTCTATTCCAGGAAATTTATGTTCTTGTAGGCCTACCCAGATTTCATGAGATGGGCCGACATAGGGTTGGGTGATACTGGCTAGTTGTGCCTGGAGCGCAGATATTTTAGACTGTCCCTGGGTGCGAACACCATAAGTATTTAAACCCTGAACGTTCCAAGATATTATAGTAAGTTGACTCATAAGTTAGTAGAAGGGGAGAGAATGCAGAAGGATGCGAGCGTTGGCGTACCTCTCATGCCTTGGAAGACGACGCACGCGCCCGCTTGGTTGCGTCGGCTGTGGTGACCGTTGGCTGCGCCCGTTTGGCCGAGGGGTCGTCCTGCGCTGTCGCTTCCTCGATAGAGCCAGTTGAGGAGGGCATCATGTCGAGATCATGGGGTAGGACCGGCAGCCGTGCCGCCGGAACAGGTATGACAACGAGGACAACAGGAGCAATAAAGAGTTAGATAGCGAAAAAAGGTGTCCCATTCCAGGGGTTATGCTGGGGGGAAGCCTGCATTGCACCATCCGTGACTGCAATGTCAGGTTGGGTCTGTATCGGGTGTCATGGTGACTTCCGGTCACCGAGTTATGCGAGAGCCTGTTCCTCAGCAGGATCGCATGGTTAAAGGTGTAAAGGGTGAGTAGAAACAGCACTACCAGGAAGCGTCCAGCTTCCTGAGCTGTTCTACCACTATTCCAGGTCCATTTGTAGTGAGCCGTCACGCTATTCTGTATGCCTCTAGGCATCAGCCGTACTTCCTGTACGCCTTGCCAGCCGACATCACAGATAGCGTGGCGGCTCAAGGACCAAATGAAAGTTGCTTATATGGGTATCGTTAGACGCACCTTTTCACGGCGAATCCGTTGGTATGTCGCTGGTCGCGGATGGCCGAAGCTATCGCCTGCTATCCTCTACGCCGCCATAGCCTCGCTACGTTTTTTTCCTGATCACCTGCATTACACAGTGCGACACGACTCCACGCACATCCAACTATATTAACTCCGACTATATTTACTGAGCCGGACGGTTTGTTGACAGACTCCGTGTTCTGAAGTGCACGTGGCGGCTGCCCATTGACCAAGCACGACGCGCTGTACGGTACGGTAGAATCCACAATCGACCCCGCCGGGTGTGTGGAATCTGTGGCACACGCAGGGTCTGTACAACCCGGCCTTGTGGACGACCGTGAACAACGCGCGTTGAACAATCTTTGTCGGTGTGCAAGTGTCAGCCGTGTCGCCCGGGCCGCTGTGGGCGACGTCGGCTCTTCCTGTACAGGTGGAGCCAAGCAGGACGCGCTGCACGGTACGGCAGAATCCACAATCGAACCCGCCGGGTGTACGGAATCTGTGGCACATGCAGGGTCTGTACAACACGGCCTTGTCGACGACCGTGAACAACGCGCGTTGAACAATTTATGTCGGTGTGCAAGTGTAGGCCGTGTCGGCCTCGAATTCTGCATCGGCATTCGGCAAATAATTTATCACTTGCGTGAGCGAGGTTTTTTCTATCTATCTCTGCACGACAAGATGAGGTCGATGATTAATTTTTGATAGCTAGAATTTCGTCCGGCGATGTTGTTGGTGAGATAAGTAGATGTTGGGCGTCTACTGCTGGGCAGCTTGAACCGTTGCTAATTGATAGATAATTGTCCCCCGTCTGAGGCGGGGAAGCTATGAGTACCGACCTGCCCTTCAGAGATAGCAGCATGGATTCATTGTGCGATTCGAATTGGGAGAATATACCAGCAGAGCTGCTTGCACAGATAGTCAGTCATCTTTCCGTCGCTGCTCGCATTCGAGCCATAACAGTCTGCACAGCGTGGGCTCGCTCGCTCGTGCAACCTTGCCACTGGACAGTGTTGGATCTTGCATCGGTTAGAGAAAGTACGATCGAAATAACCGACAATATTGTCCGCAATGCGATCTCACTAAGCAAGCCTGCGACCCATCGCCGCTACACCTTTATGCGGAGCACATTCGACGAATTGGGCTCGCACGGCGAATCCGACGACGTGCCACTTCTGACGACGCTAATATTGACCGGCTGCAGATTGGTGACAGAAGCTATAATCATGGATCTGGATGCCTGGCCACATCTCGTGGAGCTTTGCATTCATGACTGCTTCTCAATATCACTGCGGAGGCTTCAAGCACTCGAGTCGTTGCAACGGTTGACCCGTCTGGAAGTGGACGTCGGAGATGTCGGTTCAAAGAACTGCTTTGGAAGCAGCCTTCATCCAGCTCTGGCATCGGCTCTCCAGAGGCGCCAGATTAGGAGACTGGACCTGGGCGGTAAGCAGTTGTTTACATTTCGCCCCTTGTTTTCCATTCTTTCTGCTTCGCCTGTGGTTGCTGGCTATGCTTGTTCACGAAGTGAAAATGTTGGTACGCTATCGTCGATACCCTGCCCTACCCAGGGTGGCCTGTTATCCTTACCTCCTGCGACGGATAGGAGAAAGTTATGAGATCTGATGTGTAATTACTTGGTGCAATATGGGTGTTTGTGGCGCCCCTGACTGTGCTACACGCTGACACCGAGCTGGAAACGAACCAAGAGACCTCTCTGTCTGTTGCCACCCTGCTGTTACTAATTGTATTTGTGTGATTGGATACTCACTATCCGCCGCACCCATCACTTGTCTGCGTGGTGGAATGACATCACCTATGCGGTGGAACGACGTCCAACTGTCTGCAGACAACGACCTGGGCGACGCAGGAATTACGGTGCTGGCATCCGCGATAGGGAAGGACGCCCCCCTCATATATGTGCACCTGAGCGGTGAGCCTAGGTCCGGGCGAACCGAACCCCCGGAGAAGGGGGGGCTCTCGCGAAGCTTAGGCGGGTCAAACCTGCTGGTGCTGCCTGCCATCATGTGCCGTCGATTGGCATAGTGCCGAACGATGCTCACCAATACCTCTATGTTGTGTGGTGTTGTATGTTTACACCTATTTTTTATCATGTGCTTTTGCTTGCAACCTCTGTGCTGTTTGGACCACTGTGTTTGTCGGGACAAGTCAGTGTTGGGAGAGTAACGGGGGGGAAAGTGAGAAAAGAGAAGGCTTGGGGTAACGAGGGCGCAAACCCATGATTTCTCATGGTTCAGCGCGTGGTCGTTAGGTGTGGTCGTGCGGCAGGGTACTCGTGAGGTGAGCGAATATACATGCAAATAGGTAACGAAGCCATTAGGTACTTAGCAATTGGGCAATCAGGTATCAAGATACGAAAGTAATCATGCGGGGTATTTACGCACAATCAATTTCCTCACAATCTATTTGGTCCCGCTGCGCAAATGGAGTGTCTAATGTAAACAAAGACCAGGGCAGTCACGCATGTATAAATCATCGGCGTGATTGATGCATGCTATGCGTCCATGACATGTTCTGTGCAATATGTTTGTTGGCATAGTATAATTCATCTTGGCATATGTGCTGGTTGTCTTATCGCACATGTGCTTTGTTAGTACGATTAGTAGCACTAGATTAGTAGTACTAGTATCTTTCCAGTACAGGATTGAATGTACCTAAGTTCTTGCATCCACCATTGTCAAAACCCATTAGTAGCACGGCCACAGTGTCACGCCCTGTGATGGTTGGTTCAGTCAGTACAGCTTTTTGTCACCGTACTTTCTACCCATTCAAGCACGTACACACAGGCTGCTCTTTTCCTTGTCCTTGCTCCGAAACCCTGCTGTTCCAAGCAAATGGCACAACCCTTCCACCCCCCTTCCACCACCCCTCCACCACCCCTCCACCACCCCTCCCCCACCCCTCCCCCACCCCTCCACAACCCCTCCGTCGCCCTTCCCTCGTCCCTCCATCGCCCTTCCATCGCCCTTCCATCCGCACTCACTCCATGTGTTTATCAACTATTTGTTGATCAACAATCGTTTGCGCGCTTCTATATATACTTGTTATCTGTTTGTTGATTCTCCGCCCCACTGTGCTACCGTGTCCCCACGCCCCCCTTCCCCAGGCAGCGGCATCTCCCACCTGGCCAGTCATCCCCTAACCCCCTTCCCCAGGCAACGGCATCTCCCACCTTGACCGTCATCCCCTACCCTCCTTCCCTAGGCAGCGGCGTCACCCACCTTAACCGTCCCTCCCTAACACCCTTCCCCAGACAACGGCATCACCCACCTGAGCAGTTTCCGCTGAGTTCAGTCCGTCAATCCCTGACGGCCACCCCCCGCTTGTCATGCCCCTCCCCGCTAACACCCTTTCCTAGGCAATGCCATCAGCAAGCATGGGGTCGCGGCGCTGGCCGATGCATTCAGCCACAACGCGACACTGCAGAAACTGGACCTGCGCGGTGAGGGGCCAGTAGGGTTGCTGCGCAGCCAGCGAGGGGGAAATCACTATGATTGCAGTTAGTCAGGGGATGAGGGGATGGGTGTGGATGCAAGTGTTGTGCTCCTGCGCGGGGAGGGGATGCTTACGGGTGCTAGTAATAAATGATGGGGGCATGGGACGCAAGGGATGTACCTGCGCAGTGAGGGGGCAGGATACGGATGCGAGTAGTGGCGGGTGGGGTATGTGAGAGGGGGGGGGAGGGAATGTGCGTGCGTGGTGCGGTCGGTTCGTGGACCTGCGCTGTGGAAGGGTTGGCGGTGGGGTCCATTTGTGCACTTGCACGGTGAGGGGTGGGGGGTGGGGCATGAGTGCAGAATAGTGAGAATAGAAGTGAGAATAGAAGTGAGAATAGAAGTGAGAATAGAAGTGAGATGTTTTGGTGAGGAGATATTTTGATGAGTATGGGTATGGATGCAAGTAGCAGACCGTTGAGGGGGGGGGGGGGAGGGTTGGGGGGGGGGTGCAGGGGGGAATGAAAATGGATGCAAGGAGTGGACTCGTGGTGTGGAAGGGACGGGAACTGGCATGCGTGTAGCCAGCCTGCATGTGACGACTTGTGCGGATGCAAGTAGGTGGGCCTGTGGGGGGGGGTGCGCGGCAAATCGCGCTAGGTGTTAGAAAGGAGCTTTGTCGGCAGTGTACGAATACTAGCTTACCTTGTGGGGTGCGGGGTTTCCTTAGCGGGTTGCATACAGATCGGCACGAGTAGTTACGTACCAGGGGGGCTAGTACCCAGGTACCTAGGTGGCGGTCCCGGCAACCAGGGAGCCAGTGCACTTCGAAGTCTGGGGATGCGATTAGCCGGCCTTGTCTTATCAGCCCTCCTTGGGGCTGCGAGTTATTGCCATCATCCAAACGCAATCACTTGTGACTTTTTGTAAGCAAATCTTCGTGCTTGTACATAATGGGCGTTTTAAAACTAGCGCTTGGTAACTTTGGCTTCTGCTCTTTTTTGCGTAATTTTCATCTTTCATCTTCATTCTCACTGCATGGTTTTGCCTCATGTCTTCATTCATGCCCCTGCGCCTTGTACCATCTTGTACCAGGCAACGCGCTGCTTGGGGACAAGGGCGCGCAGGCGCTGGCATCCGGCCTGGCACTTAACACGACACTTGAGCAGCTGGACCTGAGTAGTGAGTTGCATAGACAAGGACCAACGTTAAAGATGGTGCCCGCCCACGTGGTGAAGGGGTGGACCTGAGCTGTGAGCAGACCGGACAAAGCTAGTAGGGTATGTGCTTGTGTGGTGAAGGTGTGCACCTGTAGGACCAAGGTTTCCATCGATTTGGTTTGCTGTACTGGTCGGCGTGTGGCACCCCTCATGGCCTGTCCCCGTGTAATCAAGTTACCGTGCCGCCAACCTCTGGATTGCGTGGCCCCCATGTCACCATCCCCATCCCTGCCTCCAACTACCTGTCTGCCCTGACGCCATTCCCGTCCTGATACCCCACCCCTCGTGGTTCTCCTGCCACCCGTCACGTCCACCCCGATCCTTTGTCCTGCCACCCGTCACGTCCACCCCGATCCTTTGCCCTTTGTTCTCACTTCCATCGGTCGCCAGGCCCAAGCGGTCCAACAGGCGCCTGCCGGCACGGCCGAGTTCAGCTACGGCTATTCTGCGGACTGGCTAGGCACGCCGCAGAACTGGCTGGGTGGGCCGAAACTAGTCGGCTTGGCCCGCCCACGCACCGGCCCGGATGCATGGGCAAAGAACCGGGTGCTTGGAAACAGATTCGGGCATGGAACGTTGGCGGTTACACGGTTCTACCACCTCGCGCTTTGCCCGGCCTGCGGCGTCATTACATGACGTATCCGATGGTAGACCTTGGTTTGTGATTTCGTTATATGACGTATCAGAGGGTAGGTGACCATAGGCACGCCAACGGGGCGTCGTCATCAAGGAAACAGCCAGCGCAGGCCGGAAATCGGGAGAAGCTGGACAATGGTAGCCCGTGAGCATGCCGATATACTGTCCGTGCCATCGAGTCGTTCATGACGAGTAAGACGAACTGTGGTGGAGACGTGTAGCCTTGTCCATTGATATTGTGGTTGGCATATATGTACGGCGACTAGATGGCCCAACCAACCAACCAACCGACCAACCAACCAACCAACCAACCAACCAACCAACCAACCAACCAACCAACCAGTCAACCAACCGACCAACCAACCAACCAACCAACCAACCAACCAACCAACCAACCAACCAACCAACCAACCAACCAACCAACCAACCAACCGACCAACCACCCGCCCAACCAGCCGCCCAACCAGCCAACCAACCAACCAGCCAACCAACCAACCAACCAACCAACCAACCAAACAGCCAGCCAAACAGCCAACGCACCCACCCACCCACCCACCCACGCACACCGTCATTGCCTGGCCTGGTGGACATCCATGCGCATGCGCAGGTTGGTACCCCCTTCTGGGGGCGCGATTGATACGCTGGCGAGATGTCGACCTCCCGTGCCGACGAGCTCACGAACCGGCTTCTTACCCTCGTGGGCCTGGTACGTGGGACCTACAACTGAGTTAGTGCCAACGTTTTCCCCACTCGCGGGACAAGGCGCGCGGCTCCCCCACCAGTTCTGCTTGCCGTCCCCTCCCCTGAGGATAAGCCGCGGTTCCTCTCTCGTCGCAATCGCTTGCACGACATCACCTGGACACTAGCTGGACGACGACCTGACCCCCGCTCAGCAGCAGCAGCGGTGTGACCCGTTGCCCGAATATCTCCGCCACGAGCAGGACGCCCCAGACGCCCACGGTGTACTGGAGGGGCCGGGAACTGATGATCGACCACAGGACGTGGACGCCCCCCACGGGCTAGAATATGCTGCTTAATAGCCCTATACGGAGTCGCTGCCGGCAAGGTAGCCATGCGTAGAATGTCTGCCTAGATGCGGCAAAGTACATGGTCACGTGCCGCCAACGCACGGAACACTACCAGCCCAGTGGCCTCGGCCTAATCCTAGTTCTGCCATGCTACGCCCCGGCTATGATATCAAAGAGACAACCAGCGATGATATGTTTCCTTGCCCGCGCTCCTTGTTATGACACGCTCCGATGGGTCTTATTGCGCCCACCGTTTGCCGGGACGTTGGCACGTCCTTTTAGCTAGCGCGCCCGACCGCAGCTGTGACATGCCTTAGGCACGAAGGAGACGGGGGGGGTCTCTGCCCCGTCCCCTGCCGTGCGCACACGGGGATTAAGCGCCCTGCGCGATGTAGGTAGCCAACCCTAGGGGTCCCGTACGGCGTGCTTAATGGAATTCATCGAGGTGCATGTGCATTTGTGCACCCATAGTAGGTGGCAGCTATCGCGTAGACCCGTCAGCAGGGTGGGGGTGGGGGTGGGGAGCCAACTGTTAAATTAAATTAAAGTTATCTCATAACACGTCTCCACCGGGAGATCATGTAGCTCGTATTCCTTGGTGGATGGGTGGGGTGGAAGGAGCCGCGTAATCGAACTAACCTAACTCCAGTCTAGCTAGTCTGGAAAAGCCCCAACTACCCTACTCGTCGTGCAAAACGCCTCGTCCGCTTGGGGGGGGGGGGGGGGGGGGGGGGGGGGGGGGGGGGGGGGGGGTTTGCCCACAGGGTCGGGCGTGTGAGCCTTGACAATCCGCTTCCACCGCGTCTTGTTCTGCATGGGGGTCCAAAGAAGGGAGAGAGAGTGGGTACAGTATTCAATCTGGGCCGGGAACAGTAGGTCATCCAGCAACATCTGTGCGTAGTTCGTGACATGTTTCCCTGCCTTTTTGGCAATGCCCTCGGGGCCAGGCCATGCCGGAATGGGCCGCCCTGGCCTGGCCAAGCCGCTGGGGTCCGGCCAGACCAAGGGCGGCGTCGACCTCGCTGGTGCCAGCCATATAGTGTAGTGAAATCCGTGCTAACGTATACCACTGTTCCTGGGCACGTGGCGATCCAACGCCATACGTGAAGCGAGGCGACCAGTGTGTCCCACCCACGCTGCACGTGTGTCACGGGATGCCGGTCATGGTGTTACTTGCCATATCTGTCCCAGGTAACTTTGTCACATAACAAGTTGGCCATTCGTTACTTAGTATCGATATACGGGGGCACGGAGCTCTTTATTCCCCGCGCACGATGTCTCCGGCCCAAGGCGGGAATATGCACATGTAGGTCCACTACTACGCAGTCAGATGCCAGCGGCCCTGGCGTGATCAGTAACTCGCTCCTGACCGGGACCTAGCGCAGCAAACTAACCATGAGAACCAGAGATGTCTCAATCAATTAATCCTGCGTGCTAGCGTGATGTCCTTGGTGGCCACACAACCACAGGGGAACCGAAACATCCGTCCTTCTCTCACCATCCGGGATATTTGCATGGCACGGGTGCAGTCTGAAATGCGCGGTAGCGCCACTTGGGATATGTATACAGGGTGGGTGCATTGCGAGTAAAACAGCTCCCTGTGTCTGCAGACGCATAGGGGACGCAATCGCACCAGGTTGTCCCTGCTTGACGTCAGGGTCGTCCGTACCCTGGGTAGTACAACCTGTTGACGTCAGCGCGGAACCTTCTCGACACCTATGTAACAAGTGTGCTCGATCCGTTTGGGCCTAGCTCTATCATGCCTGCGTCCAGAATACATCGCTCACTCTGTACATGTGTCCAGGATTCGAGTTTTGTACCACTTCTCCCGTCTGGCCATGACACGACGAAACGGGCGCTGCAGCGATTGAGACATGCGTGCATGGTGAACACCTAAACAGGGCGTGCCTCGGCCACAGCATACATGCAGGCTTGCGTGTCCTTGGCCCTGTCGCCAATTGCACCGTCCAAGGGCTCGGTGTGCGTGCAGTGTGCCATGCTGTCCACTTCACGCCACTCGGTGGCCCTGCCGACGCGCCGTAGGAGCTGCCAGTGCACTGGCCATTTATACACGAGGACGGCGCAGAGCCACGCGGTCACGTCGTACTGTTTACGCTCCTTGCCCCCCACCGCGATGCGTACCGTGATCTCTTCCGGCAGTCGCTGCTCAGTCTCTACCGGCAGTCGGGGCCCGAACAGGTTCGTGATCGGGATCACGGAGGGGACGGTCTGGAAGACACGCACACGTGGTTGCCACATACCGTCGCACGTCTCGCTGCACAAGGTGTCCCCGTGGTGGCCCCCTTTGGTCAGCGCCTCCTGGACGACGGCGACGATGGGGCTACCTGACGTGCACTTGTACCCGCAGCAGATAGGAAGTTTCACGAGCATCTCCTCGTCGGGGCGACATCCGTGGGCCAGCTCGCGGAGGTCGCACCCCTTCAGGTGCCACATCACAGCACTCAAGCTGCTGTCAGCACTAAGTAGCCTGCCCACCTTCTTCCCCGCATATTCGGCGCATGCTTTCCGCACCTTGTCCTGGCACTTCTCAAAGGTTGCGCGCTCATCCCCTGCTTCGATGGCGATCATCCACCGGATGATGTCCAGGCCCAACGCGCATCGCTTGGGGTCATGGTCACGACCCCTCGCTCGACACGTGATAATTTCTCCTAGCCCGACCCCGCCACCAGACACCGCCGCAGCTCCTGCGGCTTCGAACTCGATAGCAGCGTCCGGGGCACAGCTATTCTTGTCCCATGCACCCGTGTACTCCCGGCCAGCCGTCACCGTGTCGGCACCGTGCTGCTTCAGGAGTGCTGCACTCGTCGTGCAGTGTATGCAGCCGTGGTCGGGACCAGGACACTCTGGCCGAAACGAGGGGTCGTTAGATGCATCTATCTCAGGTGGCGTGCCAGTGGGTCCATCATCGCAGACGAGGGGATTATCCTTGCTCGCGCCCGGCGCCTCCCCCGCCGCCTCCACCCTCGCACGCTTCCTCTTCTTCCCTCCATTCCCAGCGGCCCGCTTCCTCTTTTGCACACCTGGCGCCGCCCCCCCGTCCCCTGGGCCGCCGCACTCGCCTGAGGCTCTCCCGCTGCCCCCCCTTCCTCGCTGCGTTCGCTCGCTGCATTGGAGCCCGCTTCCTCTTTTGCAGCCCTTGCGCCGCCCCCCCCGTCCCCTGAGCCGCCGCACTCGCCCGAGGCTCTCCCGCCGCCCCTCCCCTCCTCGCTGCGTCCGCTCGCTGCATGGCAGCCCGCTTCCTCGTCCGCGGCCCTAGCGCCGCCCCCCCGCCCCCTCTGCCGCCGCACTCGCCTGAGGATCTCCCGCCGCCCCTTCCGCCCCCTCCGCCTCCGCCTTCCCCACCGTCCCCTCTGCCGCCCCCCTGTTATCTGCGACCCCCCCTCCCCCGCCGTCCCCTCTGCCGCACCCCCCGTCCCTGAAAGCACCTCCTCCCCCGCCGTCCCCGCCGCGACCACCGTCCCCGCTCCCGCCCCCCTCTTCCCTGCAAGCCCCTCCTCTCCCGCCGTCCCCGTCGCGTTTGCCGTCCCCTCTGCCGCCCCCCTGTTATTTGCGACCCCCCTCCCCCGCCGTCCCCGCCGCGTTCGCCGTCCCCTCTGCCGCACCCCCCGTCCCTGAAAGCCCCTCCTCTCCCGCCGTCCTCGCCGCGTTCGCCGTCCCCGATGCCGCCACCATGTTAACTGCGACCCCCTCCACCCCACTAGGAACTCGCTACTGAGAAAACTGAGATTTCCTGAGATTTCCTGAGATTTCCTGAGAAAAAAACTGAGATTTCCTGAGATTTCCTGAGATTTCCTGAGATTTCCTGAGATTTTCCTGAGATTTCCTGAGATTTCCTGAGAAAGTGACCTGAGATTTCCTGAGATTGGCCTGAGAAATTTGGCTTTTTCTCAGGAAATCTCAGGAAATCTCAGGGCTAAGTGGAAACTGAGATTTTACGTGGACACTGAGATTTTTTTTTCTCAGGCTGAAAATCTCAGGGCATTTTCTCAGGCGCTGAAAATCTCAGGGCATTTTCTCAGGCGCTTAAAATCTCAGGGCATTTTCTCAGGCGCTTAAAATCTCAGGGCAATTTCTCAGGCATGCCATTGCCAGAATTAAATGTGTATTCTAACAAGCATAACACCATCATGCAATAAATCCAACAATTCATTAATGAATTAAATACGTTATTAGCACATCTTGTGGTATTAGGCGTGGCATTCATGGCATCACGCTGTTTGATAGTAATGAACTTATGTTTCATTGTGGCATTCTGTGACTCATCATTTCAATACCATCAAAATATAAAACATCGACTCAAAACTGCTCTCATCCTATTTCTGGATTGCTAGCTGATGGCTCATGGCCATATAACAGCTGGCATGCCAGAGCCCAGCAACGGTGGTTTCACTCAATATTGATGTGTACGTCTTCTCGTCGAGCTTGTATGCTCCACGATCTGCATCAAGTCATCCCCCAAAGAAAGAAAGCATACAGAAAGCAAGGAGTTAAATTTACAAACATGATAATAATGCCATATGCAACATGATATTCCAAGAATGATATAGAAGGCGGGCATGCTGCCATGCATTGCGTGACTGCGTGCAGGCGTGCAGCTAGGTGTGCGTGCGTGGGCGAGTGCGTGCAGTTGTGCATGAGTGCGTTTGTGCAGGCGTGCCTTGGCGGGTGGGTTGATGGCTGTGTGCAGGCGTGCGTGAGTGGGTGCGTGAGAGTGTGCAGCTATGTGTGCGTGTGCGTGCACTTGTGCATGTGCGCGTTTGTGCAGGCGTGCCTTGGTGGGTGGGTTGATGGCTGCGTGCATGCGTGCGTGCGAGGGTAGGTGCGTGGGAGTGTGCAGCTAGGTGTGCGTGCGTGCAGTCGGTGGGCGTGGTGAAGTCTCCGGGGTGTCGCTGTGGACATGGGTGGGGCACTGGACTCGTGGGTGATACCGTTGTGGGAGGTGAATTGGGTGGGTACTCGTGGTCCTGGGTATTGTAGAGTGTGTGTGTGTGTGTTGGACTATTGGGGGGACCCCCCCCTTTGGCGGGGGTCATGGGGGACATTGTTATGGGTTGATTATGTAGTAGTTGTGAGTCGCAGTTGTAGGTAGCTCGTGCGTAGGTCACAGGTTCGTGTGAGGGTTGGGGATGCTTGGGTTGCGTGGGTGGCTTGGGTATGGTACGTAGGCGGGCTTGCCGGTGGTCGGTGCAGCAGTGTCAGTTATGGTTGAGTGGACAGCTGATTGGTTGCCCCGGAGGCCGGGGTGGATGGTTATGCTTCACGTGGATGGTGGGGTGGAGTCATCGTATGTTGGGGCAGCGGGGGGCGGGGTGGGCGGGGTGCAGTGGTGTAGGGGAACCTCGTTGTGGGGCGGTAGGTTTGTTTAGTAGGTGGTTTGTTATGTTGGTGTGGAAGGTGGTGTATGTAATACGGAAGGGTGGTAGTCAGATAGGTTGGTTTGGGGGGACTCAAGGTGGATGGTCGGGTGGGTCATCGGATGGTTTGGGGGAGGAGGGCGGTGTTACGGTGTTGTGGGGGACCTCAGCGTGGGGGCGAGAGTAGTCCGTAGTCAGGTGGGGATGGATAACGGCATGTGGATGTCTGTGACGTATATTTGTGGGTGGGGCGGGTATGGAACAGGCAGGGGAGTGGGGCGAGTGGGAGTTAGCGGGGTGGAGGGTGCTGGCATTGTGGCGGGATGGTTGGAGGCACACGGACACACGTAATGGCAAGAGTAACTGCATGCATAGCAACATTGGACCAGCTGTTCCTAGAACATCTGCAACCCTCAGCATGCAACAACCAACAGCAACTGACAACTGCCGACAGTGACAACGTTAGCAAGATGTGACGCCAAGTCCACTGGAGACCCCGATGTAATTTCAGGTGGTTCCCAGTCCTGCCGTGTACTTCACTTAATTCGGGGCCGCACACTTCGTTTGGTGCAGCAAGGGCTCGTGGCCGGTATGGTGGTAGCCGGTAGGCTTGATTGCCATGGATATCCGGCGTGGCGGAGGGGCCGCAGGGAGCGAGGCACCATGGAGGAGGCGATGGAGCGATTGAAGAAATGTAGGCAGTAGCCCGGTGCCCAGCAGCAGCGGAAGTGGAAATATTGCTTGACGCGGTGCGTGCGGTGGGATGGGTAGGCACTGCCTGCCATCACCCGGACATTTCCTGTTACGGCACAGCCCGCAGTCGGCCATATTGGAGCAGACGGGCCTTGCTGCGAATCGAGGGCGTGATATTGCACGGGAAAAATCATGCCGAGAGTCTCAGGGCGTCTCGCATGGCGACAGCTGCAGCGTGAGGGCCGACAAGCTCGAGATGCAGGTCTCGTCGGTACATGTGGGCCACTGGTGAGGTCGCCAATGTGATGGAGCCCTCTCCATCGTGCCAGTCGGACATCACTCAACAGCCAACAACGATCTTTTGTGCGACCAGCAGCCTCCGAATTCCCTAAGTCCGGACTCCGGACGCAGCGCCCCTCTCCAACGGACTGCACGCGGAAATTTGAAATTCAGCCCGAAGGGCACGCGCCGCGCCAGAGCTGGCACAGGAAGTGGACGTTGCACGTGAATTGGAGAACGCCACCGTGACAAAGACCAAGGCGATAACGGCAGGTACGCAGCCTTGGCAGCGCCATAATTTTACTTGGACACCATGCGCGGTGCTGTAGGCAGCCATATATATATCATTCACAGTGACTCGATGTAAAGTCGGGTGGTGTAATAGCGACATCACCGGGCCCGCTACGTTTTTTGTAGCGGGCCCGGCACCAACCAAGTGACGTGACTCTGCCAGATGATGATTTGATAACGCAGTTCAGCATTATCAAACGTGAACGTCAAGCACTCAATCGGCGAGTTTTTCGTGAGCCAGGAAGCGCTCTTCTCTAGGTATTCCTGTGGTTTCGCAGTTCCCTACATCTTGTGAGGTACATAGGGACAGTTTAGGTGAGAATACCAGGCCCTCTCTCTCTCTCTCTCTCTCTCTCTCTCTCTCTCTCTCTCTCTCTCTCTCTCTCTCTCTCTCTCTCTCTCTCTCTCTCTCTCTCTCTCTCTCTCTCTCTCTCTCTCTCTGTCACTATCTCACTTTCTCGGTCCAAAAATCAAGCCATCACTCACAAACAGCCACGCGACTGCTGTGCTCTCACGCCGTCTCATTACACACAACTGATTTAGGTAATGCAACGTTGTTGGCGCGTCAAGGCGTCGGGTATTCATCTCACTTAAGATCGTTGTGTGTTCCCTTTGCTGCTTTGCTGGATAACGCATGTTTCCCTTGCATGCAGGCAATCTACCTAACACAACCATGGCGCACACATCGGCCAGCCCAGCATGGCGGGGAGGGCACCTGCGGACACAGATTTTGTAGGCTCTGAGCCCTCATCACATCGCTGTAGCACTGGACAGTCTCCTGCGGTAAATTTCTAGAAAGTCGTCCATTAATTTCAGCAATGATCGCTGGGACAGCCCTACGCGGATGTTATACTGCATTTGTAAGATGCTTGTGGCTGTGCATCTTGCCCGCCACCCTCGGACTGTGATTGAGTGCACTTCTCCTTCATGTGTTTTGTCAGTACAGTTTGTCATGCTAATGTAATGCAGAAAACCGCAATTCAGGCAGCAAGGTAGCAGCCATGTTGATTTTGATGATGATGATGATGATGACTTGGTTTAGGTGGTCTTTTGAACTTGTTGATTTTAATGAAATAAGTTTACCTGTGCGTGGTGTTGATTTGTCAGTTTGCTACGCCTTTGGTTGTCATGTTGACGTTTGTCATGTTAACATTTGTGGACATTTTGTCATGTTAACAATTTTTTTGGCCTTCGTTTGTTAACGTCTTGACATTTCTTGACACATCACCTTGGTTTGTCAGTGTATTGACATTTTTTTCCGTGTTGATATGTTGATATTTCAAAGATTGTCAAGGTTTTGTCAACCTTTCAACATTCTGTCAAGGTTTGTCAAGCCTTTGATGTTATCATGTCAAGCTTTTGTCAAGTTCTGTCAAGGTTTGTCAAGGTCATGTCAGTTGATATGTCAAGAATCTATATTACTAATTTGGCAATGTAAGGTAATCCGACACTATTCAGGGCATCACCGAGTACGCGGCCAATCCAGAAGGGGCGGACTGACTGACCACCAATCCGCGCCAAGCGCACGGAAGAACTGCCAACCAATCCGCGCAAAGCTCCCAGCGAGCGAAGCGAGCGGCCGCTTTAGCGGCCTCCTCTCTGGAGGGCAGCGAAGGAGACCGTCAGTCCGTCACGATTCCTCTCCGGAGTGCAGCGAAGGAGTACGCTTCTACGAACTACAGTATGCGTCTACAGCGGGCAGCGGGCAGTCCCTCCATGGTCTCTCTACCGCCAAAAATTGATTAAATTTTTTTTTTTTTTGGCTGTGTGAAGCCAGCGGGTCACACTAGAACTATTTGACAATTCTTGACAAACAATTGTCAAAGTTTGTCAACACTCCGTTCCTAGTGTGGCAGCGAGGATGGCATGCCTGCACCAAGGAAGAGGAGGGGTAAGCAGCCTGCAGCAGAAACTGATTCCTCCATCTGCAGCGGCAGTGATAATGGTAGCCAAGAGGATGTGGCTCCACCTAGCAGCGACAGTGATGACCCATGCAGCTACAATGCGTCTGAACCTGCACGGGGAAGCGTGGACGGAGGGGGAGAGGAAGGAGGCAGCCTGCAGCAGAAAATGCTGCTGATTCTGCCCGTGGTGGCGATGGCCGCGAGTATGCGGCTGAACCTACGCGGGGGAATCGTGGGCAGAGGGGGAGAGGGGGTAGGCAGCACAAGAATGTGGCTGAACCTAGCCGGGGCGACCTTGCACCAACGAGGAGAAGTGCAAGGGCGTATGGAAAAGTGAGCTACGCTGAAGCAGATTGTAGCAACTCGTCTAGTGACTGAAATTGATGTTCTTATTAAACTTGAAGAGCTGTACTCCAACTGCACAAGAAATTATTATAATTTGTAATCAAAGTGATTTCTGGTTGCGTGGTATGAATGCGATTTCTCTGTGTGCATGAGGTTTCTCAGTTTTTCTCAGGCCTTAAGTTTCCCAGATTTTCTCAGTCTCAGATTTTCTCAGGCAGCAACCTGAGAAAAAAACGGGCGCCTGAGAAATTTCGTTCCTGAGAAAAAAAAATCTCAGGCCAGGCGACTTTCTCAGGCTGATCTCAGTTTTTTCTCAGTTTTCTCAGTTTTCTCAGGTGATTTTCTCAGTTTTCCTGAGAAAACTGAGATTTTTCTCAGTTGATCTCAGGAAATCTCAGGAAATCTCAGGACATCTCAGGAAATCTCAGGAAATCTCAGGCAGCCTTCCTGAGAAAACTGAGAAAACTGAGAAAAATCTCAGATCTGAGTTCCTAGTGCCCCGCCGTCCCCGCCGCGTTCGCCCTAGGGGATGAACCTCCCTCCTTGCACGCTTGTCCTCCCTTCCCCGCCTCTGCGTCACCTGCCCCCCCCGGCGCCCTCCCCGGCTGCACAGAGTCCCGCTGCCGCGGCAGGCTCCGTGTTGGTGCCTGGCCGACGCAGGGCAGCACAGCGGTCGCGTGTCCTGGCTGCCCAAGCGAAGCCGTTGCTCCATGCACATGGTTGCCTCCCAGCTGCACATTCCCACATAACAAAGTAAACCAAGGAGTATAGGGGGGAGGCGTAAGCCCCCCCCGGCCACAAGGGTGCGCGTTTGTCTCCAGGCACGCCCATGGGTGCACGCCATCACCCGGTCACGCCCATCCACGTCCACCCATCGCCCCATCACGCCCATCCATGCCCTCGCATCGCCCCAACACGCCCATCCACGCACACCCATCGCCCCATCACGTCCACCCATGCATGCCCATCGCCCCAGCACGCCCACCCACGCACACCATCGCCCTGTCACGCCCATCCACCCGCGCCTTTGCCCCATCGCGCCCATCCACGCGTGCCACCGCCCCATCACACCCACCCACTCATGCCAGCACCCCAGCACGCCCACCCACGCATGCCCACCACTCCGTCACGCCCATACATGCCCTCACATCACCCCAACACGCCCATCCACGCACACCCATCGCCCCATCACGCCAATCCATGCCCTCCCGTCACGCTATCACGCCCATCCATGCCCTCACATCACCCCAATACGCCCATCCACGCATGCCAGCACCCCAGCACGCCCATCCACGCATGCCAGCACCCCGTCACGCCCATCCGTGCTCTCCCAATACCCCATCACGCCCATCCATGCCCTCCCTTCACCCCATCACGCCCATACATGCCCTGCCATCACGCCACGACGCCCGTCCACGCACGCCCAGCACGCCCATCCATGCCCTCACAGCACCCCATCACACCCATCCGCGCACCCCATCGCCCCATCACACCCATCCACGCATGCCAGCACCCCAACACGACCACCCATGCCCTGCCGGCACCCCATCACACCCACCCACGCATGCCATCGCCCCATCGCGCCCATCCACGCGTGCCACCGCCCCATCACACCCACCCACGCATGCCAGCACCCCAACACGCCCATCCGTGCTCTCCCAATACCCCATCACGCCCATCCATGCCCTCCCTTCACCCCATCACGCCCATACATGCCCTGACATCACGCCACGACGCCCATCCACGCACGCCCAGTACGCCCATCCATGCCCTCGCAGCACCCCATCACACCCATCCACGCATGCCAGCACCCCATCACGCCCACCCACGCACACCCACCACCCCGTCACGCCCATACATGCCCTCCCGTCGCCCCAACACGCGCATCCATGCCCTGCCGGCACCCCATCACACCCACCCACGCATGCCATCGCCCCATCGCGCCCATACATGCCCTCCCATCGCCCCATCACACCCATACATGCCCTCCCATCGCCCCATCACACCCATCCACGCATGCCAGCACCCCATCACGCCCACCCACGCACACCCACCACCCCGTCACGCCCATCCATGCCCGCACATCACCCCAACACGCCCACCCACGCACACCCACCACCCCAGCACACCCGCCCATGCCCTCCCATCACGCCATCACGCCCATCCACGCACACCCGTCACCCCATCGCGCCCGTTCATGCCCTCCCATCACGCCATCCCGGTGTCCCCGGTGAGCTCCCCTGGACCCCGCCCCGTGCCCACCGTTTCCATGCCCGCCAAGCCCGTTGCAGCCACCCCGGGGTGCTCCCGAAGCTCCCTGGCCGGCGCCCGTTCCCGGTCACCCTGCACAATTCCAGCAAGCGGGGCCACCGCATCGGTGGTCCACAACGGCGTATGAGTAACCGCCGTTGCACGCGCACGGCTGATGGCTTAACGACGGGGTGCAACGGGCGCATGTGGTGGGGTGTAATGGTCGACCGTAGGTTTCACGGCGTGGTGGGACGGCAATCAAACGAAAGAACAACATCCCTCGCCTGTAAACTCACGTCGCACTTTGCCGTGGAGGATGCTCCGTGAGCAACAACCACGCGTTGACGCGGTGGCGTCGCAGTTGCATCGAGTCCCTCGCCGGTCGTCGCCGCGGTGCCCCTCGCCGCGCGGTGGCCGCGGAGGCCGCGCGACGCCTCCCGCAGCGCTTGTTCCGCCAATGTCTGGGCCTTTGTATGCACAAGTTCGATGGAGGCAGGGCTGTCCTCTCTGAACCACCCCTCCGCACGCGCTACACCCTCGTCGGCGGCCGCCAGCCAAGGGACGGAGGCACACGCCGCCTCTAACAGGTGGATGGCCGTCACGACAACGGATGGCGGTGGCAGCACGCCGCGTCCCGCGCAGTCGGCCTGCCCACCCTGCACTGGGTGCCCCGCGCACGCATCCGTGGCTTGGGCATGAAACGCCCCTGGCGCGGTCGGTGGCTGTTCCACCGGTTGACCTCTTCGCGCCAGTTCCGCCTCTGCGGTCGCACACTTCTGGTCCCAGTAGGTGCGTAGCCTATTCAGGCGCCCCAACTGCGCAGCACAGGCGGGTGTCCACGGTTGACGAAACACGCGTCAGCGAGGGGGGGGGGGCACGAGCGATAGCAAGCATACCGTGGCAAGGTCGGTGAAGTCTAGCTTACTATTGTGCTCGTAACCCGGGTGCTGGGTGTTGGGGGGGCATTGCATGCACCCGTCCCCGTCCATCAACAGCGCCATCAACGGCGACTCACCGCTCGGGTGCCCTGCAGCCTCCTCTTCCGAGACCGGCCCCCGCCCTCCTCCCCGTCGACCATGTACATGCTGGTCCACGACGCCGGGTTCGCCTGTCTCCACTTGCCGAGCTCCTGTTGCATGTGTTCGATACACGCCAGCTTCTTCCAGGGGTCGCTGTGCACTGGGAAGAAGTATTTGGCCGCGTTGGAGAAGTCCAACGGTTTTTCGAACAGCGGTACCTGCGTTACCATCCCCGAGCATAGGCAGCGGCGAGACGAGATACAAGCGCGTCAGCAACAGGCGCGTGGTTTCGCACCCGCTTCCCCAACGGTATGCCCCCAACTTCCCTCCCATCACCTCCCGCTAGCGACAACAACGTCCCCGATTCGAGACACTTGCCCTGTCTCTGAAGTAGTCCTCCGCGAACGTCGCAGCGGCATGGCGCTTCCCCTCCCAACGCGCCCGCGCATCGTCGGCGTCCGACATTTTGTATCTATTGACGCACCCACGTATTATCTACCAGCGACGAAAAAATGCAGTGCATGTCGGATGTTCATCGTTTCTGCCTCTATACACGCCTGCAATTCATCGGCCACTGTCGGGTATAACTGGATGATCCGTAGTCTGAGTAAACGTTAAACAATGCAATGTATTTATTACGCTCGGGAGCGTGTGTCTTACTATCCCAATTACGGACCAGTTAGATGAAACTGGCCCGGACAACGATGTGATTGCTCGGCTCGGATCACAGGTTGTAGATGTCTGTGAACCTCGCATACAGCACTCGTGTCGCCCCCCGCGTGGAAATTGTCGCGAATGCACAGTTAGCCGGAACAGGTCGACGGCGACAGGCTTAGAATCGACAACGCCAGCCACATTCCGGCTGAATAGGCGAGAAAAAAAAAAACAAGGTCGCATTCCGCAAACGATCCCGCTGTCGTTTATGGTGTCTGGCCCAGGGCTCCCCGGTCGGCGCGTGTCAAGCTCGACCTAGGGCCTGGCCGGCAGGGCAGGGTTGCAGGGGTGAGCGGTGCCAGAAGGCACGCACAGTCTGAAGGGGACGGCGTCGCGCTGCGTACTTTAAGTCGGGCACATGAACGCACTTAATGTCGTGGTCGGGTTCGACTGGGTGGGGTGCACGTGGCGGCTGCCCATTGACCAACCTACGACGATCGTCGTAGGTTGCTCAATGGGCGGCCGCCACGTGCATTTCGGGATTCTGTCAACAAACCGTCCGGCACAAGAAATATAGTTGGAGTTAATATAGTTGGATATGCATGGAATCGTGTCGCACTGTATAATGCAGGGGCTCACAGGCTGTGGCCGGTCGGACAGGTTCGGCTAAAGTTGTCCCCCTGCACGTGGCGGCTGCCCATTGATCAACCTACGACGATCGTCGTAGGTTGATCAATGGGCAACCGCCATGTGCATTTCGGGATTCTGTCAACAAGCCGTCCGGCACAAGAAATATAGTTGGAGTTAACATAGTTGGATGTGCATGGAATCGTGTCGCACTGTATAATGCAGGGGCTCACAGGCTGTGGCCGGCCGGACAGGTCCGGCCAAAGTTATTCCCCTGCACGTGGCGGCTGCCCATTGACCAACCTACGACGATCGTCGTAGGTTGATCAATGGGCAGCCGCCATGTGCATTTCGGGATTCTGTCAACAAACCGTGTTACATAGGAAGGAGTGACTATGTACTCCGGACTATGTACTCCGAGAGTACATAGTCCGGAGTGACTATGTACTCCAAGAGTACATAGTCCGGAGTACATATAATCCGGGATTTCCGATTAGGGGACTGCCGACGCGGTGAGACACGCCCGTGTTACATAGGAAGGAGTGACTATGTACTCCGGACTATGTACTCCAAGAGTACATAGTCTGTCCGGACTATGTACTCCGCGAGTACATAGTCCGGAGTACATATGATCCGGGATTTCCGATTAGGGGACTGCCGACGCGGTGAGACACGCCCGTGTTACATAGGAAGGAGTGACCATGTGATCCACACGATATACTCCAAGAGTACATAGAGTGGAGTTCTATGTGCCTCCAGTGCAAGCAGGTATTCTCTGTTGGTTTTTAATATAGTCGGATAAATCTTTATAGGGAGGGCGGGAAGCTGCCGGCGCGTCTTAACGTTGATCAATGGGCTGAGCGGTTGTGTTATTTCGCCTGTCCGCACGGGTGTGTTCAACAGGAAAGACGCGAGGTATGGTTCGAACCAGGCGTATTGGAGTCGCTTCGGCTGGCGGCAGCAAGGGAAAGGGTCCCATGAAGAAAACGCGCCCCAGTGTTCCTCCTGGCATTAAGGGAAGCGCGTCGTGTGATCCCAATGACTCATCGATCCCAATGACGCCCCCGCCAACGTTATCGTGGTGCCAGAGACGACGGGCGGTAACGGCCGGGACGTGCAGACTTCCGACCCTAACAACCGTAAACTGTTAGTCGAGGCTTGTCCCGAAAAAAAGTGCTGTTGCGCTACTTGCAACGCCGACGTGCATGTGAGGATCTGTTTGCACGGAACGACAAAAAGGCAGACACTTAATCCCTGCCTCCACCCTCCCTCGGCAGCAGGCTTCTTCCTTACTCCCCTCCCTTCTTCCCTACATTGGATTCTTCCTTGCGTGAACGTTTGCATGCTTGTGTGCCTGCCTGCCTGCCTGCCTGCCTGCCTGCCTGCCTGCCTGCCTGCCTGCCTGCCTGCCCGCCTGCCTGCCTGCCTGCCTGCCTGCCTGCCCGCCTGCCTGCCTGCCTGCCTGCCTGCCTGCCTGCCTGCCTGGGTGCCTGCCTGCCTGCCTGCCCGCCTGCCCGCCCGCCTGCACGCCTGCCCGCCCGCCTGCCTGCCTGCCTGCCTGCCTGCCTGCCTGCCTGCCTGCCTGCCTGCCTGCCTGCCTGCCTGCCTGCCTGCCCGCCTGCCTGCCTGCCTGCCTGCCTGCCCGCCCGCCCGCCTGCCTGTTTACTGACCTAGACAGCGGTTTGGTATGCGTACAGATGGCCTAAGACTTATCCTGTGGTACTATATGATATGTGTTTCCCTGGTGCGCTTGCAGATCCATCCACATTACGATCTCGTGAACCAGCATTTATACATCCCCTGAAGGACTGCTGTGCCAGGAGTCTTTACTACTGTCGATCGGCTCATAATTACACCCATCAGTGAGCCTGGTCAGCAATTGTACGCTGTGGCATGCTTTCAGTAACCGTTACCACCATTGCAACCGTTGGCATTTTCATTTCATCATGAGTGGGGCAACTAAGTTCTTGATATTCGAGGGCTTCATGGTCCGGGGCTCCCCGGCGCAACCACGTGCAATTTTAGTTGATTAACTGGAGTACTTGGATTAGTAAACTGTTTCAGATGGGCTTGCTTTGCAATGGTAGTCTCACATAGTTGATCGCCGAGTTTATTAATCAATCTGGATGATTATTCTCGTGTCCCCGTTGGGGGACCACGCAGCACTGAATTCCCCAATTAAGGTATGGTCCATGCTTCTTCCCAAGACATCAATCAATGAATAAATAATGACTTAATCACACACGTGTCGTGAGGGTGAGATGAATACAACCCCAACTATGATCACTGTGTTGTGCCCATGCCCGTTAATTAATTAATTAATTAAAATCATAGCTCCACGGGGAGCATATG